>JADLZK010011701.1:0-447920 GCA_015847255.1 Hyparrhenia diplandra | reverse complement strand
TGGTGGTTTTGCATTCTCCAAATCCACAAGCTTACGTATTTACATTCATATATACCTTATGCTTGTGCTTGTGGGTAAGCTCTTGCAATTACTAGCTTGTGTAGCTTGTTAGTTGCTTTGCTTAGTTTGTGTAGCTAAGTAATTTGAGCCTTTGGGTTAGGCGTGTCGCCTTGTCCTTGAATGCATCTAGTGAGCTTAGTTTGGCTTTGTGCTTTTGCTCATTAGAATTGTGTAGGAGCTCACCCCTTGTTTGAGGTACTAGTGCATGAGTTTGTGTGACCTTGCAATAGAAACGGTTAGGAGCTCAAGCTAGGCTTATCACCTCATTTGCTTTGTGTAGGATCTTTTTTGTGAGGTGATTTAGAGTCATAGCTAGAGGGTGAAGTCTTGGCTAAGCGAATAGTTTCAATTCCGCGATTATATTTGTTCAGCCGAAGTAATTAGTTTTAGAAAGGACTATTCACCCCTCTTTAGTCCCCCATCTCGACCCTACAAATGTGTAGTAACACTTTCTCAAAATCATCTCAAACTTTTTTAGGTTGTCTATGGAGCCAACCTATGGTGTTGTGTGCATTTGTGCAATTTTTGGACCAAGTTTACCTATTTTGGTGATTATTTGTTGATTTACTCAAGAAAAAATGCTAAAAAGACCAAATTCAAGGTAAAAAAATCTAAAATTTTGTATGGCCACCTCCTTTTTGGTGTAGCATGTTGACAAAAAAATTTGAGTTGATTCTGAGAAGTGTTGTTGCACATCTCTCAATGGCCCATCTCTACGCACATGTTTCAGTCACTAGGTGAGAGATGCTCATGATAGTGTGAGATGTGTAGTACTGGCTTTCTCGAAATCATCTCAAACTTTTTAGGGTGTCTATGGAGCCAACCTATGATGTTGTGTGCATTTTATGTAATTTTTAGACCAAGTTTACCTATTATTGTGATTATTTGTTGATTTTAGTCAAGAAAAAATGTTAAAATACCAAAATCAAGGTAAAAAAACTAAAAATTTGCATGGGCACCTCCTTGTGGTGTACCATATTGACAACAAAATTTGAGTCGTTAAGAAGAAAGTGTTGTTGCGCATCCTCATAATGGCCACATCTCTCTCACATGTTCTAGTCACTAGGTGAGAGATGCTCATGCTAACTTTTCTGAAATGTGTAGTAACACTTTCTCAAAATCATCTCAAACTTTTTTAGGTTGTCTATGGAGCCAACCTGTGGTTGTTGTGTGCATTTGTGCAATTTTTAGACCAAGTTTACCTATTTTGGTGATTATTTGTTGATTTACTCAAGAAAAAATGTCGAAAGACCAAATTCAAGGTAAAAATCTAAAATTTAAATGGCCACCTCCTTTTGGTGTAGCATGTTGACAAAAAAATTTGAGTTAATTCTGAGAGTGTTGTTGCACATCCTCATGATGGCCCACATCTCTCGCACATGTTCTAGTCACTAGTGAGAGAGATGCTCATGATAGTGTGAGATGTGTAGTACCGCTTTCTCGGAAATCATCTCAAACTTTTTTGGGGTGTGCGTAGATAACCTATGATGTTGTGTGCATTTGTGCAATTTTAGACCAAGTGTACATATTATTGTTTTTATTTGTTGATTTGTTTAAAAAATGTCAAAATACCCAAATGTAGTTTAAAAATATCTAAAAAAATTGCAAGGACACCCCCTTTGTGTGTACCATGTTGACAAAAATTTGATCTAATTCAGAGAAAGTGGTGATGGACACATGTTGACAAAAACAAATATAAATTACAATGCCATGGTCACACAAAAAAGTGGCAAAAAAAATAGGAAAGGAAAAAAAAAAAAATGTTAGAAAACCAAAAAGCGATCGATCCGGGCCTCATTTCATTTCTCCTTTCCAGGCTCAAAGCTCCTCCACCGCCGCCTTACAACAACCGTATGCGCCTTCCTCCACCTTGAAGGGCGCGACCGCCATCGTCTCATGAGATGAAGAATCTGCCCGATCCGCAAGACGAGCTAGCAACCGAAGCGAGACAAGAAGACCGGGAGGTGGCTGCGTGACAGCCGCGGCAGCGGCGGCCAGGTGGCTCCAGTTGCCGCCCGGCCTACGCCCTCTCCTCGGGCTGGTCCTTCCGAGGGCCAGCATCGGGCGGCGCCGCGGCGGCGGCATCCACATTCCGGATGTCCCACCGGGGTTTGAGATGGAGTGCAGCTCGCCATGGCTCCCCCCCCACTAGCGCCCGCACGCAATGGTGCTTCATTAAGGAGGGCCATCAACTTCACCTCATCGCCGCCGCCGGGCCTCGGCGCAACCCCCAATGAGGCTAGGGTTTACTGGGTGGGGTTTTTGAGTTTCTTGTAGGGTTCTTTGGTGCTAGGCACCTTGCTTTTTTTGATCATGCATGAACTCACAAATCACGTAGAACCAATAACAAGTTCTTAGTGATCGAGTATAGTACAAATTTAATTGAATGAATTTCTTGATGCAATTTAGTGATCGATATAGCGATTGTATTTTGTTTTGTGTCTTAGGTCACATTTTGTTTGTGGTTGTTCACATTTTAATTAAACAAACACGCCAATGTAACAACCATTAGTTTGACAACTAACCGACCGACTAGCAATTGTTACACATCCCAAATTCTGGCATGAAACAAAAAAGATACATATGACATAGATCAAATCTCACGGACTCCTTAGTCTCCTTGACGGCCTCAACCAAGCGGTGAAAAGCGCTTGATCCTCGCCCCCGTTGAGCGCTCCGTGGGCGATGTTTTGCTTTCACGAATCGTCCGCTGCTTCAAGGAGTTGTGCTAGACGCGATCGGTGTCCTCGAATAATTTCAGCAGATAATCATAAGAAAAAACAAATCAGTCGTGCAAGTAAAAAATACCATATATCCATGAAAAAATCTCTAGCTCATTCCTATGTGTCATTCACATCCCGAAATTACAATTATCCATCTACACACAATTTCACAATTTCAACGACCATAAAAAATTAAGATCAATGTTTTACGCAACCGCATAGGATTGAGTATCACGACAAATCCAGTGGACCAATGTCACGAGAATCAGCGATTAGAAAACAAATTCTCGCATTACATGCGGTTATAATTTCCATATGTTGTTTGGATGCAAGTGACAAATGAGGTTAGCAACTTATATTTGAACATTTTACGTATGTGTCTATTTCAAGTTTATGATCAAAAGAACTTATATTTGAACATTACGCCACTACATTTACCAAGTTTGCACTCTTAGTAATTTTGGGTATGTGTTTAAGCGTTTTATATTTTTAGAGTTGCATTCACTACACTTATGCCAAAACCGAGGTCGCGAGAAGCGAAGAAAATTGTCGGGTGAAGGTGGGTGAGCCGCACGAGGTGTCCCAAAAGAATGAAGAGATGCCCTACCAAAACACCAAAGGCCGGAATTGTCAGAGCGTCAACACTAGAATCAATGTCCTCCTCCCGCAAGGTATGGACAACAAGAATGACAAGATCATTCGAAGTTGAAGGCGGAGTTGAAGGCAGAGATTGAGGAGTCAAGAGGAGTATCTCCCTAGAACTTGGTGGACGAGGTGTCCAAGGCGGACTCTATCTATAATTATCTCCCCGTTTGATTGTGCTTGTAAGTTATAAATATGGTTGTGCGTGGTGGAAGGAGAACAATTAAGTCTAATCTGGTTTTATGTGACTTTCGGACTATTATATATATGAAGTTAGCTTTTGCAATTATGAATCTGTTTGCATGTCATTTTTTTGTTGTTAATATCTAGTGGCACATAGCCCCTTCCTTGGCATAATTACACACTTTCTCTGAATCATCTCAAACCTTTTGGGGGTGTTCATGGAGCCAAACTATGATGTTATGTGCATTTGTGTAATTTTCGAATAAGTTTACCTATTACCGTGATTATTTGTTGATTTACTCAAGAAAAAAAATGTTAAAATATCAAAAATAAAGCTAAAAAATCTAAAAACTTGCATGGACACATTCTTTTTAAATGTACCATGTTGACAAAAAAATTAAGTTGATTCGAGGAGAAAGTCGTGATGTGCATCCTCTCAAAGGCACACATCTCTAATCCGCATGTCCTAGTCACTAAGCCGCAGATGTTGAAGCTTGTGTGGGATGTATGGTTCCATTCTTTCTTTGAATCATCTCTCAAACTTTTTGGGTGTTCATGGAGTCAAACTATGATGCTATGTGCATTTTGTGTAATTTTCGAACAAGTTTGCCAATTATCGTGATTATTTGTTGATTTACTCAAGAAAAAAATGTTAAAATACCAAAATAAAGGTAAAAATTGCAAAAATGCACTACAACACCATAGTTTGCTATAGACACCCCCAAAAGTTTGAGATGATTTCGAGAAAAGTGGTACTACACATTTCCACACTACCATGGGGATCTCTCACCTAGTGATTAGAACATGTGTGAGAAATGTGGACCATTGTGAGGATGTGCGGCAACACTTTCTTTGAATCGACTCAAATTTTTTTGTCAACAAGCTACATCAAAAGGAGGTGTCCCACCAAATTTTTAGATTTTGTTACCTTCATTAGGTATTTTAAAAAGGAAGGAAGCAAAAAAATGTTGGAATAAGAAAAATGGCACCTAGGATTTGAACCTAGCACCTCATCTTAAAAACACGTGGAGTCTTACCATTATGCTAACCATGTGTTTTTCTATTGTAAGCGTGAACGTTTTTATTTAACGACTTATATCGCAAACGACCTATAAATCCCCTCTGGAACCCACCTCGTTTACTCATCCACATCCGCATCTCATCCCCCTCACTCATCCGCTTCCACCTGCCTCAACGGGGTTTTCGCCGCCGACGACGCCTCCGCCCCATTGCAGCCATGACTAAGGCGGGGTTGAAGAATCCCGCCCGGTCGGTACACGCATGCCTCCAGGAGCGCGACTCGCATGGCAAGTTCTCCCACCCGGTGAAGGCGATGAAGGTCCACAAGGGGAGAACGCAGTGCGCGTCATGGGCCGGGCCCTCGACCTGGCGAGGGCTTCAGGCCGGGGCGCCGCGGTCGGCAAATCGCATGTACAGTCGGGGTCGCCCGCCCAGCCGCTGCTATCGCCGGAGCATCGCAAACTAGCTCGTCGGCGGTGGCGCGTGCTAGAAGTTGTCCCCGCCAAGGCGGCTTCATCGAGATGGGGGCCTTGCCCGTCGCCCAAGCCCATCCGCCACACTCTCCAACTCCGACTTCATTTGGAGGACCACACCGACGAGGTGAGATTGGGGTTTTCTTGGGTGGGGTGTTTTTTTTCACAATTCAACCCATGATATAACTATCTCCTAAAAGTAATTTGCAAACCATTTCTAACTTCCAAAAGATTGTGACATTTTTTGATCAATCAAGCTAAACAAAATAGGAAAAATAGCACAAATAGGCTTATTGTATAACCATGAGTCCAACCAAAATCTGGTAAGGTCAGCTTTTCTACTAATGATATCTCTACCATGTAAGTAAATTTCTTTGATCTTTAGTAACTTCACCCCACATTGGTGAATCATTGAGTCTATGTTTGACTTCATGAATATTCTTATTTTTCATATACTTATGTTTAATGATTGTCCGCCATAACCCCTTCTCATGTAAAATTTCATGTAAACATGCAATACCTGATACAATATGTCTATTCTTCATGAATGCAGATCACAGGTACTATGGATCAACTTTCTGCCACAATCTCTAATCTTATTGTCAAAACCTTAGTAATTAATTTGTACAAGTAATTCAACAAACAAATAGGCCTATGGAAATGCGGTGTTTGAATGACCCAAATTTTCAATGCAAGAACCAAATTTGTCTCTTGTCATGTTTGCATTGAGATCATATTGTTGAACTACCCTTGATGAATGATACAATTATTGAATCATCCCAAAACTGGAATTTACTACTTTTTTCTATTTCATACAAATCACTTCTATTTTGCTTCCTATGTGCTTGTGGCAATAACCGTTTGTGGCATCATGTTTGTGCTCCTGTTAACGTGTTGTCTATGTTAAGTCGTGCTTCTCAATTGACTCTTGTCATGTTTATCCTTATCTGTTTTCTCTGTTTATGTTTAACCCAATGTGTCAAATGTATACTTGATTGAATCATACATAGATATCTTTGCTATTCATGACCGTTTTTGTTGATTAAAATGTGTAGACTTGTCTTTGCTTGCGAGAAGATCATGAAGATGGAGATGGAAATCTGAGGAAGAAGCCCGAATTACAGGCGAGAAGGTCATGCGGAATGGAGTTAAGATTGTGGAGATGGAAAAGGAGCGGCACAGAAGGAACTTGTCATCTCGGCGATGAAGGAGGAGCTCGAGGACCTCAAGAAGCGGGAGTAGGACCTCAAGAAGTAGGGAGTAGGACCCGGCAATGATGGATGGACCTAGTAGTAGCCTTGTGAATGGAACTTGATGTATTTTTGGATGGACCTAGGTTACAATCTGGTGGTAGCTAGATTGTAACCTCAACTAAATTAATAGCTGAAAACTTGATGATGGCACCCGATGGTTGATGGTTGGTTGGTTGGTAATGTAAATATATATTAGTGACCTAGCTAAGAACTTGATGATGGCACCTATAACTCTAGTCTCATCTGGCCGGCATATATATGCCTTGTGTAGTAATCTATATGCGCTTAAAGCTTATGAAGATTTCTTTTGTTGTTCATTTTTTGCTGAATGTTTTGGATGTGATGAGCTATTGTGAATCAGCACTTTCTCATAATCAAGTTTTGTTCTCAAAATATGGCCAAATAGGAA
Organism: Hyparrhenia diplandra; assembly: GCA_015847255.1. Taxonomy (NCBI): domain Eukaryota; kingdom Viridiplantae; phylum Streptophyta; class Magnoliopsida; order Poales; family Poaceae; genus Hyparrhenia; species Hyparrhenia diplandra. Next base: position 441,157 of record JADLZK010011701.1, on the reverse strand, counting down.
ATAGCAATATAGAAAGATAAGTGTTTAGTGGCCAAATATTTGTTATGATTATTTGTTCCTATTTCATAAGTGTTTAGTGGCCAAATAGGGATAACCAATTAAAAATATGGTAAAAATTAAAAATAAGTGCAGTAACATAGGGATAATAGCAAATTAAAAAATCAAAATCAAAATTCTACAGATCGGCAATTTTTCTGGTCATCTCCCCATCTAATTCCCTTTCCCTCGTCTCCCCATCTAATCTCTCTTTCCCTTTCCCTCATCTCGCCATCTCGCCCCCAATCCCCATCTCAAAAAAAAACCCTCGGGCGGCGGCGATGGCCCGCGGTGTGTTGGCGGCCGGCGACTGAGCGTTCGTGCATCCGCGGCCAAGAAGACCTTGCAGCCCGGTCGCCGCCGACAAAGGGGAGAGGCAGCCTCTGCCGCAGCCAAGAGGAAGTCGACCCCGCCGGCAACGAGGCCAAAGGGCCTTCCTCGACAAAGGCCAGAAGCGTAAGGTGAGATTTCATTACTGATATATATGATTCCTAACATGGTTAGTTGATGAACCGGACTTGCATTACTGATATATATGATTCCTAGTGATGATTACTTGCATTATCGATATATAGATTCCTAGTGATGATTATTTGTTCCTATTTCATAAGTGTTTAGTGACCCCTGTATGCAAAAGCAGCAACCTCCTAAATGTTTGTGAAATATGATCACCTTTTGTGTTATGGTGCATTACAAAGCATCCTCACTTTGTGGTGCTTTCAGGTTTATTTAATTTACGAATGAACAGGATGTTTCCGTAAATAAAAATTCAAAAACTTATTCTCGCTTGCTAACTAATTTTAACTATACTTTGAAAATATCAATAACTAGATACCCGTAACCATTCCCCTGAACTTTAATTTCTGAAGTTTAGTATTGTCATGGTGTCTTAACCTAATATTCACACCGCAGAAACGGAAGATTTATCCACCGTGTCCTCCAATCATCTACTTACCATCACCGAAGGAGACACAAGTGATATATATATCGACTTTTAGCAAAAGTCATGCCACATAGGGGAATTAGATTGCGTTTTTTCTGATGCCTAATAGAATCTGTCTTCAAATATCTAAAATTCACAAGAAACCCGTAACCATTACCCCGAACTTTAATTTCAAGTTTGGTATTGTATGTTCACTAATATCCTATGTTCTATGCTAACTTGAAAGTCTATGAAACATCAAGTGACGATGATTCTTGATCCGATGGATCTCTTGGCGATGATGTCAGGATTCTCACGTAGAAGTCGCCTGATTGATATCCGCGACTACATGACCTACATCAAGCGTAAGTTTGACAAGTATCTTGATGCTAGGATGAAGAGGTCAGTGATGAAATTTGGGAGGAACCGGAGAGGTTTTTCTAGAATGTAGTGATGAGAACTGAACAAGACCCGACAACCGGAGATCTACGAAGACAAAGGCAAGATGGAGAGGAGAACAGGTTTTTTTAGTCCGATCGATGGATCTGTTCCTAGTTTCAACATTGATCTTTTGATGTAATATATCGTTGGCCGGTCTGTTAGTTGGTCGGTTGTTTTTTTTGGTTGTCGGTAGACTTTGTTCGAGTTCGGATGGGTTAACAGTCCCCCAACTCTTTTGTTCCACCGTCTGGGAACTAGGTCTTGGTTTGCTTTTTCTCAACAATATATCTTTTGTGCTTGTTATGTACTAGTTTAGGATCTTGGAAGTGGTTGGTGATGGATGTATGAACTTAAGCCTCACTTGGTGATGGATGTTAGAACCTAAATGCAAGATGTGCTTATCTAATCTCAATTTGGAGTATATTTTTTCCACTCGGGTAACCCCATTTCCATTGATGAGAACGTAAAATACAAGAGTATAGATTGTTTGAGTAAAAAACTTAACCAAACCGATAACCTTCTAAACTATCCTCATCATTCCCGCCAATATACGAGAACCCGGGACTAATCAACCCAAAGTTTGAAACAACCCACTTTGCATGATTGCTCGATCAACACGATCGGCAATCAAACCCGACACTTCAACCGTCCCGACATGAAACAAAAATACACCGCTACCTTCCATAGCCTACCAAGGGACCAAACCTGAAAACTAAACCGACACGAACAAAACAGATAAAAGACAACTAAGATAGGGCTTCAGCCGGACTCTCGTCGATCTTGAGCACACTTCCGAGGCAATTGTTGGTATTTATTAAGTGCTAAAAGAATATGAAGGCTTCATAAGCGCCACGTAACACCTACCATTGTAGCTTTTCCCCTAGGATGAGTATTCTAGAGTATCGTATCCACAGGGAAGCGTTGGCTAAAGAATCTAATAACTCAAAATCATGTATCTACTAACTTAGCAAACCACTATACTAAAGTGAGGGAGGTAAATGATATATGATAGGAGTTATGAACAATATGAAACACAAGAGAATTCCTAATGATAAATGTATAGTAGCACGTTGAGAGGGACAAATGGGAGAGATCTAGGTTCCTATGTACTTCTCTATTACTTAGGTTCTATGAGAGCAATCATACCATCGCACTTTGGGACATCGTAACACTAGCCACGTAAAGGGATGAGAAGGGGGCTAGGAAGCTCCGACAAGGTCCTACAATCACCAACCCGAACGTGGTGGAATACATCGGCCATCGTGGCTTGTCACCACCTAGGGCTACCACAAACAATCTGTGGGGTTGGGTGCAATCTCGGGTAACCTATAGGATAGACACCATGTCTACACTAGCGATTACTACTCTAGCTAACTAGAATAACTAGAGCACTCGATGCGGCGAAGATCCCATGCAATCACATAACAACTATACTAACCAAATATATGAAAGGCATGAAAGTAATAGAGAAGATAAATATATATAAAGCATAATTCTTACAAAGGAAGGATACAAGACATACCAAACCCTCGAAGACATCTCCCGAACCAGGAGCGCAAACTCCGCTCCCTAACTCTCTAGTTGCTAATCTACTACATTGGAGAGTCTAGCCCTAATTCTCTAGTGGAGAGGTTGTCCTCACATTGGGACACCTCCAAGACCAACAGGTCAAGGGATATGAATGGAATGAATTAGGGTTTCACCCCTCAAAGGGGGTCTTGTTATATAGGGGTCTCGGGCCTCCCTCCTAGTTCCATAGGCAATGTGGTACTAAACCTTCCACCATGTATTATGCTAATGCACATAGGCTTAGATGGGCCGAATTCAGTGCGGGCCTTCTAGAGTCTTCCATTGGATGCACCATAGCCCTTGGATCCAACCGCCTTGATAGATGGACAGGGATTGCTCCTCAATGGCGGTTATGAACCGACGTCGAGCCGAGGGCGACAAGGGCCCCATGGCCGCCGCGTCGCCCGCACTAGAGGCGGCGCCCGCACACCGGGTGGGCCCCACTTGTGGGTCATGCCTTACGGTGTCTTCGGAATGTTCTTACGTGAGTTTCAAGTTGGATTGCTTCACGGATAAGTCTTTATGTCGTAGGGCTTGCATATTCTGTTTCATCCTCGAAAATATATAAATCACCAAACCTCGTGGAATTATGTCGAAGAAAGCCCCTATACTATGTTGATATTCATTTTAAGCCCTTATTTCGCTTTTAAAAGCCTATATATTTTATGCTATAACAGGTGTCAACAGGCACCCCTTTCCTCATTCTTCTTCCCGAGGGTCATCTTAAGCACCCGTAGAGCCTTGCAAGAGTAGGTGGTCTATCTACCCAACATAATTGCAATTGGATTATTCATTAACTTTTTTGTCAAAACCGCTTTCGGTTTCTACATTTCCAAATTGCCCAACAAATAGCCTAATACTACGAATGTAAATGGCCTAATACTCCAAATTGCCCAACAGTTCTTTTTGGACGAGTCAAGTTTTAGGTGGTGAAGCAAAATGTCACCATGAAAAACTAGTTTTTTCCTTTGCTTTTCTCGATGTAATGCCTAACACTCGAATTTGTTCGAGTTTTGCCGCATCTCTAAATTCACAATAGCTTGCTTTGCTCAACTGAAATATAAATGTTAGAACCTAAATGCAGTATTGCTTATCTAATCTAATGCGATGGAGTATATATATTTTTCCACTTTCGGTTACCCCATTTCCATTGATTTTTTCCACCGTGCTATATAAAAAGGTTGAATTTATATCGACATGCATCGACGTAATAAAACTTGTATTTACATAAGACCCGAGGTAGAGTTGCAATATTAACGATATTACATACACTATGTAAAAAAGGCCTCTGATCGCGCGTTGGCGCTTTCTACGATCAGCGACGCCGCGTCGCCCATTAGGGTCTCTAAATGTCCGTCTTCTGAGACCTTTCGTAGTGGCGTCACGCAACGGGCTTTATCTGACGCATCGGATTTAGTGCGTCTCAAACTTTTCGTCTATAGTAAACCCTTGTTACACACGCATCGTGGAACGCTGTCCCAGCGTTTTTCGCGGCGGCCAGTGGTATCGTGTATTCTGAACATTATTACCAAAGAAGCGACCGTACCTTTTGGAAACATCACGGACCAGCGGCATCGCAGTCGACAGATCAAGCGTCCAAAAAAGTAGCGGCGCCGCGAACCCAATATGCGATCAGAAGCGGTTTGAACGTGCGAACCGCGTGTACAAGAAGGCGTCTCGTGCCACTAACGCACATGACGACGACTGTATGCATCGCGCGCCTCTAACGTTATCCATTCAAAGACACCCGATCACTATAAGGGTCCAGAAATCGTTATTCAAATACAGACCCGTGGAAAGGAGCCGACGTGATATCTTCGTATTTACAGCGCCCGGTACACGTGTCCGTGTCACCCTCTGAGCTGACGCACGCGCTTAGATTGCTCGACCGTAACTACACTCCGGTTCCGCGACGCTTGTTTTGTACTACCATCCGTGAAACTTAATGCACTTTCGAGGCACGCTTAGGTAGGTCGTTCGACGTAACTCGTGCTGAACTACGATCGCATGTTTAAAACGATCGTTCGCAATGTGTTCCATGTTATAGGCGGTTTGTTCGCAACACGTGTTAGGAAGCAACACACGAGCTCTGAGGCGTGTTTTAGTAAGCAAATGCTGGCGTTCCTTTCTAGCTTTCTTTACGAGGCGTTCTTTTGTAACCACGTCCGTGGGATTTAGTCACTTTTTACGGACAACCTTTTTTGATTCTCGCACGATCAGAACGTTACGTATTTTCGAGCACGCTTGTTCGGTGTTTGAGGCGTTTCTTGATTCTGCCGACGGACATTTAGTCACGAAACCTCTGGTAGCGCATCGGCGGTAATGTGCGTACATAGATAAGCGAACCGTTCGGCTATGCGACGAAATTGAAAATGGTAGACACTGGCAAACACAAATAATCTGGATGCACGGGTCCCATCACAAACAAATGGCGACGGCAGCGGCATTGCAAATTCAAGTGTATCTCAGTTGTTCACCGGATGTACCGGTTCTTGAGGGCACGCCGCGATTGTTCACAACACAAATAACACGGTTCACATGCATGTATCCGGCTTTGACCGTCATGCGGCAAAGGGAAACAAGAACACGGTTCACATGTATGTATCCACCCGATCGTCATGCGGCAAGGGAAACGAAGGAACTCACGGTTCCACGAAACAAATACTCGCCTTGAGGGGCTAATGACATGTTCCATAAGAAACTTGGCCATCTTCTCTCTAATATCATCCAAATTGATAGAATCTCCCGTCAAGTCAAAATCCTAATACAAAGAAAGGTAGGCGTAAGTGTTTGTGTACACATGGTCTATATTGCCAAATAAAGGTAGGCACAAGATGGAGTCACTTCGAGTTACCTCGTGGCGATCCAAATGAACTTGTTTCATCGCGGGCATCAAGTGGTGCACCGTGTAGCACCCCCGTCTTGTTATCGGTTTGCAACGAACCTTTGCAATCATATGAAGAAATTGATAAATCTCAAAGGCCCAATATCTATGTTTCCAATATCTGCAAACATACTGATGTATCCAAAGTTTACCTTCTTTTAAGAGATGGGTTTAAGGTAGTGTTGGAGTCCAAGAAAGTAGTTATGTCTAAGCATGGACAATTTATTGGTGAGAAAGGCTATGGTTAAGTGAGGTCCATTTTAGCCTAAGTTTGGCGATTTTTTGTAATAAGTCGGTGAATCGATTTGTGACACAATTATTGATAATTCGAGTGTTTGGCATTCTCGTTTGTGTCATGTGAATTTTGGTGTCACATCTATCTAGCTTGCGCTTAATTCTAGATGTGAATTTTGGTGAGCTTGCGCTTTAATTCGAGATTTCACCATTACCAAAGGTTCTAAGTGTCATAATTGTGTGCAATCTAAGCAACCTCGAAAGCCTCACAAGGCGAGTGGAGGAGAGGCTCTTGGCACCTCTAGAACTCATACATTCTGATCTATGTGAGATGAATGGTGTGTGGAAAGAGATATTTCATGACATTAATTGATGATACTTCTAGATTTTGCTATATTTACTTGCTGAAAACTAAAGATGAGGCATTATTAGACTACTTTAAAATCTTTAAGGCTGAAGTTGAAAATTAACTAGAAAGAAAGAAAAATTAACCAACATGTCTTGTTATCACTTATCGGTTTTGCAACGAGCACTTTGCAAACATATGAAACACATGTTAGAATTTATATATGAATAGTTCCCCTAAAATTCATATGAAGAAATTCTCGATAAATATCAAAAGGCCCAATATCTGCGTTCCCTAATGGGCTTTATTGTTTCAGCCCATGAGTAAAGGTGCGAGGTGCGATATCAATTAGTATCACTGTTTTAGTATCGTATTATCATTCCTAGTCGTAAGACCCTCGATAAGAACGATAAGGAAGATTAGTCGCCCTTATCGGACGATTAATCGATCGATCGATTCGATCGGCTTACCGGACAAATTTATTGTCCTCGATGCCCGATGACCTTATCGATCTTATATATACTATATATATATGATGTAAATATATGTGATTTGACCTGATCTGTGACAATTTGCACCACATACTCCTTCCCAACCTTGTTAATTTGTTCCTCTAACAAGTAACAAGTCCTTCTAACATAGAAGCACTTGCTACGACTTGAAGCGTCAAGCGAACCTAAGAAGAATGTTCCAAATTGGCTGTTGGTAAGAAAGTTGATGAGATGACGCTTGATAGTGTCGATCCATCCATCGACATTATTGTGCAGCCATATTCCTTCCAAGCTTCCTCATGCTTCTTTCTCGGCTCCTCTGTCTTGTTCACTTTGCCCTCTCAAGAAGTGGATTTCTAATCTCATGGTATGAAGGTGAGCGATACCCGGACCATATTGCCCAATGGACTCAAGCATAATCTCCCGCTTCTTGAGTTAATAACATTTAATGGTATTCCATTCTCATAACCCTAGTGGTCACCGGGAAGGTTGAGGATAAGGTTGATTTGCTTTCGGTCACTCTCACTAGTAGTCACTCCCTCACTCTTCTCTAACCCTAGTGGGCCTTGGGCTAAGACTTGAAACCAGCCCAACTTATCGTCCCGCACAACTTATCGGATGACTAATCGTGATATATCGTCCCTAATCGGACGACTAATCATTTTGATCGCTCAAAAACGTCGAATCGACTTTATCGAAGGCGCAGATACGATAAGGGCGACTAATCGCGTCGTCCGATATGAAAACGAGGATTAGTATCATATTGTTTGGTTGATGTGGAGGTAGGGAGTTTTCCGCCCTATATATTTGTACCAAGCCGGCGGGATTAGACACAACACCACAACTATAATTGTGTAACACCCCAAAGCCACAAAAGCCTAAGATGTCACTAAACGTCCCTTCTCTCATGCTAGAGTATAAAACTTCGGCAACAAAAAACCCAACATCAAAGTAAAGCGTGAAAGTACCATGGGAATAAGACTATGAAATTAAATAAAGTTCCAACTTAAAGGTTTATTGAACCATGAAGTATCATCGTGAACACAACTAAGTTCATGACAAGAAGCCAGAGGTGAAATTATTATATCTAGAAGTGAATGTAAAGTGAAGACGTCTTTGCTAATTCCCACCCTCAAGCAAGCATCCAATCAAACACACGGAAAGATATAAAGGGGTGAGAATAAATCTCGGCAAGCAAACCGCCTGATCATGTCATTCAAACTACAAGTTCATTAAGCATCGACTTAAAAGTTGAAGATACAACAATATAAGAAATTAATAATTCATAGACAAATTATTCAACATAAATAAGTAAACAACATCCATGATATTTAATAAAATAAACCACCTCTTCAAATGGGAAATAAACTCCGCATATCCACAACCTCAATGCAAATAAACCTCGAGTCGAGATGCAATGCATATGCATGTCCACTGCCTCCATACCCAAGAAGGTATGAAGCTGCATCGTACCCCTCCTCGGGCAACGTACGATGCTTGTACCGATGCGGTCGCGGCCAGCAAGCGGCGACATCCACGAATGTAGTGCAATGCAATATGATGCAATGATATATGGTGCAACCACAAAAATATTTACCACATATGCAATGTACATCCACCGCTATAGAATATAACACTTACCTTGTGTCGATAGAAAAATGATAAAAGATTCAACAATTGAGTATCATATATAATAGGGATACAAGTGAATTCACAATTATAGATATTATGTTGGTTTAGTTATTGTTATGGCATAGTGTAGGTAGATTAAATAACATGTCAAGCCGTAGCAATCCACCGCTACATTTACTTGCCTTCAACGAAGATCAAAAAAAATGAGAGCTAAGCACAATCCGGAGGTGCACCACCTGACCACAAGCATATCTCAGTACCAATTCCATCATACAAATAAATCAAGAAATCAAGATACACAATAAAGCGTCTCAAACCCGCTATTTGGACATCTACCGTCTCGCTACCAATCGTAACAGCAGCATGGATTCTTATCTTTTTCATAGACAAATAACCATATTATAATAAATTCCCAAAATCTACCAGATCATAGAACATTCATTTATCTACAACTTCCGTATTATAAAATTTGGCATAAGAAGTCTAGAAAATAACATAAGCATCTTTGCATCTTAGCGAAAGATTACTGTCGGTCAGAACAGGACAGCAGTCTTGTAAAATTGAAAACTGGAGATATATATGTCACAAAATTGTGTTCTCTACCAATCTGGAAAGCTTAAGAAAACCTATACAATTCTTATTCAGATCACAAGTTCAAATTCCTCCATTACAGGGGGGCCAAAACTAGGTAACCCTAAAACTGTTCAGAATTTCGTCACTGCAAAACAGCCGTCTAAGAATGGCTGTATCTCCAAAAAATACCGAGGCTATGAGGGTGATATTGGTGTCAAAAGAAAAGGTATTGAAGTCCTCTACAAATGTTTCCACTTTGTCAAAATTTATTGAGGCCACTAAGATGCCCTAAAACGGCGACGAACAGAAACTACACAATCTGACGGGATTTCAGGTCGTGGACGAGATCAAGTTTAGGGAATTTCGAGAATTACTCCATCCAAACCCGTTCCAATTGGATGATTTGATCCACAAAACATGAACTAAAGAAGGGGATTATGATCTGAAATCTCACCTAGGGTAAACCCAACAATTCACTTGACGATCCCCCTACGATTCACCTCCTTCTTCTTTCTTTCTCTCCACCTTACGGCGATCTCCACTGCTACGACTCTTTCGCCATCCCAATCGGTTTTAGGAAGATCAGAAACGATGACGGCAACGGTGACGATGGCAAGGCCTCAAATCACCCCCTCTCTTCCCTTCTCTCCTCCCCTTCTCTTCTTAGTTCCCTCTCTTCTTTTCTTCTCCCCCACGTGAGCAGCCAAGGGAACACCTAAAGGTTGTAGGAGGGAGGAAATGACCAGGTCTAGATGGGATCTCATGGTAGGGAGAAAAAGAGAATATGAAAAGAAAGGAAAAACGAAAAGCCCAAAGATAGGCTTGGCCACGGCAGGGTCTTGGGCTGTTGGTCAGGTACTGTAGCTTCGCGATATTACTGTAGCAGCATGGTATAGGACTATTTTGCCTTAATAAATCTTGCACACAACATACCTCTTTTATCCAATGTATAAATATCAAGTATGACTAGCAAACCGAAAATGTTTCATCAAGTTATGCGCATCGGTAGTCTCGGTTTATCCATCCGGCGTCAAATCAAAATTCAAGTTCTGGCCTCTCTTTAAATCCGATCAATCCACATTAAATAAATTTCTTAATCCATAAATAAAGATCCATTTTTTATGCGAATTCTCGGGTGTTACAAATTGGGAGTTTCAATTAGAAAATCTAAAGGGCGTACCCAAATAGGTTCCCGCCTTCTAGCGTGGTGCGGGAAGGGTATTTTAGCGCCCGGCCTTACCCGCACCATGTGCAATATAAGGAGTCATTTGCTTGAACCCGGACCTTCCGGTTCTGAGGGCGGTAGACCACTTGCACCAGAGCCAGCCCTTCCAATTAAAAAATCCTAAAGTAGTAAAAATAATATTTTTCTTTTTCCCTTCTTGCTTGCTGCATAGTCTCTCCATCCCGTGTGTCGAATGAGGTTTTTGGGAAGCGCTCTTCTTCGTGACTGCTCCCAAATCTTCCACGGTAGTTTCTCTTCATCGGTCGTCATCCCGTCGTCGTCATAAGGCTTGCGCGCGGGATCATCAACAAGGAACACTCATCGACTAAACTTACGCGATTGTCGCGCGCATCAACACCACCAGGTACTTCTACATCGGCGGGTATTACATCCGTGTTCTAATCTTATTGTTCATCATGTTCAATCGTCTAGTGTATGCGAACCGCTATGTTTACATCGGTTGCCATGATCATGCTTTCTTATATACTCTTTGGATCATGTCATGCTTCGCTATATGCTTTTAGATCATGATATGCTTTGTTATACGATGCTAAGTCATCCTAGTATGATACACATGTTTACACTAGTTGTTATGATCATGTTGAATCATGCTATGATCTTGATATGCTTTTGTGTTATGCTAGTATGCTTCACATGTTTAATCTAGCCGCTCGGTTTGTCATGATTTATTTTTATGAAATTAATGGAAATTGCCTAATATCTCAACAATCAAAAACCTTATTATAGCCTTTTTTCTTGATTTAACTATGGCTTTTTTCACTGACGTCTTTGAGGCTAGAAAAAAATTTCTAGTGCAAATTTTAAGAGGCGGCGAGTTAAGGCCATGCTGCGCTCTGAGGCTAAAATGTTTTGGATTATTGTTGGCTTGCTGAGGAAATATCTTTGGAGAGAAGATTCCAGGGGCAACACTATCAACTGAATGCAACCATCGGATATATATTCTAAGTTGTAGATTATGGAGAGCTTTCATGACTACAAGATGGTTGCTAACCAATCTATAGTCAAGCAAGCTCATGAGGTTCAGCACATGGCAAAAAAAGAAATTTGAACTCCTTAAGTGTGTCATACGGAGCAAGTTTGTAGCCGTATGCATTAATGCTAAGTTGCCTTCTTCATAGAAGAGCTAGAAAATATCAGTTGAAAACCTGATGGCGTCTCTTGATGTTGAGGAAAAGATTCGGGCAAAGAACACTATTGAGAAGGGGAACCCGAGCCATTAAGCGCGAATTTGGTGCGGAAAACCCACATGGCAAGACCAAAGGTAGGAATAAATCTTCCAATGCCAAATTAACAACTACCCCAAAAATAAGAACGTCAACCTCGTGACTATTAGCAATGCTGATGATGAGTACAAGTAATGTTCCTACCGTACTATCGGTGTTTCAATCACCAAGTTGGTGGGTTGATACGGTGCTAATATTCTGTGTGTGGCTTGACATCTCTTTAGTTCCTTCTTATCATTAGTTCCAAGGTTCATCCGTCCTAATGGGGAATGAGTCACATGCTTGTGTTCATGGTGTTGGCATGGTAGATCTGAACCTTGTTAGTGTTTCCCTTCTTTTAAGAGATGGGTTTAAGGTAGTGTTGGAGTCCAATAAAGTAGTTATGTCTAAGCATGGACAATTTATTGGTGAAGGCTATGGTTGCGGAGGTTTGTTTCGCCTAAGTTTGGCAGATTTTTGTAATAAGTCAGTGAATCAGATATGTGGCACAATTAATGATAATTCAAGTGTTTGGCATTCTCGTTTATGTCATGTGAATTTTGGTGTCACATCTATCTAGCTTGCAGCTAATTCTAGATTTCACCATTACCAAAGGTTCTAAGTGTCATAATTGTGTGCAATCTAAGCAACCTTGAAAGCCTCACAAGGCGTGGAGGAAAGACACTTGGCACCTCTAGAACTCATACATTCGATCTATGTGAGATGAATGGTGTGTGGAAAAGAGATATTTGATGACGTTGATTCATGATGCTTCTAGATTTTGCTATATTTACTTACTGAAAACTAAAGATGAGGCATTAGCATTAGACTACTTTAAAATCTTTAAGGCTGAAGTTGAAAATTAACTAGAAAGAAAAAATTAAACATCTAAGGTCGGATCGTGGTTGTAAACCAATTGGATGTAAGTGGATATTCAAGAAGAAGAAGCTTAGACCTGATGGTGCTATTGACAAGTACAAGGCTCGGCTTGTGGCTAAGGGTTATACTCAAAAGGAGGGTTTCTTCGATACTGATTCACCTGTTGCTAGGATGACCACTATTCAAACACTACTATCCTTGGCGCCTCATATGGTCTGATCATTCATCAAATGGACGTGAAGACAACTTTTCTTAATGGAGAGTTGGATGAGGAGATTTACATGGATCAGCCTGATGGGTTTGTAGTAAAAGGTGAAGAGCAAAAGGTGTCATGGAGGTCTTGTAAACAGACTATTTTGACTAAATCAACCGTAGAGGCAGAACTTACTGCTTTGGATACAGCTATGCTTTGTTATATGATGCTAAGTCATGCTAGTATGATACACATGTTTGCACTAGTTGTTATGATCATGTTATGCTATATGATGTTGAATCATGCTATGATCTTGATATGCTTTTGTGTTATGCTAGTACACTATACACATGCTTAATCTAGCTGCTCAGTTCGTCATGGTTTACTTTTATGAAATTAATGGAAATTGCCTAATATATCAACAACACGGTTGTTATTCATTTGAATGGAAACATAAGCGCACAACTTCAAGTGAAGCACTACTTACTTTCGTATATTTGGGGTTAACTAAAAACTTTTGTGTCCTCGTCACCTCCTTAGCTATGGGATTGAAAACACGCTCGATAAGCCTACACATGAGTAAAATGCAAAATGTCACATTCTTTTTTTTTTTTTTAGTAATATAATTAAGAAAAAAAAAATGCGGGTCGGCTGTAGGTTAGGGAACACTCAATCGTTTTATTACAGTTTTTCAATGGATGCGTATCGAATTCAAAAATTTGGGCACGCGAGTCAACGAAATAAACCCTACTCCACTTGATAGCAATGACAATAGCAATCCGGTGTCCACCGAGGGTTATGCACGAACATGACAAAATCCTTGTCAAGATGTTTCCTTAGGCCCCATTCTAGATATGTAATGCCCATCTTTGCCAGGCCCGCCCGCTCGGCCCTTCGAAGGTCAATGGTTCGGGATCAAGAAAGCCAACCGACAAAGACATGGCCCTAGCTTCCCCGGCGGGCATCTAGGAATAGAGGCATGCAAAGCAAATTTAGCAAGCAAATAGATGAAGAGGCATCCCAAGTGAGTGCGAGAATAGAAGAAATTGTACTCACGGTGTCATGCGACAAAAGGATGGACACATCCAATACATCCGGTGCCATGAGGTCAAACAAATCGTCGAAACCCACATTGATCGCGAGCCTCTTAGGTCCGTGTCACGCCAAAAAAACTCTTTCGCGAACACTGCGATGTCGCCACATTTTGCTTTACTGTGGGTCGCTTTGTTTGCATGTACCACTCATGAAGAAGCGACACAAGAAGGCCCCCTCGCCTTTTGAAGCTCTTCGGGTGATAGCATTGGAGATCCATGCTGGTAGTTAGGGTTGGGCGTATTAACTAAAGGGGCACAAGCCACTCTCAGTCCCCCTGAGCTCATCTATTGCAACTCAGGGCTCTGCTCTAACGCTTTGTCCTCCAATTCCATCTCAAGCGTAGCATCCGGTCCGAGCTGCAGCAATGGCTAAGGTGACGCCGCTCTGCGAGACCACCTATAGGACTAGAGGTGTTGGCAAGCGTTGAAAATTGAAATCGTGAGTCCATCGCCTCCACCTTAGCCTTGAGTCCATCTATTGCAGCATGAAGCTTTGTGCGAAGTGCTTGTCTCGTCGCCGCCATCTCTCTTACGCATCTAATCGTTACGCACCGCGTCGGACCAACAAGTCTTCCCACCAACCGAAACATGCCCTGCCTTGTTCTTCTTCCTAAGTTGTGTGTCTCTCTTACGAATTGCCAGTGCCTTTTCCCTTCCCTTCTCTACAACAAAAGCTGGACGGCCATATGCCTGCCCCTCTGTAGTAACATCTCCCGTAAGCCACCACGTGGAACCATCATCTCTCTTCCAATCAACCCATGTAGACATACCACGTAGACGCCCCGTGCGTTGCAGGGTGCCCGGGGCCCCTATGAGCACATATCTTTCCCTTACACCAATGACATCGGAAGGACGGTACCTTCTCTAAAACTATCTCGAGAGAAAGACCGAGCCTCTTCACGAGGTCCAAACAATTTCGGCCTTGTCACGACCTTTGCCCGGTATGCTCAATGCATAAAAAAATCCCGAGCAAGGTTACGTGGATATTTGTCCCAAGGATTACGGATTCCTTGGGCGGCCAATTCACTGTCCTCCTTCGCCCAACCTTTGGAGAGTGCCGCATAATCAAGCGTCCCAAGGCACCTCATTTAATAGGTGACCCGAAAAATTCGAGGCTACAACTGCGTGCTCTGTCTCTTCCCTTTGATGATGTGTTGTTGCACGCTATTGGATCAAAATCACGTAAGTAGCTTCATCGCTGAGCAGATTTGAAAATTTTTCGTCGCACGGAAATTAGCAAGACCCTAATATTATACTGATTCAATTACGTAATAGGCAGTCTATGAGGACTACACAAACCACAGAGGCACAGATCACAAAAAAATGTAATTCAGGAATAGTGGAATATAAACAAACTGTAGTTTAGTAACAGTTCATTTAATAGGCACATTTTTTGTAAGACAAAGTAGTAGTAGTACTCTGAGCAGTCATTGTTCTTGAGCATGCATATTCATCTATAAAAAAAACACACAGATAATAACATTATAGTAGCGGTCGGGTGTATTGTTCAAGATCGCAACGCTATATATCCATCTGAGGACAAAATTATCACCTTTCCTCACTTATAGGCGACAGAAAAATTCAGGCGACACTGCGTGCTCTCTATCCCTTTCCGCCTGATGATGCGTTGATGCCTACTGTTGGATGGAAATCACTTTGAAGCTTTGTCGCTGAACAGATTTGAAAATTTCAGTCGCTGAAAATTAGCGGGGCCTAATATTATACTGATTCAATTCTGTAATAGGCGGAGTCTCACGAGGACTACACAAACCAATCGAGGCGAAAAAAAAAAAAAATGTAGTTCGGGAATAGAGGAATATATAATCAAAAGCGTACTTTAGTAACAGTTGTTTTAATAAGGACATTCTGTAAGACAAGATAGTTGAAGTACTCTGAGCAGTCATTGTTCTTGTCTTCTTGAACACGTATATTCATGTATAAGGAAGGAAAATTAAGCAGCAGTTTTTGCAGTTTCCTATGATGACAAAAACACACAGATAACTACATTATAGTAGCAGTCAGGTGTCAGGTTCAGTATCTACAAGTGCCTGTAGTTCAGTAACCGTTCATGTAATAGGCAATTTTTTTAAGACAAGATAGTATTATAGATAGCTATCATGTTTCTTGAGCACGCATAATCATCTATCAAGAAAATATGCAGCAGTAGTTGCAGTTTCCTACGACAAAAATACTTAGATAACAACATTGTAGCGATCGGTGTCGGGTTCATTATGTACAACTCGGTATATCCATCTTAGGATAATTACGCGATTTAAATTCTTTAATAAATGGTCTATGAGGACTAAACAAAACAAAGAGGCGAGAACAAAAAAATGTAGTTCGAAATAGAGGAATAAACAAAGTGTAGTTCAGTATCCAACAAAATATAGGCTAGGAGATCGAGGAGGCCAGCGCTGTTGGAGATGACGAAGC
The DNA here is from genome assembly GCA_015847255.1 of Hyparrhenia diplandra. NCBI lineage: Eukaryota > Viridiplantae > Streptophyta > Magnoliopsida > Poales > Poaceae > Hyparrhenia > Hyparrhenia diplandra. Next base: position 424,982 of record JADLZK010011701.1, on the reverse strand, counting down.
GGTGCTCCCGCTCGCTCGGGTGGAGGATGGAGCCGGCGTAGAAGGTGGCTGGCGGACCTATGGTATCCCCTAGAGATGGTGCCTCGTACCCTGGTGGATTGAGTTACAGACGATGGGGGGGGGACGACCTCGTCGTAGCCGTGTAGATTATCTCGGCGGATCGCGTCCTGCGAGATGGATCGGAGGTGGGTTGGACGGTGGCCACGGATCGCGCCCGTGCAGCTTGAAACCCGAGATTGGCGGGGCGGTGGTTGGATGCGGCGATGGTGGTTGTCAACGGCGGGGGCGGCGGCGGTGGCGTATACCCTAGAATCGCTGTGAGGGACGCGGATGAGGAGTGAAATGAATCGCGCTGTGAGGAGGCGGATAGGGTTATGCGTCTTGCGAATGTTGGGTGCGCAAATATTCGGAAAAATTTTGGGGGGCACAAGGTAAAGATCGCCACCGGTTGCATGCGGGAGAAGGCGCGTGGTGGGACCTTCTGTCGGCATGAAAAACTCTCGAGGAGGCGGGATGAGGAGTGAAATGATTAAGCCTGTGAGGAAAATGAAAATGATAGTATTCTCAAAAGTGCATAGAGCTACTTAAAGATGAATACAATATTTCTCTAAACGGAAACGGGAAGTGGTAACCGCAAAAAAAATGAAAATGATAATGGTAAAAATAAATGGAAATGAAAGTGGAAACAGTTTTGCCCTCTTCCGATCGTTTCCGAAGATTCCCGTATTTAAGCGGTAATTTACCGTTGGTTACCGAATCAAGGGCACACACAACACATGCACATAAGGCAAATATTTTTTGGAAACTACCCTCCGTCCCAAAAAGAATGGCGTTTTTGACTTTCTAGACATCGTGTTTGACCATCCGCCTTATTCAAAAAAAAAAGTTGTATAAATATGATTTATTTTGTTATGACTTACTTTAGCCTAAACGGATACTTTAGCATCGATTTATTTATTTTGTAATTTGCATAAAAATTTTGAATAAGACGGATGGTCAAACATGAATTCCGAAAGTCAAAGTGTCGTTCTTTTTTTTTTTACGGAGGGTAGCTAGTATATGGCAAGGATACCGTTATCATAGATTTTGACTTAGAACAATGCTATGTCGTCAAGTCAATTTAGAACTTGATCGTTTATTTGTGTCATTGTCAAGAATTGTGGTGATGTTGCAATTTATATGGCACTTCTCATTTCCTACAGTTTGGTTTGTTTATCATGTTTTAACTAGGATCTTTTGTTATCATAGATTTATTTGTTATCGCTGTATTTTTCCGTCGACTATATCATTTTTCGAAATTCCTAAATCTTTGGCGTCATATTTGTTTCCCGACAAGATCGTATCAATTTCGTTTTTCTCTATCATAGTAATTCCAAAATTGATGTTTTTCTTTCTAAAATGTTGTAAAATCAATCTCTATCAAGCTATTGTATTCTTACACAGCTACGACTTTTGTAAAATTTTATCAATAACATTACAGACTTGAATTTTAAAAATTAAAACTTTATTAAGCAACAATTTTGGAGCACCTAATGATTTCAGCATGAGAAATCATGAACATGAAAGTTTACACACATGTCTCATATAGTTGATGAAACTACGAGCGAGGTGTATAAGATTAGTGACCAATGTAACTAGTATATTGCCGGATGGGGGAAATAATAACCAAATTAAGAATGGTAGATCTTGCTAAGATATGAAAATCTCTAGTTTAAAACTTTTTTGATTTGGCATTTGTCTTGTAAAGGGAAACTAGAGGTGTCAATTTATGTCTCCCCTCTCCCTGCACCGGGCTACGCACACGCATTATTCTTTGCTTTGTTCACCTCCCCTCTGCGCTCAGAGTTTCGAGCCAAGAAAAAAAAATCGCCGCGCCGCCGCCTCGCACCATGGAAAACCTTCCAGAGGTGTTGCTTGAGGAGATTGCGATGCGCGTCGCCATGGCCGGAGAGAACAAACAATAAAAAGGTGTTCGTAGTGCTATAACATTTTTTGCGATAAAACATGAAAAAAAAGAAATAGAATACATTATAAAAGAGTATTAGACATGAAAAAGCGGTAGCGGAAACTTATAAAAAATAGAATATTCCATTACAAACGACGAGAGGACAAAAATGGTACATTGTGCCAAAACGTTCACTTATTACACTGACTTGTAGTAGGCTTTTATTAGCATCTTGCAGGCGGTTTATCATCGAGGCCTACCAAATTTCGGTGTTAACACATGCCCCCCCTCAATTTTTGGGTAAAAGTACCTTTTGCTCCAAAATTGACCATGTAGTCCTCGGAATCAACACTGAATTCTTTTTCGAATAAAAACCTGAACCAAACCTTTAATGGACCGGGGCATTTCAAGAAGAAATCAAGCCCACTTGAGCGGTTGTTCGGAAACTTCCCAACGTGCCGTTCGGCATTCCAATCTGTTTTTCGGGATACGGCGCCACGATATCATTCATGGTTTCCCACGATCCCATGTTACGGCCTAAAGAAGAACCGCACCCGGCTCTCTCCTTTACCTCAATCCGGTATACTCCTTCATCTACGCCTTCAAGCTCACGATGGCGGGTCCAATGCGCAACCTTGGCAAGCGGAGCCGAGGAAGAGACGAGGAGGAAGCCAGCGGTCCTCATCGCCGAGTTGGGTGAGTTTCATTACTCGATCGCTTCTTGTTTTTCTTGTAATCTATTCTTAATGCAACCCTTCGCTTTTGTTTAGAGATTCCTTGGCGGTAGTAGGCGGGGGCACGTACTTCACGATGTGAGGAAAAATAGCTCCGCCGGTCATCCGTGCACGGGGTGCAAACTTGGCCTCCTCAATTCTTCATCCTCTTCATCGGGATCGGGTTGGAGTATTCACGCTCCTACGTGGAGAGCATCCACGGGAGGCGAGGCGGGTTCGGAATGAGTACACCAACTACTCTCAAAAGATGTCCCGAAGGAGCTAGAATGGGAGGACCCGGCGGCGGCAATTCGTCGCTGCGCATCGGCGGTTTGTCTTACGAAAAAAACGATCTTTCTCGATTCAACACTTTGCTTTCCCCAGGTAGAATTTGATCTTTCAATTGCGGCGCTATCTGCGCCGGATGACGGCTATCGGCACCGTGATCGCGGACAAGGTGAGCGCCAGCGGTGCGGCGGTGCACGACCGCCTCGACGGCGTAAGCGACCGCATCGATGATCTCGGCGCTCCGCGGCCTTTCATCGGTGCGGGCATAAGCATGGCGGCGATGGCGGCCGAGGCGGAGGAAGACCTCTCCATACCCGACGGACCAATAACCGGCGAACTTCGACAGCGATCGAGTCGTTGTTCGCCACATATAACGAGCGCGCCAATCGACATCGCCGAGCCATCCCTCTAGCAAAGGTCTTGAAAGGTTGTTCTAAAGCCTTTTCGATAATTTGCCACACTTGTTTTGCCTAAGAATCTTGCCACACTTCTGATTTGAGACATGTGTGTTATTAGTTGTGATATATACTAACTACATAATCCATGTGCTATATATTTATTTTTCAAATATGTGTGGATGTTTGCTCTTGAGCAGTGGCAGTTCTAATGAAATCTATCAAATTATCTCATCAATTTGAAAGCATATATACGGTATGTTGCACACCGTATAATTAGGACAATTTTACTCTAGCGAGCAAATAAAAATAGGCATCTCTAGCTACTCCTATGAAGCATTTGAGGGCGTTTTCCATTTATTTTCTATTGAAAAAATGAAACAAATTTTAAAAAAATAGAAATAGTCTGACGGGCTACATTGGCACTATGGCCTGCCTAACCAAGCATGGGCGGGAGAATCGAGGAATAGACAAATGTATGAGGATCAGCGGCGGACGGCGCTTGCCGGCCGCTGCGGCGCGGGGGTCAACGCTTCGCCTATCCCAGGTGGCATGCCTAGCGGAAGGGCGCGGTCGTCCACGCGACGAGGCCGCGAGGGCTGCTCCGCCCGGCTTGAGAGCAAGTAATACAGCCAGCAAGCTCATGCTTCTCTATTTCCCTTCTCTATACATCCCGGTCATCAAGATTCTCTCCTTTACAGCACTCTCTCCTGCACTCATCCCTTCTTTATATCTCTACTCTATACTAACTACCATCTATAGGGTCTACTTATAATTTTATCTAAATATATCCATGTGACATCTAGTTTTGAACGATTAATTGAAACGAATTCAATGGTGTGTCGGAATTTAATTTGGACTTTTGGTTTGTGAGTTATAACATTTTTTTGTTGTTGTGTAAAGTAGTAGGGCCCGCCATCACATCTCTGTCCTCCCTCTCGCATGGCGCTTACCGTGGCTCACTGGAAACGTGGGTGTCGGGCGCCCCGGGAATCTGATGACCGGGCCTGTCGGGCGGTTTTGTAGCAAGCGGTCGCGGGCGTTTTTTACTCCAAAACATTTCTATAAAACTTATAGGCAGCTTTGCAGCAACCCGGTGCGGACATAAGGAACCTTACAGCCTTCTCCCAGCCCCACCCATACGGTAGTTAGCTCTTTCTAATTAATATAGGACCCACTTGTCTATCTCACATATTGTTCTTGTGCCCAAGCCGGGCCGTAAGCTTACGGCCCCGCTTCTGACCTACCATAATACTTGCTTTGAAGGCGGGCGTCTTCTATGGTGGCGGGATCACGATCAGAGTATATCTGCGTGTCGGATGAAATGCGTATCTCGATACCGACAAGCCAAATCGGGGAAGTTATTCGGGGTAGCGTCTGAGCTGGTCTGTCAGTAGGTAGGAGAGTACTAGGCGGTCGGTCCTTCGTCCTCGTGCGGTGCCTCGCCGATGGAGGCGGGCATCGGTATAATGATGACAATGCGCCCGATGGTAGAACCTGGCGCGCGAAGCGAGACTGGCCTATGCTACTCTACGCAAAGGTATGCACGCCGCGCAAGGTGTAAATGTTAGAGACGCAGCTCTATCAAAAGGTGTTGGCATTCATTACGCTGTACTAGCACCGGTCATATGTCGTCGCGAGGCCTCACCGGTCGTGACCGCTCCTAAAAAAAAGGCTACTCCCTCCGTCCCAAAATAAACGCAATTTTTTACTATCACCCTCCTATTCTTTTTCTTTTTTTTTTTTACTCCTTTTTTTAATTTTCTTTTACTTTTCTTTTTTTTTCTATACCAACAGGTCCTACTTATAATTTTATCAAAATATATCCATGTGAGATCTTATTTTAAAGGATTTATTAAAATAAATTTAATGGTGCAATCAAATTTGATTTATTTTTTTGGTTCAAGAGTTTATAACCCTTTTTATGCCCATAGGCATGTGGGACATATTGATGATGTGGCATAAGGAAGTCACCCTGGGCATATTACCCGCTACCCATTACCCAAACCCGAACTACCCGGATCGAACCCGATCTACCAGACCCGCAATTTCGGGTTTAAGTTCGGAGTAGCATATCAATTACCGAACTTTTATTGGGTAATTCGGGTAGTAAAAATCATGATACCGAACTTTTAAAGTTGAAGGAGAACTAACTTTTTTTGAGGATGAAGGAGAACTAACTTGAAGGAGAAGCGGAACCGAGTTGTTCTTTTGAATATGTGCTTGTGCTTGTGTGGGCGTGCGTACTTTACTACTAGTCTAGACTACTACTACTTATAAACTTACTTGCATGTTTGTGATGAGATAATGAGATGTGGTTGAAAAAACTTCAACTTTATATCAATTATTTTTGTCCGGTTTATGTTGCTGAAAAATTCTATGATGTTTGAGGGTTTTTGTCAATTTACATATTTCGGGTATCTGGGTATTACCGAACCAAACTCGAAATTACGGGTACCGAAATTGTGGGTAGCACAATTCGGGCTGTTATCGGTAACACTTTCAATTACCGAACTTCTCATTACGAACTACCCGACCTGATCGGATCGGGTACCCAAACGCCAGTGACAAGGAAGGGTTAGTGGGGGTGGTGAGGTGTCATGCTAGTGGGGTGATAGTGGGGTGGTGAGGTGGCGTTGTGTTACTCTAAATCATGTGGCTGCATGGATGTTTGATTATTAATTGCACCTGAGATAATGAATGAGCAGTGGTATATTCATGTTTTGCGATGGTGTATAATTAAGATGCGTGAACAATCACTAGCATGGATGTCGGATGGGGAAACAACCAAATTGAGAATTAATTGTAGATCTTACTAAGTTATGAAACTTTCTAATTTAAAACCTTTTGATTTGGCATTATCTTGTAATGGAAAACTAGGTCTCAATTTTTTTAAAATAATATAAAACAAATGAAATTTGGAAATTTAAAGTTTTTGAATGACCTCTCCGACAAACTACCAATATAAAGACTGTAGTTCCCAAATATCCATGAAACTTTGTAGTTTACAAGCTTTTGATTTGAGATCATCTTGTCATGGATAAACTTTTACCGATTTTTGAGACATCTGATCGCGTATTGGGAAAAGAATGCGCGTCTTTCCATTTACTTGCTTTGATGCGTTCAGCGGGCCATGCATGTACGCGTGCGTCGCTCAACGCTCCGGTGGTGCTCACCGGCCGCCAGCTCCTCGAACGCGCCTTGCATTATATATTGCGAACGCACCCATATTATTGCTGCTCACCGGTGAGGGCCGGCTTCGTTCACGTCGCCGCCGCCCGCGCTCAAGCTCAAGCAAAAAGCCCCCACCGCACCGCTGCCTCTTGCCATGGAGAACCTTCCGGGGAGTTGCTTGAGGACATTGTGCTTCACGTCGCCATGGCACAAAAGGATCCTATGGAGGGACCTCTACAATCTGCGGGCCACCTGTACCTGGACCGCGAGCGTGCCACGGCGCCATCTTCGGACTGGAGCATCCCACTAGGCCGGTCTTTACTGCTTGGCGGCGGCGTGGCGGGTCGGCGTCGGCGGCGGCTGCGTGCGCTTTCGGGCGTACTACTGGCGAGCGATACGCGGCGAGTCTCATCCACCGAGCTTCGCCCGGTGACGGCAACCGGGCGTGCTTTAGAAGCGAGCATGTCGCGTGTTCGTGGAAAACCCGCGACACCGTCTACGCCGCCTCGACAAGGCTGAAACAAGCGCCGACATAGGGCATGCACAGCTTCGTATGTGCATGCCTTGCGCTCGAGGCGAACGCCGCCCGCCGCCGATGGCGACCATGCCCGAGAGGTGTTGCGGGAGATTGAGGAAAGAATGGCGGTGGCAAAAATGTTGGGGAGCTTGAGCTGCCGCTGCACTTCAACAATGCATTGGCGGTGGTGACGGAGCGCCATTGAAGGTAGCGGCCGTCTTCCTCCTCTGGCCCAACGGTTGCCTCGCCATGACGAGGCATCGGTGCAGATGGGAAGATGTGGCACACAAATTTTACTACGGCTACGGCGGCATTGCGGGAACGATGAGTATAGTGCTAGAAGGATTTTATCCACAATGGCGTCGCGAGTCACGGGGTGTGTCTTTTGCAGCGAGGAGTGTAGGATTTCGCGACGAGTGTGATAGGTTAATCTCTATTGCGAGGAAGCGGTGGGCTCGATCTAGGAGGATGATGATGCGATGCGGCGGCGTCTACATTGTGTGCATGCATACGCGCGGTGATGCATGTATGCATTGGTTGATGTTCGATCGATCCACACGAGTAGCGATGATGAACCCCGAGATGTTTTAATTAGTTGTAATCCATGTGTTAAATTTATTTGCGATTCTCACCGGCCGGCGTGCGCCACCATGGCCCGCTGCGAGCACCTCGCCGCGACGAGCTAGCCGACTCGGGCTGGACTCTCACCCTTCTCGCTCATTCGATAGCATAGATAGCAACGCTCTAGGTTACAGGTGCGGTGGTTGTCCACCCGTCTCTAGAACCTCATCTCTAGTGACATCCCGCGCGCGCCGCGATTGTCTTTGCCCATGTCGGAGAACTTTTCGGGCTCAAGAATTTTAATCTATGGTCAAAAGCGTAACGAATGGTCAAACGGGGGGATTGTAAATAAGGCGAATGGTCAAGCGGGGATTGTAAAAGTCAAAAACGGACTTTTTATTTGTGGGGACGGAGGGTGTATGTTCTGAGACCCGTGCTCGAAAAAATAGTTGTTCGGCTGATTTTGGCTGATGGCTGATTGAATAGTATTCGTGAGAGAGAGAATAAGCTGAAATAAGATAAGCGAAGTCAGTATACTCGCGTCAGTCCTTCGCCCTCCTCGTCGGCCCAATCGGTGCCTCGCCCGACGAGACCGGCATCGATCTTTGATGGAACTGCATGCGATGGCGGGCGTCGCCCTCTTGGCGAGAGGGGTGTGTGGGATATGCAAAGGATACGCATGCAAGGTCATGGAAAAAAAGTTTAATTTTAAAACCTATATTTGCTATACACACGCGCAACATGAATCTATTCTCCTCCATGTACACAAGGCAATCACTCCACACTATCGACTACTCCCACTTCCGCCTTGCTACGAGAAATGAGTAGGTTGGGCACTATAGACCCCTATCGATCAAAATTACATAGAGCCCTACCTAAGCCCCACCTAAATTTTTATTCAGTAATTACATAGATTAGGAGGGCTAAGATGTATTTGAGATTGATCAGCCTTCGTCCTTTTTTTTTTTTTTCCCCGTCAGCGATTCTTTAATTTTATCCGCTACCGCCTTGCTACGAGAAATGAGTAGCTTTCCTAGGGTTTTTTTAACCCCATCGTGTAACCCATTATCCATATCTTGAATATTGTACAAAAATATATTGTGCTCATCGAGTTATAGCGAGTGCACCTCGCATTTCCACAATGTTTCTCTATTACTTCCTCTATAAACATACACAATGTGATTTTTTGAATATGGGTGTAGGTGTATAGAAAGTGCACCCGTAGGTATATATATATTTCTATTTTTCTTACTGTTTTTGAATCTACTCCAACTCACCACCACATACGCCCACGAACCACTCACGAGTTAACCGACCCTTCTCCTTCACTTGCCACGGGGCCCCGCCTACCCCACCCCAAGCCATATACACATGCCACCCGGCCGTCCACCACGTTGCACTTACCACCCCGGGCCCCACCCCATTCCACGCACACACCAACCAAAAATCAAACCCTTTCCCTCTATTACAAAAAAAAAAAATTGCCCTCCCATACCAAGAAACCCGAGACCGAAAAACCGAAACCCCCTCATGGATACGCCAAAGGATACGCATGCAAGGTGTGTCATGTGTGGAACTAGCGTTTCACCGATCATGTTGTCCTCGACCTCTATGCAGCCCGGCGGCACCGACCCAGTGTACTACTCGATAATAATCCCAACTCCTCACTCTCGGTGGTTCGGTATATGCGATGCTTTTCTCACACAAGTCACAAAAATCGACGCCGCCCGACCCGGCCCGGCGGCGCTTTTCTGCCCTCCATCTCGCATTATCGAGCGAGAACAACCGTGCCACTCGGCCCGACGGCATGCGGACAAGCCGGCAGGAGGTTGCCCAGGGGCGTTGTGCTCGCGTCGCCATGGCCGCCTGAGGATTCTATGCGGGCCGTCTACAATCTCACGGGGCCGCGTACACGGACACGGCGTGCGGCGGCGCCATCTTTGGACGGGCAACCCACTGGGCGGGTGCTGCGATGGCGAGGTGGCGTGTCGGCGGCTACATCTGCTGGCCGGGCGTACTACTACTCGCGCGGTACCGCGCTCGATCATCGGCTAACTCGGCGACGTCAGCGGCGGACAGGCGTGCCCGAGGCGGCATGTCTGCCATGTTCGTGGAAGGCAGCGGCACCCGTCTGCGCCACCGCTTCGGCTTGCTGGAACAAACCGCCAACTCGAGGCATGCACTCACTTTCGGTATGTGCATTCTCTTACGCTCTGTAGGCGGAATCTGCGCCCGCCGATGGCGGCCGTGCCCGGCGGTGTTGCGGGGAAGCTGGAAGCGCGACCGCGGCGGCGGCGATGGCTGCACCACGGAGGGCCGCGAAATCTGCGAACTTTGGCAGCGAGCGGTGGAAGTGTTGCGGAAGCGACTTGTTGGTGGCGCCATATCACGAGAGAGCGATATCTTCGTCTTCCTCTAGCACAACCCGGTGCCTCGCCGGGGCGGGCATCGGTGCACATGGGGAGACTACTGCGGCACCCATGCCGAATGGGGGCGCGACCTATGGCATACAAACCCCCGATCTGCCACCCAGAGTGTGTGCGATCGGCGCCGAGTGTAGTAAGTTCTTACGTGTTGCACAATGGGCGGTGGAGTTGCATGAATCTATCTTACTTTTTGGTGCGTGATGGTTGATGTATATATGTGGTAATTAGTGTTATATTCACGTTTGCGATGGTGAGACCTTTCAGGCTTAAGAACCCTAATTTTCCTTTTTAATGCGGGTCAAAAGTTGTAACTAGTCTTTCTCCCTCATAGTAACTCCAAAAATGATGGTTTTTCTTTCTAAATTTTTTGTCAAATCATGCTCTTGTCATGTATCATCGATAACATTTCAATTTTAAATTTCAAAAAATTACAACTCTAAACATCAATTTTGGACCACCTAGTGATTTTAACGGAAGAAATCTTCTGAGGCGGCCTTGGAATAGTACATCGCTAGCTCGATACCGCCGCCCGGAGTGCACCGCCCGGCCGCTCATAAAATCCACGTCCGTGCACGGGCTACGCCATTTTGCTCACCAAGCTAATTGTTCAGCTCCCCGCCGCACAAAACATAGCTAGAGCGGCTCGAGCTTCCACCAAAAAGCCCCGCCGCGCCGCCTCGCGCCATGGAAAACCTTCCCGGCGTGACATGCTTGCAAGTGCGGTCGAGTTGCCAGGGCGCGCCGGATCCCATGGGGGACCTCGCCAATCTGCGGGCCACCTGTTCGCCCGAGATAAGCGGCGTCGCGGCGACCCCCCAGGGCGGTGCATCAGCTGGGGCGGATATTTCTGTACCACGCCCGGCGCGGTGGGTATCGTTCGAGGATCACGAGTCTTGTCACCAAGCTTCGCCCGTCGGCAACCGGATGCGTGCTTCATAGCCGGCATGAAAATCCGTCTTTGCTCGAGAGCCGCTACACCATCATGCCATCGCTCGAATGCTATGCGCGCCCGCCCATGTCGGGGGCATGAAAACCGTCAAAGTATGTTCTTTGCTCTTGTGCTCCTCTGGGGCCAACACCGTGCAGCGGATGATGACTATGCCAGCGGTATTTTGCTTGCTACGGGGAGATCGGCGACCGCCGGCAGCTTGGCGGGATGTAGAAGAACATCAAGCGTACTCGGCCCCGCCGAGAGGCATGGAAGCGATATGGTGGCCTACTTGGCGGTGGCGCATATACCGAAAAGAGTGGCGTCGTCCTATAGCCCAAATGGTGCCTCGCCATGACGGGCATCTGCCGACAACCGGGGGCCGGGCGCTGCCGTGGTCGCGTCTCGGGTGATGTGTGTCGCGTGTTCTGCGGGAGTGCGGGGATCGCGGCGAGTGTCGAGGTTCTTCGCTCAACTTAATCTTTTGCCGTGGTTGGTGATCTTCTTACGATCAAACTTTCTATTTCTAGTGCTCTAGATGGAGACCTCGATCGAACAAACTTAATTCCTCCATAGCTTTTGGTGCGTGCGCAATGCTTGATGTCGATCCTGTGTATGTCGCGTGATGGTGAGAACCGAGAATTTTTCTTAGTTGTGATTAATTGTGAATTTGTGATGTATACACGATGGGAGTTACTCCTACGTCCCATGGAGTTTGTCTTTTTTGACTTTTGAATTTCATATGTTGGACCATCCGTCTTATTTAAAATATTTATGTAAATCATAAAATAATTAATCAATATTCAAGTATCTTTATTGATAAAATAACAAAATAAATTATATTTATGTAAAAATTTGAATAAGGCGGCGCGCGATCGAAAAAAGATGGCACGGAATCGAGGGGCGATGGCGGGGCGTTAAGCCGCGCGAGCTCTCCACGCAAAGGATACACCTACACGCCGCACCGTGCAAAGGTTCTGAGCGTGCTCTATCAAAAGGCGTTGGTATTCATTAGCGCGCCTAGGCGTAACACTCTTTACGCTTAATGAAAAAACGCGCCTAGGCGTGCTCTTGAAAAAAATTAGGCGGTCGCGAAAATAAGTTGTACTAGATGAATTTTTCTGCTGACGGCGGCGCGGTCTCGAAAAATAAGCTGTAGTACACACCGGTCATGTCGTCGCCAAGCCTCTCCGGCCGCTCCGTAAAAAAAACCACGTGGCTGCATGGGGAACAGCACCGGCCCGGCGCCACCCGTGTGTCTTTGCATGCTCTCCAACTTGGCGCCACATTTCAATTGCTATTCACCTCCGCCCCGCCGGCGCTCAAAGTTCCCAGCAAAAAAGCCCCCACCGCGCCCGCCTCGGCCATGGAGAACCTTCCACGGGGTTGCTTGAGGACATTGCGCTCCCACGTCGCCATGGCCGCGAGGAGGATCCTATGGAGGACCTCTACAATCTACGGGCCACACATTGCACGGACACGGGCGTCTTTGCCGCGACATCTTGGACGAAGCATCCCACTAGGCCCGGGTCTTTGCAGCGGCGTCGGCGGCTACGTGCGGGCGGGCCGCTGTACCACTCGGTAGAGTACGGCGAGTCTCATCGGCTAGCTCGCGAGGTCGGCAACCGGGCGTGCCGGAAGCGGCATGTCTGCCGTGTTCGTGGAAAGGTAAGCCTTACCGCCGCCTCCTCGACAACCTGAAACTAGCGCCGGACTCGGGGCATGTGCTCGCCCGTGCGTGCATGCTCTTACGCTCTGGCGGAACGCCACCACGTGATGGCGACCATGCCCGAGAGGTGTTGCGGGAGATCTGCAGCGACCGCGGTGGCGGCGGCGGCCTTTGCCTCGACTTCTGGGTAGGCCGCGAGCACTTGAGACGAGGCAATAGAGAAGTGTTGAGCGGCGTTGTGCCTGCTATCAAGAGTGGCGGCATCCTCCTCCTCTGGCCCAGCCCGAGCCTCGCTAGGACGGGCATCGGTGCATATTGGGGAGACAATTGTGGGCGCCTTGGTGCAATGGGGGCCACTCTGCGGTGGGTGTCTGCGGCGAGGAGTGTAGGATCAGCGTCGAGTGTGGTATGTTCTTCATTTACGTAAGCGTTGGCATAAGCGGCCGAGGCGGTCTATATGTGTGTGTGTGTGTGTGTGTGTGCACATTGTACTACATTTATGTATAACTTAGCTCTCTAGCTACATGATCTAGATCGATCAAATAGCTTTTGCTATCTTTTGGTTGTGTGCATGCATGGATTGGTTGATGTTCGATTGATTCTCTGAGTAGCATGCAGTGATGAACACTGGTGAGATGTTTTAATTCGTTGTAATCCTTGTGTTATATTTTAATTGTGTCTTGTGTGGTATTGTGTTTGTGATTTAATATATGTGTTGTATTTCTCTAAATCATGTGCTTTGCGTGGATGTTTGATTGCGGCTGAAATGATGAGTGAACGAGGCGACAATGGTGTATTCACGTGTTAAATTTATTTGCGATTCTCGCCGTGGCGGCCACGCAGCCATGGCCGCCGCGAACACCTCGGCGTGGCTAGCTAGCCGCCTCGAGGGGCTGAACTCACCGCGGTCACACCCTTCTCTACCTTGGAACCTCGAGGCTCGTCGGCTTGTAGGTTATGCCTGTGCCGTTGGCGTCCGCCTCGAAGCCTTGGTCCGTGTCGCGGACCACGCGGCAATGGCGCCCAATGCGAGCACCTCGGCGTGCCTAGCCGCCTCGGATGAACTCGATCTTTGCCTTCTCTCTTCTCGTCGGCACCTCGAGGCTCGTCGGCAGCCGGTTATGCTTATTACTGTGCGTTGTCGTCGCCCTTGAAAGCTAGTGTCGCCGCCACGCGTTCGATCGTTCTCCACGGCGGCAACCCCTCTCCGACCCGTCCCGCCTCGGCCGTGTGTTCAAAGGGATTTCACGCTTCGTTCTTGGTGCTTTCCATAACGTCTATTTGACCTCGGCTTGTCGTCATTGGTAGGAGCATCGATCCCCACTCCGCCGTACCGCCACCATCGGTGTCGAGCTCGGTAGGAGCCTAAACCCGCTCATCCAATAGCGCATACTAGTAACGCTAGGTTATGGGGATCACGGTGGTGGTCCTCCCGTCGCAAGAGACCTCATCTCGACATCGCGCGCACGCCGGTGTGCGCCACGTCGGAGACCTTCGGGGCTCAAGAACCTAATTTTTCTTTTAATCGTGGTCAAAACTTATAACTAGTCTTTCTCCCTCATAGTAACTCCAAAAATGATGGTTTTCTTTCTAAATTTTTTTGTCAAATCATGCTCTATCGATTGATTGTATCCTGCTCAATTTTAAATTTCAAAATTACAACTCCAAACATCAATTTTGGAGCACCTAGTGATTTTAACGAAAGAAATCTTACAGATGACCGTTGGGATAGTACGTGAAAAAAAAAAAGCGTCTGCTCATTCCATTGCGGTATTCAGCGGGTCATTTCTTGATCCGACGACATCGCGGTAACAATGTTAATAGAGTTACACATGTCTCAGCGTTTATGAAACTACGAGAGAGATTTCTAAGATTTGTGAACAATGTCACTAGCACTATGTTGGATGGGGAAAAAACTAAAATAAGAATTGTAGATCTTGCTAAGTTCTAAAACTCTCTAGTTTAGAACTTTTTGATTTGACATTATCTTGTAATGGAAAACTATGTCTCAAATTCAAAATAAATAAATAAATGAAATTTAAATGTTTTAAGTGACGTCGGATAGACAAATCACCAACATACCGATTGTAGTTCTCAATTATGAAACTTTGTAGTTTACAACCTTTTGATTTGAGATCATCTTGTCATGGAAAACATATACACTCTACGTCCCACAAATAAAAGTCCGTTTTTGACTTTTACGATCCCTGTTTGACCATTCGTCTTATTTAATTTTTTATGCAAATAATAAAATAAATAAATGATTATAAAAGTATCTCTAACGATAAAATAAATCATAACAAAATATCTAAATTTTTTTAAAACATTTTGAATAAGGCGAATGGTCAAACAAGGATTGTAGAAGTCAAACACGGACTTTTATTTCTGGGACGGAGGGTGTAGCATTTGAAAACATTTTGTACTCCGTATCTTCTGACGGCGAGCATTGGGATAGTGCGGCGGCGGGCTGCTCATTACGTCCACTGCACCCGGCCAGCGCACCCGCATTTTTGCTTTGCTCACCAAGGCGGCGCCCGGTACTTGTTCAGCTCACCGCCTCGGTGGCGGCGACCATTTTACGCCCGCACAATTGCACAAACCATAGCTGAAGGGCGCTCGAGCTTCCACCAAAAGCCCCGCCGTGTCGCCGCCTCACGCCATGGAAACCTTCCACGTGACATGCTTGCGAGATTGCGATTCATTATCGTTAATAGCCTTCTGAGATCCCATGGGGCCCTCGCCAATCTGCGGGCCACATGTTAGCGCGGATGGCGCCGTCGCGGCGTTCCCGTCGTGGGGCGGAGCATCCGACTAGGCCGGTCTTTGCAAGCGGCGAGTCGGCGTCGTGGGCGGCCAGACTACTCGCTCAAGTATCGCGAGTCTTTGCACTAGCCTCCTCGCCGTCGGCAACCGGGCGTACCGAGGCCGGCATGAAAGCCGTCTTCGTCGAAGCCAGCACCCGGCAACCTGTCACTCGATCTTTGCGGCCTTTATGGCGTTAGGGCATGAAGCCGCCGACTATGTTCTTGCTCTTGTGCTCTCTGGGGCTAACACCGGTGCAGCGGGCGGCGACTATGCCGGCGGTGTGTTGCGGGATATCGGCGACAACCCGGCGGCGGCCGGGGCGTGGAAGACCATCAAGTGTAGTCAGCCCCACCGACATGCATGGAGTTTTAGGTTGGGCGACTTGGCGGAGCATATACCGAAAGAGTGGCGTACATCCGTCCTATAGCTCAAATGGTGCCTCGCCATGACGGGCATCGATTCGACCGACCAAAATGGTGCGGCCGTCCTCGCGTCTTGGGTGGTGTGGTGTGCTCCGTGTTCTGCAGCGAGGAGTGTAGGATCCGCAATGAGTGTATGAGGTTCTTCGGTCCGTCAATCTTTTGCGAGATAGATATCAGCGGCGAGCACGGATATCATTCACAGTGTTTCGGGTTTGTGATCTTCACATAATCAAACTTTCTATTTGTAGTGCTAGGCGGCACTCTATTGCTACCTCCTCTTTCTCTAGATGGTGTTGTCGATCAAACAAAGCTGAATTGGATAGCTTCTGAAGTGCGCGTGATGGTTGATGTTCTCGATCGAGCGGGATTAATTTGATCGATCATATGCATGGTTTATGTTGAAAAAGATCTGAGTAGGAGTATGCATGAAAACTGAGATATTTTATTAGTCGTAATCATGCATTATGTTATATTTTTTCAAATTTGTGCTGTTTGGATGTCCTTCTCCTCTCCTTCTCCTCTCCTCCTCCTCCCCCTCCCCTCCCCTCTGTGAGTTGTTCTTCCTATAGAAAGCTTTGTGATATGTGATTCTCTGTGGGGGAAGAGGGTGGCCGCCGCGGGCGCTAGGGTTGGCCGGAGCTCGCTAGGGCCAGCGGGGTGGTGGGCGGTGGCGGGGAGCGTGGAAACGAGAGGGCGGCAAGACGAAGAAGATAAACAAAGATGCAGGGCTATCCGCACTCGTGTTTCTCTATTTACTTCCTCTATACATCCTAGTCATCAAGATTCCCTTCTTTACAGTATCATCTCCCACACTCATATCTTCTTTATATCTCTACTCTATACCAACTACAATCAGTGGGGCCTACTTATAATTTTATCTAAATATATATTCATCAGAGATCTAGTTTTGAACGATTAATTGAAACGAATTCAATGGTGTAATCTAGTTTTTAGGTAGTTTACATAGTGAGCCCCGCCCCTGGCGCATGCACTGTCTCCGCACTCTCTCATGTGCCTCTCGCTGCTCATCCAACGTGGCCCTGTGGCGTACACAGGGGAAGGCCTGGATTCCTGGCGAACTTGGAGCTGGTTCTGTTGGGTGGCGTAGGTTCCCAGTACTACCCCGCTGCAGCAAATTTTCCACATAGAGTACTAGTCTTTTGTATTTTTTTTCGGCGCTGAAATATAGCGAGCGATTCGGCTGATTTTTAATAGTATTCTGTGAGAGAGAATAAGCTGAAATAAGCCAAAAAAAGGACCCTGTAGGACTAGGAGTAGTAGGCGTCCTTGCGTGTTGTCTTCTTCCCAGTCGGTGCCTCGCCGTTCGAGCACCCGTGCGGTGCAATGTACTTTACATCGCACGGCCTTACACAAGGATTGGACCGAACAACGATGGCGGGGCGTTGGCCCTATCCTATCTGATGAGCCATATGCAAAGGATTCGTGCAAGGCCAGACATGGGCCCTATCCTACAGCGAGGTGTGTAGGATTACGCAAAGGATTCGCATGCAAGGATTCGCATGCAAGGCCCTATTAAGTAAAGGAGCTGTGCGGTGGAAAAGGCTCTCATGCTCTCTGATAACACGTCTTTGCCAACGACGGGTATTGATGATGATTTTTATATTCCCGAACTGTTTGACCAAAACATTTTCCAATACTTTTTTGGGACTCGGCGCGGCCGGTCGGGCGGTTCACTATTGCTTCTGGGGGGTTGCGTGTGGCAGAAGCGTCGGTTTCCCGTCTTTGCGGAAGGGCAAGAGGCCGGCTACTCTAGAGGGCAAGAAGGGCGAGCGAGGGCGGGCGAGGAAGATGAAGGGCAGAGGCCGGCAACACCGCTGAACATGATGGCGCGGATGCCAGACGACGTGCAGCCTCGCCGTAGCCTTCGAGGAGACGCCGGGGCAGTCACTCTAGCGCTGCACCAAGCGGGAGGACAAGAAACATCCGTAGTAACATACATGGATCTTAGGCTCGTGCTCGCCGAGATTCCGGCCCGTACACCGACATCGGTGAGGCGATCCGGCTCGTGTCGCTCCGTCGGCTTCAGCAGGCTGCTACGGCGATGCACAAAGTTTCCACAGGGCTGGCGGGGCGCTTCAAGGCCACCGTCCGGAGGCCATATGCTACGAGGGGATGGTGAGGATGACGACGGTGCCATGGGATCCCAAGGGGCGGGAGCTCCTCAGAAAGCCGCTAATGCTGCGAGACTTCGGTAGCGGCTTACTTCATGGCGATCTTTGGACCGAGTCGAACCCTCGGACCAAAAAACACTAGCGCCGCTCCATGGAATCAGCGGCGCGCCCAGCCCGACGGGCGGTGGACGAACCATAATCTGCGGGAAGCGTTATTGGGCAATGGAGGACCTCATCGGTAGGTCAGGCGCCGCAACCCAACCTTGGTTGATCACGATGAATGCGGGGAAAGCGCGTCGTCATCGATCCCCACGTCCCGTGCATGGCCGAAAGGATGCAAATGCGTGCGCCACCACTACCGGGAAGAACCGTCATCCTGTCTTTGCAAGGGCTTCGGTGCCGCATCGATCTTGAGTTCTTGCTCTGGTTCCAATCGTTGGACTTGGATGTCGCGTGATACGCCTTCATCAGCGAGATGTGTCCGTCCCCAAAACTAGCTATATTTAGTTTTTATTTGAGTCCGAGATGAGTTAGAATATCACTACTCCCTCCGTCTCGTGGAGTTTGTCGTTTTTAACTTTTGAACTTCATGTTTGACCATCCGTCTCATGGAGTTTGTCCCTTTTACCATTCTCTTTTTTTTTTTTTTACTTTACTCTATACCAACTATCATCGGTGGGGCCACCTATAATTTTATTGAAATACTATGAGGTCTTGTTTTGCGGGATTTATTAAAAGGAATTCAATGGTGTAATCGAGAATTTAATTTGATTTTTTGGTTTGTGAGTTATAACATTTTTTAGTTAGTTCAAACAGTAGGGCTGTCACTGGATATCATGGTGGGGCTGCTGAGTGTATGGGGATCAAGTATATGATCATACTAGACTATCTAGGGTATGTGGATATGTAGAGTATGTGGATATACTTTGTTTATATACAAACGATAGTGATATGTTTGTATATATGAAAAAATATGGGTTCCTTCCAAAAATTTTCGCGTAGTAAAATCTAGACTGCGTTAATATGAGTATCTAAACATACTCAAACCGATAAACAAGTATGAACACATGTGCAACGTGGTTTATTGAGGCGGGGAGTAACTGCTCTCGAGTACGAAAATGATAAACACGCATTCGAATAGGTCTACCCTTTGAAACCATACATATGACCAATGAAACCAAAATAAAAAAAAAAGTAATAGTCACATCGACCGACAAACAATAACCATCAAATGGTACAACACACTAAAGACATGCATATGACTATCATTCATCTCATGCATGCGATGAACACTTATGATAAGAAATCAAACTGCATCAACATTGAAGCATATAGGCAAACATAATATTTACAATATTCCATAAAGGTAGATTAGGATAGGAATAGATTATCGAATAATCCTACATAGCATATATATATATATGGAAATATATATATATATAAGGGTAAATTTTTCCTACACCCTAGGAGTAGCTACACCCATGTAGATCTACGCTCCTTTCTCTTCTCTGAGTAACGACACGCATTAGCTTCATTAATTAGGGGTTAAGTGAGTGCACCTGTTAATTAAATGGACACAACTAACTCGATCCTATTTTTTAGCTATTGTTGTTGGACGTCACCAATAAACTCATTTATTCGGGCATCCGAGAGACTGAGGCCGGCTCGTGACCATCGTCGAGCGAGTCTCTTGTATATCTACACTCCAACACATGTACAACTGGGCGCTTACCATTATTGTCCGCCATGGTAGATCTTGAAGGAGTGGAGACAGTTTTGTGTCCTTTTGGTAACCAACACTCAAGTGCGGTGAAATATAAAATAGGTGCCACAGGGGCCATCATGTCGATGTCTAACCCCGTCCGCATTTGTCTTCACTACTAGTTCACTCCTCTCCACTCGCTTTCCACTCCTCGTTATCCCCACAACGCGCACCGCCGCTGCCACTCCTCCCTCGCCCTCGCCCTCGCCCTCGCCCCCAAGGCGATGAAGGAGAAGAAGCTAGCGATGGCGGCAGATCCTGTGATGGCGTGCTGGCATTGCGGCGGCTTTGGGAGGACTCCGCTCGACGGGGAGATCCTCCAGCGCTGCCTCCAGCGAAGGAACAAGTTGCCGATGCATTGTACATGGAGCTTCGTCGGCGTCTGCGACAAGTTCGGCGATACACACACCAAGGAGGCAATCCGGCCGTGTCGCTCCGCGGTTCGTCTGCTGCCGCACCGCCCCCGCCGAAACAAAGAGTTCCCCTGGGAGCTGGGCGTGGCGCTTCCTCAAGGCCGAGCATCAGAAGGCCATATGCTCTGGGGATGGTGAAGATGACGAAGCGCGCCATGGGATCCCCCAAGGGGCGGGCTCCTCGGGAGAGCCGCGATCTTTGGGGACTCCGGCGGCTTACTTCTTGGCGATCTTTGCTGTGCGGTCGGAACCCCCCGGACCAGAAGCGGCGGCGCAGCTCCATGGAATCAGCGACCCGCAACCTGGCCCGGCCGGTGGGCGAACCATCTCTGCCGAAAGCCCGTATTTTTGGCCCGGGCGGACCTCAACGCGGTTGTGTGCCTCAGCCCAACCTTGATTCATGTCCCGACCTGCCCCGATGGTGCAGAACTGGCGTCGGCGACTCCCGTTTGTGTACGGCCGGAAGAATGCATGACCCATGAGGGCGAGGGCGGCGTCGTCGATCTTGCTCCACTCGGTGGCGCCTCCGTTTTGAGTTCATACTCTTGCCGTTCAAATTGAGCGGCTTAGCGGTATACGCCTTCATGAGGATGTGGAACATGTCCCTAAACTAGCTTTATTTGGTTTTCGTTGTCATATTGTTGTGTAAACATCGGTTCTGCTTTAGTTTGCAACATGTGTTTATTTCCCTCTGTTGAGCTGTAATATAATTATTAGAAATTTAGGTGAGAGCTCGCGGAGGGTTAGCGATGAGATGCTCGCTGGCGACCATGGCGCCACGGCGGAGTTGCGCTCCGGCAATGTCATCTCTGATGGGAACTATTAAAGTTTTGGTTGTGTGCATGCCATCTCGACATTAATGATGTTGTTAGTCTTACGAAATGTTTCCCACCCCTCCAAAAGCTCTATGTGAAGGTAACTAACATTTGGATCAAAAATTTATATGTACCTTACATTCCACATTTAGTTTCTAGCTAATATTGCTTGAAGAGATTTTTTTACACGCTCAAATGTAGGCGATATTTCTTGATATTTATGAATTGAATTTGTTTATGTGTAATCCGAATTATGTCTGAATGAAAGTTCATTTAGTCAAATTGTGCAATCGTTGTCACTACGTTTTGCAGGTGTTCAGCTCCAGACATTTTTTGTTTGTTTCATTTGCAGGTCTCTTTGAAGGACAGGTCAAAAAGGGTGAAGCACCCATTATGCCCTTGATCATATCTTGATTGTCTTCAAAGCCACCTTAAGAAATGCTGTTAGATTACAAGGGCGGGAAGAGAGATGTGGAATTTGTCAACTTCTTTATTACAAACGCCAAAGTTACGGAGAAAATAGAATTTCGGACAGGGGCGTGCCAAATGCGATTTTGAATATGTGGATGCACGGCTAAGCGGCTGAAACTAATGTTCAGGCGCTTCCAAGGACATAAAAGTAACATTTTTGCCTTGTGCTCTACCTTGACCTTGTGCACATCGGGGATATGCATGATAGGAGTACTTGCGTGGTGTGACCGAGCATTAAATTCGATTACACCATTAAATTTGTTTCAATTAATTCTTCAAAACAAGATATCACATGGATATATTTAGATAAAATTACAAGTGGGCCCACACGATGGTAGTTGGGATAGAGTAGGACAAACTTTTTCGGGGCCAAATTCCTAATTCTCCCATAGTCCTATTACTCCAAACAATGTTTGAAATTTTGAAATAGCACACAAGTTCTGATCGCCCTTTTACATTAACCGTGGGACCATGGTGTCTTCATCGAACACTCTGATTTGCCACCTCGGTTCCTTTATAGTGCTACTATGGGCGCAGTTTTCTCTCGTAGTCTCTCGTCTCTTCCTTCTCTCATACTACACCTCTTCTCATACTGTACTAGTAGTACTCTTCTCACCTCTTCTCCGTCCTGACTTTCCAAACTCATCTCAAGCAAACAAGAGTAGAGAGCGGTCCGACCACGGGGGGCTGCCTCGCCTTCGCTCGTCTCCACCATCCTAGGCGGGTGCACCTCTTTATCACATCCATGCAGCTAGATACGGTTTTCATGTGGTTCTAGAAACACCAAATGAAGAGTTTTTTTCCTTTTTGGTGGTTGCAGATCAGGGGTCCGTCAGCGGGGCCTCCGGGCGGCGGCTACGGCGAGGCTGCGCCATCGTCTTGACTTCACGACCGGGGGATCCCGACCGGCGTGGGAGCACGGAGGAGGTGAACGAGGCGTTTATCGCGGCGTTCGACAGGATTGCCGACGCCGTCGTCTGTGAAGTTTCGGCCGCTCTGATCTCCGGGTGTTTTGGGTGGAGGCCGAAAAAAATGTCGCAAGAGAAGCACATCTTCTTGGGTGAGCACCGAACTCTAGATTGTAAAGTGCATTATCCTTCCTTTTTTTGAAGGTTTTTTGAATGGCTCTAAAAAGTCTTTTGTTTTGTCTTGCATATCGTGTGTCTCATGCTATCTAGCTTGTACAAAGATTGCTCAATAATTTTGTTGTCTTAAATACCTTTTCCGATTGATCCTAGGTATATACAAACCCAAAGACCCACACGGGAGACTATAAAAGGATGGGGAGTCCCAAGAAGCACAAAGCAGGATCTAGCGTTCTTTGAAGGCACATCTTCTTCTTGCGTAAACGCCGAATCTAATCCCAAAGTGCATTTCATTTTCCACTAACTAAACCAATCCCGGATCTACAAACTTCCCACTCTAGCAAACTTGCATCAGGAGCCCTGAGAGTGAAACTAAATTATATTTCCACCCTTCCTTTACCTCTTCTCGTCGGTTACTGTTCCCATGTACGACGGATGGGCCGTCCAAGAACTACCTCTTCTCGTTGGAGCCAAGTTTTTTTTTTAGTTTGCAAAAATCCAAGGATGGCAAACTAGTTTAGCAAACTCTTGGATATCTTTGTCATTTTTTATCAGCAATTGTACACACGAAGTCGCTAGGAAGTAATGGTTTAGCGACTTCTGTCATAGTCATATCTTATTGGCTACTCTATTTTTTTAGGGAGAAAAACTGGGCGAAAAAAACTAGAGGAAAAACTCGTCCTCGTCGGTGGAGATGCCACCCTTATCGCCTTTGAGTTCTTTGCTTCATCTCTTCCAATATAATTGCAAAAATAGACCTTTTTCTTGTACCTTCATCTTCAGTTTGTATACAATTCCCTCGTGCACCATATCATAAATTCCATCATCATGGCCATCTTCTTCATCCACATTCATGCCAAGATCATCATTGATACTAGTCCGGTTGTCGGCAAGGCCCTCATTTTCATATAGTATAACCTCCAATGGTTCCCCATGATGTATCCACCTAGTGTAAGTGCTAGCCATTCCACTAATATACAAGTGTAAGTGATTACTTTGGTTGTGTGAACGCTACTGTTGTCAATGCATTCTGCCCGTCTGGATGTAAGTGATTACTTTGGTTGTGTGAACGCTAGTGTTGTCAAGCAAGACTGCAATGGAAGTGTCATTCCAAAGTTTTTATTTTTTATTTGAGCCCTACTCGGCAGTTCTTTTATTCCACACTCGGTTCGAAAGCTAATAATTCTCAGATATCGGTAGGATGATGTGTTGTATATCTCCTAAAGTTCGGAGAAAATAGAATTTCGGACGAGCATGCCATTCCGAATATGTGGATGAGCGTTTAAACAGCGAAATGGAGGTCAGCGCTTCCAAGGCCATAAAAGTAACATTTTTGCCTTGTGGCGGTCTCTACCTTGACATTGTGCACATCAGGGATATGCATGATAGGAGTATTGTTGATCTTTATGAGCATGCATTGTGTGTGACCGAGCATTACGACCAACATTTTTTGTAAACTCTGTGTCGTATTTTGTACATTGTTGAGAGCTTACAATGGATGGAACTTCTACTCATGAACGTCTAGCTTGTCATCTTTTTCTTTTATCATATTTTAAAAATTGAGATGTTGACTTCATAAGACTAATGACGGATCTTGTTTGTTTCTTTGTGGCACTTCATTTGCACGGTTGATAGTGCGATTTTATGGTTTATTGAAACTTTCTTTGTCAAGATGATTGCTTGTGGTTTGAAACTAATTTCTTTGTGTACATATCCATAGTGATTACTTTGGTTGTGTGAAGGCTAGTGTTGTCAATGCATTCTAGCGTGTTTGGATTGAGCTTTATCATGCCAATGAAGCAAGACTGGAATGGAAGGGTCATTCGGAAGGTTTTTTCCCCCACACTCGAGGACAAGCCTTTGCAAAACCGGAGGCTACCTATGCTGAATTTGCGATGCTTGTGGATTGGATTACAATGAAATGAAGCAAGGCGAAAAAGCCTCGTCTTTGTGAGTTTGTGGATGATGAGGAACAGATTTTGTTGGGCTATCCTTCCACATGTAGGATGAATTTGGAGCCCAACAAAGCAGCCCAAACCAAATGAAGCCCGGTTCTTGTGCACCGTTGATCTCGGTTGGATTCAACGGTTGAGATTGCTTCTTGGGAAGCATGTATGGTGTAAGCAAAAAACCCTAGCCTCCATTCAATTGAGAAACTATGCCACCTCCCGGATGCCGTGACGACGTATTGGCATTGCGGCTCCCGGAGGACCCGCTCGGCGGCGAAGATCCTCCGGCGCCGCATCCAACGGGAGGAACAACTTCCAACTTGAGCCTCGTTGCGTCGCCGCGGGTTCGGCGATACACCAACACCAAGGAGGCGATCCAAATATAGTATATAGCGACAAGCGTAGCAAATCAATCAACAATAGTACATAACAACACACACTCATCTCAATAAATTAAAACTAAATTCTTAGTTTACATCATCCATTCATAATATACATCAAATTAAACTAACTTGTCACAATAACACAACACGAGTCATAATATACAATCAATTAACCAACATATCATAACTAATAGTAACTACTCACACCGATATATATCGAAATAGGACTGAACTTGTTGATTGCCATCAACGTGGATACACTATATCTGTATCCAAATAGTAACGCCCGATGACAAGCGATGACCATGCTTCTTCTCAACCCGATGCCCAACCTCGCATGCGACAAGAATGCATCCCCGGCGGCATACTCAACTGTTTTTAGGCAGATTAAAATCACTAATGGTATGATCGAAGTATCGTCGCCGGCATACGATCATGTCCCAAAACTGTTGATGCAATGTTAAGCCATTGAAGCCCGGCGCCCTGGACCGGCTAGATCTTTATACTCTTCTACATCAAGGTTAGGCACTATGCGCTTATTACAATGATTCTCTTCCTTCGGATGGAGAAGCTTTATCCCCAGCACCTCTAGCAATTGTGCGAAAAGCTCTTGTCGGTCTAATGATTCTCTTCCTTCAATTGGAGAAGTGTTAGTGTACGGACGGTGGGGACAACTTCTCCGATTCTCAACATTAGGGACACCGACAGGGGCTTGCAAACAAACTCGCTACTTCATCATCATCAATTATTTCCTCATCCCCAATTGTTCTTTGCCTCGCCACCGCATCGGTTTCGAGGATCCTGCGCTTGGTCTTGGTCATTGTCGTTGACACCTTCTCCATGCTTGTTCCAACTTGTGTACCCGACCATGAAACCTCGAAGGATTAGGTGGGCTTGGACTGAAACGAACTCAAGTATTGCACACAGTTCGGCGGTCGACACATGGGCACCACATACCCGATTTCTTTGGGTCTCGCGCACATGGGCCTCCGCAGCGGCTAGGAAAGATTGCAACCCATGTAAGTACTCATTCTTGTCGCGTCTCACCCGGTACATCCGGTGGCTTCGATCCCCATTGTCTACAAAAATAAGGAGGGTGGAAATTGAAGAAATCCTCGGCCAATTTAAGTCAAGATATTGCCGCCAACAACTAGATGCACTATTCTATCTCAGCCACATGCATTAATCGATCGAGAAAGTGGGATCTTAATATATTCCCTTTTCTTAAAAAGAAGAAATTAGAAGCGTGCGTAGCTAGGTTTGCTCACCTACGGTTCGGAGATCGGCGACCACCACCGTGGGCGACCCCCTACGAAGCCGGCGGAGTGTTGGCGTTTCTTAACGTCGCAAAAAGAATCCGCAAGCGTCTGGTGTCGTTGTAGCTTTCACCCGGAAATATTCGGGGGTATCGTATTTTCCACGGGAACGGAGGTACTCTCTCTAACTAGTTCGCCCCAAGGACACACAAGGCCAAAGATGGGGAGGATTAACGAGGAAGGATCCCTACACCTTTAAGGTCTATGGTTAGCCAATCTCCAAAGCTACTTGCTTACTTCGAGCACCGGCCACGCCCAAGGACAAAGTGTCCCAGCAATTACCTTCCGCGCCACACCCGAACATGGGGGATTACAAGGGACGGACAAGGTCTGTCACGACCCGGCCGCCTACCCCTCAACCGTGGGATGCGCCACAAAAAAGATAGGCAACCTCTAGTCCAAACAACACGTTTGCACTGTTGATTGCTACTCTAGTGTGATATCAAGGCTTACCCGTCCCCAGGGTCCTTCTACTAGAGCACCGCCAAAGATGACTAGCTATCAATCCCGCAAACAAGTAGATAAATCTTGGATCAACAAAAGACAATAAAGATTATCGGAACCGTGGAGACTTACATAGCCAAGATCCCGTGAAGGAGCTAAGCACGAATCCACCGAGGTACAAGTCAGGGAGTCGTCGACAAGTCCGGCACTTCCCGCTCCCGGCCCTCACATCTCTCCTCCGCCGATCTCTCTACTACCTAGGTAGGGCCTAAGCCCATTGGGTGTTGCTCAAGAGTAGGGGAGAGCTCTCTTAGAGGAGAGGGAGAGACTCTTGCCCTTGGAATTGGTGTGTGTTACAAGTGAGGGAGTGCCCATCTATGTATAGGACCTTCACCATGGGAGCCTATCTTGGCTAAGCCATTTGGTACTAATCCCGCATCGTCTTACGGGCAAGCAAACACCGCCACCCAGGACTTTTCAGTCGAGATGGGCCGCCCGGGGCGAAGATGGGCCGTTCTTCTGCCCTCCGCGAGGGCGCACCAAGATTATCTCCGTTTGGGCTGAAACTTTGCATGAGCACGTGGGCCTCGGAGTTAGCTTCGTTTCAGTATTCGATTATTTGAAATCCGATTTCGTATGAGAAAGTTATGCCCAAAACATTGAACCCATGTCCTGCGGCCCGTTTATCATTTCATGTTGGATTCGGGCCTCAACCTCTTGGGCTTGTGCTTGGATATTGATATTTTATGGGCTTTTCTCCTCTCTTCTCCTTGCTTTGCTTATGTCCATTTAGGGCCTTGTTATCTTTTATATGTTTTCATTTGCTTTTGGCCCAAAATGTATATGTTTCCAACATTGCCCTCGCAAAACAAGTGAAGTACCAAAACTTGTGGAAATGGTTAGCTCAAATCCCTATTGCTATTATGTTTTGGTATATTTATACTAATGTTGACGGTATAAAATATGTAGTTAACGACCGTCAACAAACTCCCCACACTTAGTCCTTTGCTCGTCCTCGAGTAAAGGTTGAGGACTAAGATGAGTCATCTCCTTGATTTGTAACCTGCATACAAGTTATTCCAAGCTTCACCTGCACTTGTGAACTTTTTGATGTGTCTACCACGTTTAATCTTTGGGTAATTGAATTATGGAACAACATAGATTCAAATCCCCTTGCTTCAAATAAGTGCGGAACTTGGGTTTTATTTGATTTTGAAAATGTAATATAGCATTGCTCCTCGAATGATTCACTCGGATCACTCAATTTTGTGTTTGGTTCCTCACCAAGGCATATCAAAGTTTTGCCTTCTTTCTTTCCTGCTTCTAAAAAGCTTATGTGGATCTTTGGGTAGGGAAAGATATCAAGGCATACTTACTCTGCATATATTGCTTAGGTCAAAGCTCGGATCCAAGGAGAAGGATGGCATACCCTAGATCAAGAAGTGCATGTGTGTGTGGATATAATAAAGTGGAACCTATACTATACTCCGTGATATGTGTGATCTCTCTTATGATAAAACTTTATTCTTGAGAACATGGCTATCTTTTTTTTGCATGAGCCTTCATGTGCTCATCATTTTTTTCTTTTTTCATAAAAGTCTTGGACCTTCATGTGTCCCTATTTTTTTTTTAGCCATGTCTCTTTGAAGCACAAATGTAGAGATCACTATTTGGTAAAGCATGGAGTATTTTTATTTCTAAGATATCTCTTCTTCTTTTTTTTTTTGTCTACTCCCAATGTAGGAGCAGAGCTTTTTGTATGGTGGACGGAAGCATGTTTTTAGCGTATTCCTAGTGTAGGAATAGCTGGTATATGTGGAGTGTACGTGATTCTTGATCTTGGGGGCATGACAACGATCTCAACAAGGGTCAACAAGACTTGACACAAGCTCAATGCAAAAATAAGCAACATATGTGTGAGAGTTTTTGCACTTGATAAACTTGATATGGCTCGGTAGGAATTTGCATATCATTGAGGAGCATGCTATTTGAATTTTGAATTTTGAAAACAAATCCCAAGTTCATATATAAAAGAGCAAGGTTCAAATCATCCGGCTATATCACATATTTCAATTACTTGGATAACATGGGGTCCCTATGATAGATAGTTCACAAGGCATAGGAATATTAGCGAGGAATAAAGAGTATGCAAATCTTTTTCAAAGAATAGCATGGAGATGGGGCCTCAAAAAGCTTTGTCTTTTTGATATGTTCAATTTTAAACTTTAAAACTTTTGTGAGATGTGAGAGCGAGAGATTTACACAAACCACCGTTTGAAGAGGAAGGAGTTAATGGTAGTCGTTCGTCTCGTCCTTCTCCATCGTGAATTGCTTGGTGATTGTGCATTGTGTTGGGAAGATCTTAGAAGTTTGTTCATTGTGTTTGGGAGATCTCCCCGACACTCGATCTTGTACCTGGTTTTATTCAAACAAAGAAAACAAAAGAAAAGAAAACAAACACATGGCTCTTTCGGCATGAATACCGTGGAACCTTTATTATGATAATTTTTTATTTATTTATTCACCTCATCATGACTCAAGCAAGGCTCATAAAAAAGAGGTAGTGTGAACATAGCCTTGATTCATCTCCAACATAAGATTCTTCCATATATCATGACAACAAAGCTCTAAGTTCGTTAACCAAACTCCAACACCATGTTGAAGCTCGATCAAAGAAGATCATTTTAACCTAAGCACCACGCTTAATTTAAAAGGACCTATGGATATGCCACATGAGATCTCATGGGAGTATATCCAAACTAGGGCATGCGTCATAAACAAGAGAAGGATGAATTTTTATTTTCATGGAGACAAAAATGAGTGAAGAGTGTTGGTGAACATTTATTTCCTTTGCATACCGGATATACTTACCCGGCGGCATCTACGGATGAAGCATCGAGGTTGTTCTTTGCGGTTTGCATGATGGCCCTGCCCTTGCACCTCAAGGCTAGGCCACACACACGTGTGTATGGGCCATGGGTCTTGATGGTAGCGACAAAGGATGAGAGACAAACCCTTCTTGCTTGTGAGAGCAATGATGGGTGGAGTCGGGTAGCACTTTGGTATGTATCTTGACCATGCGGGGCCAACCTGCTCCTCTCTCATTATTATTTTTTCACTCTATATATATTTTTTCTTTTCAACAACACTCTATTTTTTTTCTTTTTTTTTTTTTTTCATATCTATATTTTCTCTATCTTTTTTTTTATAACATTTTTTCTTCTTTTTTTCAACCCCTTCTTTTTCTTTCTTTTTTTTTCAACAAGGTAGGGCGGACATCATCTTTTATTTGCCATCATTTTTTTTTTGAATGTCCCCTTGGTGGATGGAACTTGAGATTGTCACCATCTTCCCCACACTTAGACTTTTTGTGCAAAGTCAAGTGTGCAAGGTCCAGTCTCCTTGTGAGTGTGTGTTGGTATTTTTTAACGCACACAGATAAATCCACAAGCGCACGGAAAGTACCGTTGTAGCTTTCACCGGAGTATTCGGGGTATCGATTTCCACGGGAACGAGAAGTGAACTAGGAAGAATTAAGGTCGTCCAAGACAGGGGTAGGAATAATATTTTTGGTAGGAAGAAAGGGGTTCTCTAGGGTTTTCCCA
The DNA here is from genome assembly GCA_015847255.1 of Hyparrhenia diplandra. Lineage (NCBI taxonomy): Eukaryota > Viridiplantae > Streptophyta > Magnoliopsida > Poales > Poaceae > Hyparrhenia > Hyparrhenia diplandra. The sequence continues at coordinate 394,764 of JADLZK010011701.1, read as the reverse complement.
AAATTACTAAATTACTAAGGTTCGGGCTTACTAAATTCCACTTGCTTCGGAGCAGTGACCTTTCCGATTCTCGAAAAAGACTAGGAAAAACGGTAATCGGGAAGGCCACCAAAAGCTCTCTGAAAACACCAACACGTGCGTGGTGGACTACAAAGGCACAGTCGAGCCGTCACCCCCCGGCTACCACAACTATTCCGTAGTGTTGGGGCGCAATCTCGGGTAAACTCTAGCCTAGACACCACGCCTACGCTGGCGGATACTGAAAACTAGTCTCGCTAAGACTAGAACCTTCGGTCGAACGGAGATCCGGCAAGTAAAATAAAATAAATACTGAATTTAGTAAAATAATAATATTAGAATTGCCACAAGATGACCTGGACGTTACTCGATTCGAGTTGGCTCCGTAGAGGTACAAAAGTTGAGGCGAGAACCAGACAAACCCTCTCTTCCTCTTCTCTTCTCCTCTCACTCTCTTCCTCTTTTCTAAATTGTACAACTAGGTGGAGAACACCTAGAGGGACACTACTACAAAATATATGTGTGGAAGATGAAGCTCAAGTGTAGAATGTGTGTGTTACAAGTGAGGGGGTGCCTCTCTTTATATAGTGGAGAGGAGGGAGTGAATGGAGGGCTCTCCTTGCTTCGAGGTCTTCTTGGCGGGAACGAAACTTTGCACCGCATGCAACCGCCGCATGAAGACCGGTCCAAACCCTTCAGAAAGGGCGGCAAATTTTGGCGAAAATTTGCGCCGCCGCCCCTCGCCGGCCGGCCCCTGGTCTGGGCCTCCCGGCCCCGCCTTCTCTGTTGCGCGTTTTGTCCTTCAAATGTTGGGCCTATGATGGTGCATGGGCCAAATTGTGCGCGGGTTTGCTCCTCTTGATTGATCTACTCCTTGGCGTCTTTTATTCAATACGCTTTCTAATTTATTTGGCGACTTTGTACTGTTTCCACTCTTATACCTGCAAAACATAATTTCTACGAATACAAGTGGAACTAGGTCGAAGTAAAGGTATATGTAACATAAGTTTGCTCCTTTCGTGAATTGGATAAAGGTTGGCGGTATAATATACTTCGATAATGACCGCCAACAGTGTGTTCCATCACCCATGAGCATCAAAGTTTTTTTTTTTGATGTCGCCCTCATGTTTTCAAGCATCGTGTGCCTCTTTTGATCTTCTTAATCGATCTCCACCTGAAATGGTTAACGACAAGAATACCCGAAGGTGCATACTAGCCTAATAACATGTTCTTGCTTTTATTAATAAGAGAGAGAAAAAGTTTTTTTGATAATCCAGGGGTATCTCTCGGCGATTAGCTTAAGTTATGGTCATAAGCTTGACCGCGGGGAAAACATCTTATGTTTAACGGTGGTGAAGTTCCCGGTTTCACCACTAAGAGTTTTAGCATTACGCTCGAGCTGCAAGATTAGCGTCATCGTGCTACTACGAGACTTGCAACCATTCTCTTAAAAAGTTTTATAACGAGGACCAAGAGATGGTTGTGATCTTAGTAGAAGCACTCGGCTAGAAGCAAAACAATCTCTAGAGAACCCAAAGGTGAGCATGTATTATGAGAAGTTTCGAATGAAAATTTAACATGCTCAATAGCAGGTTCTTGCTTGGTCTCAAGAGTTCTCGCTTCATGCATGTCCATGGCATATGAGTGAAGGACGAACATTGAATCTCGACCATTGTCAAGAACAACGTTTTGTTTGCCAGAGGGACATGACTTGTGTTCGAGTGAGGACGATAGGTAATTTGTTCCACTAAGATGCAAAAGCAACTTGGGTGAAGCAAATGGAATTATGAACGTCGCCTCTTCGAACGTGTTTTGGTTGGGAAGATGTTTCGCTTTTGGGTTTTCTAGGTGAGGAGCGGAAACAATCTTTCCCAACTTCTCATCATGGCTCCCCTCTATAGGTTTTTCGTGAAAATACTTTTCGAGAGGGTAGCCTATGAGAGGATCGAAGTCAAGGATGAGGTAGATATGAAAGTCTAAGCGCACCTCGGCTTTTGAGGTTTTGCCATCATCCTTGAATTCAATCGTGAACTCCGAAGGACAAAAGATTCCTTCCTTCGGTGTTCGTGGCTCGGGAGAGGGCTCAACAGTCGGTTCTAATTATGGTATGGGGAATGGTTCGACTGATGAGGGCTCCTCAAAGCATGACATGCCCATGTCATGGAGGGGGATAGGTTTCTACAATGAGAGAAGTGTACTTCTCAAGTAGGTGATGAAGGTTTTTCCTCTGTTCCATTGTAGGTTTACGTGATAACGAGCCTCCGGCGGTCATGTCAATGCATAGGGCAACATCCATGTCAAGACCCGAACAAAAGATATGCAAAAGCAAACTATCGGGAAATGACAAATCTGGGCCGGCATGTATCAACATTGTGAACCAGGCCCAGGTTGCACCTATGGACTCCTTCTCATCCTACTCGAAATCGAGGATTGTCCTTGGTAGGGAGTTGATGGGGAAGAATGCTAGACAAAAAATTGTCTTCGAGTTCTTCACAATCCCCTTTCAAACTTCCTATGACAATAGTGTACAATTGTTTTGCTTACCCTATGAGGGAGAGCGGAAACAACTTCCACATGAGAATTTCTTGTGTCACGCCAGGAATGCTTAGGCATGCACATAATTCCTCGAAATCTCGTAGGTGGTTGAAAATGTTTTCAAAAATTGTCACCCGAGAAGGAGTGTGCCCGAACCAAAGTTTTTTTAAAAACTAGGGTGGAGTTCATGGCGAATGAAGACTTTGAATTTTTTTTTTTTAATAGATCAGGGCCTGTGAACTCTTCCTTGAAGCAAAAAAAAGATTTTGAATTTGGAGTAGGCTTCATTTTGGAAAAAGAAAACAAATAACTATTTTGTTTTTTCTAAAGATACATACGAGGACAAACTAGGTTCGAAGATAATAGCAACCGTTCCCCGGCAACGGCGCTAGAAAGCTTGTTGACGTTTCTTAACGTCGCGAGAAGAATCATAGCGTCTGAAATTGTCATTGTAGCTTTCACCCGGAAATATTCAGGGTATCGTATTTTCCACAGGGAACGGAGGTACTCTCTCCTAACTAGTTCGCCCAAGGACACACAAGGCCAAAGATGGGGAGGATTAACGAGAAGGATCCCTACACCTTTAGGGTCTATGGTTAGCCAATCTCCAGAGCTACTTGCTTACTTCGGGCACCGGCCCACGCCCAAGGGCGGTGTCCCACAATTGCCTTCGCCACACCGAACGTGGGGGATTACAAGGGACGGACAGGGCTCCCGACCCGGCCGCCTACCCCCTCAACCGTGGGATCCGCCAAGGCGGTCATTATCAGTATATTATACCGCCAACCTTTATCCAATCCATCGAGAAAGGGGGCAAACTTATGTTACATATACCTTTACTTCTAACCTAGTTCCACTTGTATTCGTAGAAATTATGTTTTGCGGTATAAGAGTGGAAACAGTACAAAGTCGTCAAATAAATTAGAAAGCGTATTGAATAAAAGACGCCAAGGAGTGGATCAATCAAGAAGACCAAGCCCCGCGCACAATTTGGCCCATGCACCATCATAGGCTCAACATTTGAAGGACAAAACGCGCAGCGGGGAGAAGGCGGGGCCGGGAGGCCCGACCCGAGGGGGCCGGCCGGCGAGGGGCGGCCGGCGCAAAATTTTCGCCAAAATTTGCCGCCCTTTCTCTGGCGGTTTGGACCGGTCTTCACGCGGCGGTTGCATGCGGTGCAAAGTTTCGTTCCCGCCAAGAAGACCTCGAAGCAAGGAGAGCCCTCCATTCACTTCTCCTCTCCACTATATAAAGAGAGGCACCCCCTCACTTACACACACACACACACTCACACACAACACATTACACATTGTTACATCCTTACCTTGAGCTCTACTCTCTCCACTTCATTAGTTTAGTAGTAGGATTCGAGTTAGGCAAAGCTTCAAGGAGGGCTTGTCTCCTTGGAAGGATCTTTTGGTAATTTACTATGAAGTTCTTTCCTTTATTCAAGTCTCATTATTTATATCACAATGCATATGAACTAGAGTATAGTTATCCTCATGTTATATTCATATTGTGCCAACCAGAGTATAGTTAGTATGATGTGAAATTTAACATGACTAACTTTAGGCTAATTGAATCATATATCGTTCTTGGAACGTAGTAGAACTAAGCTCGGGTGATGGTGCGGTGTACCTTCGGGTTTACCTTTACTCTTGCCATGTCGTCCAGTAGGGTCGGGGTACCTAGAGGGGTTTAGGTAGTTTTCTATAAGCGTAAGCGTGGTGCTTAGGTCTATAGAGAATCATCTAGGAAATGCCGGCATCCCACGGTAGTGAGGTAGGCGGCGGATGGTGACAGATTCGTTAGTCCTTCGCACTCCTCCACGTCCCCCGTGTCGGGTTGGAGTCTTATCAAGTGTCACCGGGGCCGCATATACCGGCCCGCAGGGCATCTCCTCATCACTTTAGCCCATCTCTCGCAATGAACCATGAATGACATATGTAGACTATAGTCGACGCATTGGCGATATTAGAATAGCCAACTCAACATAGATTTTCCCTTTCTTGTTATTTCCTATTTATTCCTTCTAGTGCTCAAGAAGTGTGTATGTCACCACTATCTCCAATATTATTGTCACTTACCCCCCTGTACATGATTAGTGGCTATCCATACATACATTGTGGGCTATCATCATCATATTAAATCTAAACCTGCCTTCCCATGGGAAAATATAAATGAACGATACCCGAATACTCCGGGTGAAATGCTACGATGATAGATCCGTGCGCTTTTATGGTTGACCCTTGCAATATTCAATTTATCTATCACCCGACGCTCTCTCGGCGTTATCATTAAGGATAATATTTATTCTTAGTGATTGCGTTAAGAAATGCCAACAAGCATTTAAAGGCGCCGTTCTTAGGGGAGGGCAAGGTTAAAAAGAAAGAAAAAAATATTAATAAAGATGATCATAACCACATGTATGGATGATAGCCCTAATCTTTGCGGGTTAACTCTTTTTTTTTTTCTTCTGTTGTGGATGAAAACGAGGGGATAGTGTATGATTTGGTCGCAACCTTCCGAATAACCGTCGACGATCCGAGAGGCCGCTCGAGAAGAGTCGGGCTCGGGCCACTCTTCCCTCGGCCATCACTCCCGAGGTTGCACCCTCGTCATCCAAGTACCATCTTCATCAACACTCATGGCCACCAAGACACTCCGTGACTACTCGGTCCCCGTCGTGGGCAATGTCCCGGTTGGCCCCGTGTCAACTTGGGCGACAAGAACTTTGAGATAAGGGCCGGCCTCATCACGATGGTACAAGCAAGTCCATTACGTGGACCGCCAAGCGAGGGCGCAAATGCTCATCTCGAGAACTTCTTGGGTTGTGCGACACAATGTCGTCATCAGGGCGTTGAGCGGATGCAATCGGGGCTCCGCTTGTTTCCCTTCTCCCTTGTGGGGAAAGCGAAGCAATGGTTCTACAAGGACAAGGAGGTCATCGGCACTTGGAGTAAATGCTCCACCGCATTCCTCGCAAGGTTCTTCCCAATGGGCAAAACCAATGCCCCCTGCGGGCAAGAATTTTCCAATTTTCGCCAGACAAGAATGGAACCCATACCGGAGGCGTGGGAGAGGTCGCAAGAGTACATCCTCCTCGCCTTGCCGCACCATGGCATGGAGAAGTGGCTCGTCCTTGAGAACTTCTACAATGGTCTTACGACCATGTCGAAGGGCCACATAGATGCTTCTTTCTTTGGGGGCGTTCTTATCCCTCACCGTTGAGAAAGCGTAAGCGCTCATAGAGAAGATGATTGAGAACCAAGGTGGGGAGAAGAACGGGCCCCACGTAAAACACAAAAAAGTATGCACACGGTAAAGGAGACAGACTGCTTGCTTCAAAGATCGATCTCCCGATGAAAAGACTAGGCGACCAAGCTCCGTCAAGCGTGCTACACTCCCCATGGACTCACATATGACATGTGAAGTCACGTGGAGAGGTTGGACATTCGGGAAGTTCTTGTCCCGAAACTTCGAGAAGAAGTAGCCTACGTCAACAACGGATTTCGTCCGGTAATAACAATGGGTGGAACAATCGAGAATCGCCCACAAGGAGGTAACAATTACAATTCAATTACAATTCCAATTTCAATTCCAATCAACCCTCCTTGAAAGATTTAGTTTACGACCAAGCTAAGATTAATGAAAGTCTAAACAAGAAATTATCTTTCAATGACAAAATGCTTGAAAATGTAAACACAAAACTAGAAACCCTATCTTCTGCAGTAAAAGAATCAATTGAGCTTTAATAAAATGATAGAAACCCAAATAGCTCAATTAATCTGCTGCGATTGCACCTAACATGGGAAAGGACTCGGCCGAATCGAGGGCCCCATTGAATCCGTTACATGGTAACAATAAACAACCACACCTGTAAGCGGGTTATACCGGATGTCATTGTGGACTCACCTTTTTGCGAGAGAAGAAGGAGGATCCAGAGAGCCCAACAATCACACGCTCAATAGGCCCATACACGTTCGGCAACGCCTCTCGTGATCTAGGGGCAAGTGTCAACATTATGTCAAAAGAAGGCCAATGACACACTCCTACACTTCCCATTATCCCGCACCAAGACCAAACTTCGAGAATGGCGAGATCAAAAGCGATAATAAAGCGAGGAAGGGATTCTTGAGACATTACGGTAAGGGTGAAAAGGATAGCTACGTCCCCCACGGACTTCATCGTCGTCGACATGGGAGAAGAAGATCACGTAGCATTGTTGTTGGCGAGACCGTTCCTCAACACAACAAACGCTACTATCCATGTTGGCAAGGGAAGGGTCGACTTTCGAATTCAAGGACAGGTGGTCCAATGCCTATTCAATGGATACAATCGGAAGAAATCCCGAGAAAAAAAAAAAAGGTTGAACCCCAAGCAAAGACAACATCAAGGCAAAAGGACCCCGAGGCAGGCATTTGCGACAAAACCAAAGAAAAGCTGTACTGTTCACGCCAAGAAGGAGGAGGAACGCACCCCCGCAACCCAGAAAAGATTCAAGAAGAAATAAAGTCGCCATCGCCTACCATGTCACCATCCAAAAATACGAAGAAGGCATGGCGTGTGAAGCGAGCCTAAAGGTAAGCTTCACTAAAGGTAAGAAATAAATATTTTCCTTCTATAAATTTATTTTCCTCATATTAAATTATTTTTAATATTTGAATTCAAAACCTCTTTAATTAATTAATTTCCTTTTTATTATCATATTCTTTAATATTAAAAGAATTCCTTTTCATATTTTAATCCCATTGCCATATTTCCCATGTCAATTAAAATATAAAAATTATAATATAAATAAAATATATATATTGATAAGGTTTTATAAATAATGCCATACTACGAATAAAACTTTATTCCAAAAAATTCTTAAACATTTATAAAATGAGAGAAAATGAAAAAAAACAAAGTTTCGGGTCGACCATTTGTTGCACCATTGCACAATGGTCGGATTCGGCCGTTTAACGCACTGCCAGCGGGCGGCAGAGGGCCCGGGATGGGGCGGCGGCCGCGTGGGCGGGCCGCCCCCTTGCGGCGCCTCTGTCACGGGCCAAAAACGGCCACATCGCCTAGCCGTTGCCTTCGTCCGAGTGTCGGGGTGCATCGGGCTATAAATTCGCGAGGTGGCCTGGGAGAGCTCTCCACCCCTCTCATTCTCACTCCCTCACTCTCTCATTTTGCTACTTGCTCACTTCTTGCACTCCACAAAGCATTCCCAAGCTCTAGTGCAAGAACACCGGGCCACTCTCTCTCACAAGCTCTCTCTCCCAAGTTCTCTCAAGAGTAAGCACTTGTTTCCATTCCGTTCGCTTTTGTTCGCTAACATGTTCGGGGAAAGCGGCAAGCGCGATCAAGAAGGGCGTGAGAAGAAGCGCGAGGCTCTCCCAAGGAAGTTCGGGTACACACTTCGACAACGCGCCGAAGCATACGAAAAAAAACAGCACCCTCGCAAGAGCAAGAGCAAGAACAAGCACCCACGGGGATGACGATCGAGGAAGCCGTGCACCGCACCTCGACACAGGAAGGAGAAACGGGAGATGCAAGCCTACAACATCCTCAAGAACCGAGACTTCGCTCCCGCTCCTCGCTTCCCCGACGACGCCCTCAAAAACTAGGTATGGACAACGAATTCCCCATCATTTGGAAAACCGTCGGATGGTCCAGGATTGCTCCCTAGATGAGCCGGGCTCTCGCCTCCTCACCATCCAATTTCTAGGATCTTTGGAAGTTCATGATCGGGGTGTTAGCTTCAGACTTTTTAGTCAATTTCACTATTGCACTTGGCAAGAACTAGCTAGTCACATAGGCTTTGATGCTAAGAAATGTTGCACAAACCTAGGCTGTTGCGTTACTAGTTTTAATCGTGCGCCTTTTTTCACTGAAATCTCCACCATAGTTCCTACAGATCCTAGGTTTTGTCCTACTAATGCCAACATACATCACTCAACATTGAAATTTATGCAAAAATGGATTGCCATAACTTTGTTCCCTAGGCAAGAATTTCGTCGTCTTTTGGATGTTGAGATGCAATGCCTCTTTGCCATAGTTCACAAGAGAAAGATTGCTCTGTAAAAGAAATCATAAAATGCATGCTTAGCAATTTTAAACAATCCACACCTGTTTATTGTACCTCTCTTGTGACAAGGATTGCTAGTAACATTGGTGCATTGCAAGGCAAGAATGTCACATACCTAGATACTCCACCTCTGGAAATTTCATTATCACACATTTTGCAAGGGCACATAATAAAATTTGATGAGAATGACCACGAAAGATTATCTATTATTTTTAGGGATATATAAATGAGATTCCGCTCCCTAACCCGGAACTCTCATTATATAAATCCCCATCACTCACCTTCGCTCTAGTTGAGCTAGGCGAAGCACGCGAGGAGTTTTCTCGCGAGGTCATCACGAAGGAGAGCTACGGGTGAGGCTAGTGGTTCCACGGATGCCACGGCCTACACCCGTACCCGGTCCACGCGGGTTCTTTACACCAACGGCTGAACCCCGGGCTCACACCCACCTTCCGGTATGAGGGGATGTTCACACCTCATCCGGACCAAGCGGGGAGGGTCGGCATGGCATGAGACACACACGGTGTCCTCCGACTCGAAGGGATCCCACCACCACGTCACTCTACGGTGGACCCCAGCGCTCAAAGAGATCAACACCCGACTTCGGGAATGTGGAACTCCGCCAGGTGAGATTGCGCGATCCTCACGGTTTTGTGCGGGTTCCGATCAACGCCATCAGCGGTACACAACACCAAGCGAGAGGAGGCGGAACGGAGGCGGCGGGGAGCACGAGGCACAAATGGCGTTACTGGCGCCACATGGGGTACTACCCCCAACCCATAGGCCATCAACTAGCTTGGGGAGGACCCCCACGGAGGTAAGTACCTACCTCCCCTATCATTTTATTTTATCTCTTAGTTTTTCATTTTCATTTCCTTTTTTTAAAAAAATGAAAAGAACAAAAAATATGATTCCACTCCAATAAGGATGCTTAATTTCTCTGAAGTTGAAATGATAAATAGTTGCTCGTTCTATAGTTCAATTTGCACCTAGTTCATAACATTGTATTCCCCAATGTTTAAGTTTATTGGCTCAACTTGTCTTGTCCTAAAACTTAATGATTTGTGGGTATGCAAACACATGATTCTTCTCTAAGCTATTGCCGGATATGATATGGTAAAAATAGAATCTACTATGATTTTGTTCTAAGAGAGATTCATCATTCAAAGAATAATTTCCAAAATTCCTTAATGATCAAAATTCTCATGATAGCCTATGTGAGACACCTGTCATACGCTTTTGATCAAGATTCACATTCACATTGCTAAAAATAGGTTATGGGCTAAGCTAGAAAAAAATGGACGTGTGTCCTAAAAATAAAACAATGGGTACTTCGATACCCGCCTCTAAAAAAAAAGAGAGAGAGAAGAATAATGGACAAGTGTCCCGAGGGCGAGTAGAGCCCACTTCTCTAAAAAGAAATAAGAGCTAGCCCATACCTTATCAAAAAGAAATAAAATTTCACTTGCACATCTTGATCAAGGCTTATGACTTCTTTCTCCTTATGGTTTGCACACCAGATGATTTAAGGAATCATTACGAAAAATCTCCGCATGAATGATCAATCAAAGAATGAATGACTAGTGTTTCTATGAAAACCGTTCTATCTTGCAATAACCCAAGAGTTTGGAGAATGTTATAAGCCCCATATGATTTAAGTAAACAAGGATAGATAAAAATGCCAATTTATTTAAACAACGGAAGAATACTTTATTATGAGCATGGTACATTTTGACATATATCGGCATTGTAGCAACTCGATCAACAACCAAACACTTAGCTATTTGCTCGGGGCGAGCAAAGGTTAAGCTTGGGGAACTTGTTGGCGGTCATTATCGAGTATATTATACCGCCAACCTTTAACCAATTCACGAGAAAGGAGCAAACTTATGTTACATATACCTTTACTTCTGACCTAGTTCCACTTGTATTCGTAGAAATTATGTTTTGCGTGTATAAGAGTGGAAAGCAGTACAAAGTCGCCAAATAAATTAGAAAGCGTATTGAATAAAAAGACGCCAAGGAGTAGATCAATCAAGAGGAGCAAGCCCTCACGCTGCAATTTGGCCCATGCACCATCATAGGCCCAACATTTGAAGGACAAAACGCGGCAAGCAGGAGAAGGCCGGGGGCGGGAGGCCTGACCCGGGGCCGGCCGGCGCGAGGGCGGCCAGGCGCAAATTTTCGCCAAAATTTGCCGCCCCTTTCTCTGGCGGTTTGGACCGGTCTTCATGCGGCGGTTGCATGCGGTGCAAAGTTCGTTCCGCCAAGAAGACCTCGAAGCAAGGAGAGCCCTCCATTCACTCCTCCTCTCCACTATATAAAAAGAGGCACCCCCTCACTTGTAACACACACATTCTACACTTGAGCTTCATCTTCCACACATATATTTTGTAGTAGTGTCCCTCTAGGTGTTCTCCACCTAGTTGTACAATTTAGAAAAAGAGGAAGAGAGTGAGAGGAGAAGAGAAGAGGAAGAGCCGGTTTGTCGGTTACGCCTCAACTTTTTTGTACCTCTGGAGCCAACTCGAATCGAGTAACGTCCGTGTCATCTTGTGGCAATTCTAATATTATTATTTTACTAAATTTAGTATTTATTTTATTTTACTTGCCTGATCTCCGTTCGACCGAAGGTTCTAGTCTTAAGCCTTGAGACTAGTTTAAGTATCCGCTAAGCGTAGGCGCGTGGTGTCTAGGCTAGAGTTTACCTGAGATTGCGCCCAACACTACGGAATAGTTGTGGTAGCCCCCGGGGTGACACTCAGACCAGGCCTTTGTAGTCCACCACGTGCGTGTTGGTGTTTTTAAAGAGAGCTTTTGGTGGCCTTCCCCGATTACCGTTTTCCCAGTCTTTTCGAGAATCGGAAAGGTCACTTGCACTCGAAGCAAGTGGAATTTAGTAAGCCCCGAACCTTAGTAATTTAGTAATTTTGGGAAAACCCTAGAGAACCCCTTTCTTCCTACCAAAAATATTATTCCTACCCTGTCTTGGACGACCTTAATTCTTCCTAGTTCACTTCTCGTTCCCCGTGGAAATCGATACCCTGAATACTCCGGGTGAAAGCTACAACGGTACTTTCCGTGCGCTTGTGGATTTATCTGTGTGCGTTAAAAAATACCAACACACACTCACAAGGAGACTGGACCTTGCACACTTGACTTTGCACAAAAGTCTAAGTGTGGGGGTGATGGTGACAATCTCAAGTTCCATCCACCAAGGGGACATTCAAAAAAATGATGGCAAATAAAAAGATGATGTCTGCCCTACCTTGTTGAAAAAAAAAAAAAAAAGAAGGGGTTGAAAAAAAAGAAAAAAAAAAATGTTATAAAAAAAAAATAGAGAAAATATAGATAAGAAAAAAAAAAAAAGAAGAAAAATAGAGTGTTGTTGAAAAGAAAAAAATATATAGAGAGAGAAAAAAAATAATAATGAGAGAGGAGCAGGTTGGCCCCGCATGGTCAAGATACATACCAAAGTGCTACCTGACTCCACCCATCATTGCTCTCACAAGCAAGAAGGGTTTGTCTCTCATCCTTTGCTGCTACCATCAAGACCCATGGCCCATACACACGTGTGTGTGGCCTAGCCTTGAGGTGCACCTGGGCAGGGCCATCATGCAAACCGCGGCAAACAACCTCGATGCTTCATCCGTAGATCTTTGTCGGTAAGTATATCCGTGTATGCAAAGGAAATAAATGTTCACCAACACTCTTCACTCATTTTTGTCTCCATGAAAATAAAAATTCATCCTTCTCTTGTTTATGACGCATGCCCTAGTTTGGATATACTCCCATGAGATTTCATGTGGCATATCCATAGGTCCTTTTAAATTAAACATGGTGCTTAGGTTAAAATGATCTTCTTTGATCGAGCTTCAACATGGTGTTGGAGTTTGGTTAACGAACTTAGAGCTTTGTTGTCATGATATATGGAAGAATCTTATGTTGGAGATGAATCAAGGCTATGTTCACACTACCTCTTTTTTTATGAGCCTTGCTTGAGTCATGATGAGGTGAATAAATAAATAAAAAATTATCACAATAAAGGTTCCACGGTATTCATGCCTAAAGAGCCATGTGTTTGTTTTCTTTTCTTTTGTTTTCTTTGTTTGAATAAAACCCGGTACAAGATCGAGTGTCGGGGGAGATCTCCCAAACACAATAAACAAACTTCTAAGATCTCCCCAACACAATGCACAATCACCAAGCAATTCACGATGGAGAAGGACGAGACGAATCGACTACCATTAACTCCTTCCTCTTCAAACGGTGGTTTGTGTAAATCTCTCGCTCTCACATCTCACAAAAAGTTTTGAAGTTTAAAATTGAACATATCAAAAGACAAAGCTTTTGAGGCCCCATCTCCATGCTATCCTTTGAAAAAGATTTGCATACTCTTTATTCCTCGCTAATATTCCTATGCCTTGTAAAGGTTGGCGGTCATTATCGAGTATATTATACCGCCAACCTTTATCCAATCCATGAGAAAGGGGCAAACTTATGTTACATATACCTTTACTTCTAACCTAGTTCCACTTGTATTCGTAGAAATTATGTTTTGCGGTATAAGAGTGGAAACAGTACAAAAGTCGTCAAATAAATTAGAAAGCGTATTGAATAAAAGATGCCAAGGAGTGGATCAATCAAGAAGACCAAGCCCACAAGCACAATTTGGCCCATGCACCATCATAGGCCCAACATTTGAAGGACAAAAACGCGCATAACAGAGAAGGTCGGGGCGGGAGGCCCAGCCCGTGGGGCCGGCCGGCAAGGGGCGGCCGGCGCAAAAATTTTCGCCAAAATTTGCCGCCCTTTCTCCGGGCGGTTTGGACCGGTCTTCACGCCACGGTTGCATGCGGTGCAAAGTTTCGTTCCCCGCCAAGAAGACCTCGAAGCAAGGAGAGCCCTCCATTCACTTCTCCTCTCCACTATATAAAGAGAGGCACCCCCTCTTACACACACACACACACACTCACACACAACACATTACACATTGTTACATCCTTACCTTGAGCTCTACTCTCTCCACTTCATTAGTTTAGTAGTAGGATTCGAGTTAGGCAAAGCTTCAAGGAGGGCTTGTCTCCTTGGAAGGATCTTTTGGTAATTTACTATGAAGTTCTTTCCTTTATTCAAGTCTCATTATTTATATCACAATGCATATGAACTAGAGTATAGTTATCCTCATGTTATATTCATATTGTGCCAACCAGAGTATAGTTAGTATGATGTGAAATTTAACATGACTAACTTTAGGCTAATTGAATCATATATCGTTCTTGGAACGTAGTAGAACTAAGCTCGGGTGATGGTCCGTGTACCTTCGGGTTTACCTTTACTCTTGCCATGTCGATCCGTAGGGGTCGGGGTACCTAGAGGGGTTTAGGTAGTTTTCTATAAACGTAAGCGTGGTGCTTAGGTCTATAGAGAATCATCCGGGAAATGCCGGCATCCCACGGTAGTGAGGTAGGCGGCGATGGTGACAGATTACGTTTGCGTCCTTCGCACTCCTCCACGTCCGGTGTCGGGTTGGAGTCTTATCATGGGTCACCGGGCGGGCATATACCGGTAGCGAGCATCTCCTCATCACTTTAGCCCATCTCCGCAATGAACCATGAATGACATATGTAGACTATAGTCCGACGCATTGGCGATATTAGAATAGCCAACTCAACATAGATTTTCCCTTTCTTGTTATTTCCTATTTATTCCTTCTAGTGCTCAAGAAGTGTGTGTGTGTCACCACTATCTCCAATATTATTGTCACTTACCCCCTGTACATGATTAGTGGCTATCCATACATACATTGTGGGCTATCATCATCATATTAAATCTAAACCTGCCTTCCCATGGGAAAATATAAATGAACGATACCCGAATACTCCCGGGTGAAATGCTACGATGATAGATCCGCGTGCGCTTGCGGGTTGACCCTTGCAATATTCAATTTATCTATCACCTGACGCTCTCTTGACGTTATCATTAAGGATAATATTTATTCTTAGTGATTGCGTTAAGAAACGCCAACATGCGCCACAAAAGATAGGCAACCTCTAGTCCAAACACCACATTTGCACTGTTGATTGCTACTCTAGTGTGATATCAAGGCTTACCCGTCCCCGGGGTCCTTCTACTAGTGTTGGGATCTAACTTTGATTTACTTTAAACTTTCGTCCCAAAACTTTGAAGATTTCGAGGGTACACGGAACATTCGCAAGAATAAAAAGCGAGTTCTACGACGAAGATGGCTTTGTAGGATATTTGGCTTCGCAAAAAAGAACAATAAGAATGAAATAGAAAGTCCAAGACAAATGATCCAAGCGAAGATGATCACAAATGCTTCGCTATAAAGTTACTGGGGCCATCTTCAAAAGGACAAAAAAAAGCGTCACGAAGATGAAAAACTATCTCAGGAGAATCGCGAAGATGAAGGATGCATCTTATTTGGAAAAGATGTTTAGTTCAAGATCATTTTAAAATGCTTAGTGATTTTGTATAATTACAAAAGTCGGGGGGACTATAAATACCCCCGATATCCTTTGTAAAGACCGTGTTGAATGGCCACTTTGTAAACCATATCATCATCAATAACATGTTGTGTTGAGCATTCACCCAATATCTTGGCGCCCACCATTTGTGTGAGCAACGATCTATCCCACGCCATCAAGAAATCATGGGGAGACCTCCCAAGAACAAGTCGGCAAAAAGCGTTGCCGAGGACACGGTAACAACAGAGAACGAAGTACCAAGAACAAGCGGAGACAACGTCTCCAAAGAAGTCATTCCCCACGAAAATCAAAGCGAAGAGGCAAGAAAGTTACAAGAACTAGAAGAAGAATTGATCAAAAAAACAGAAAGAACTTGAGGCTTGCAAAGCTAGAACAAGGGAAAAGACTTTGAAGCAAAGAATAGAGGAAGTCAAGCGAGCTAAAGAGATTGAATGAAGAACTCAATGATCAAGACCGCGAAGTTATCATAAGAAACGAAGTCAAAACAAATCAAAGCAATGAAAAGGCAATAGTCACAATCGACCCGAATCTCCATTATCGGTAGACTTACAAATGGCAAAATGGCCAAAAGGCTTCAAGTTCAACGTCATACCAACTTATGAAGGTTTGACAGATCCAAGATAATTCTTGATGAGCTTCAAGCGGTATTTGAATCGAGGAGGAGATGATAAAACACTAGCAAAAGCACTTATCATGGCAATGAAGGGACCAGGCTAAAAAATGGTATGCTTCGCTCAAGCCAAGATCCCTCAAAAGTTGGGAACAACTCGAACAACTTTGTTAGTTGATTTCCAAGGATTCCAAAGACACATGCTTAACAAGTGATGATTTGTTTGACATCAAGCAATACCCGAAAAGAACCAATAATTCAATACTACAAGAGATTCATCCAAATGAAGACCCAAATCCCGAAGTATCGAGGCGAAGTCGTCATCATTGCTTTACAATCGGGGGCCTTAGAGCGGACAATTGTCTTCGCATCTCAAAAGAGAGAGACCAACAACCGTTGCTCAACTATACGAAGAAATTAAAAAATATGCACGATCGACGACGGCGATTTCGGGAAAAAGACCGAAGAAGAGAATGCACAAAGAAATCAAGCGAAGACAAACAATCAATTCGGGCAACAAAATTTCGAGCGAAGACCATACCACCATCAATATCAACCACCACTTCAAGTGAACCAAATCAACAATGAACAGAGCGAAGACAACACTCGAGCACAAAATAACCAAATAAGCCGAGACAACAAATGAAAACTTCAATAATAGCCAAAGAGGAGGATTCAATCAAAGATTCGGGAAAGAAGAATTCTAAAGCCTGAAGAAATGTATTGCATCATCCACGGCAAAGGGGCTGGCCACACATCAAAAATGTGCCCAATGGTGAAAAAAAGCATAGAGCAATTACAACAAGAGGGCAAATCGTTGGAAAATCGAGAGATCAATAAACTTTTTGTCTCAAGCAAGCACTTCACATAATCGGGCATACTTTGATCCAAGTTGCAACCAACAAGTGCTACCAGGACCACCCCAATATACAATTGTCAACCATTGGCAATGGCTCCACCACAATGGGGACAAATACAAAATTTACAACCCGAAGCTTCGTGGCAAATAACACACCAAATGTTCAAAACAATGGCTCACCAAATTGTTTCAACAAAGAAGCGAGAGGAAGAATAATGACAATTTGTGGAGGGAACAAAGATAGAGCATGCAACAAACAACGAGAGAAGAAACTATTTCCGGAGAGTCAACGCAATAACAATGGAGGGACCTTACAAAAACAAGATGGTCACATCAACCAATCATCTTCACGAGCAAGACATGAAACTTTAAAGATTATCCACACATGGATGCCATGGTCATAGAAGCAAATATTGATGGTTGGGATGTTACGAAAATCCTAGTAGATGGAGGAAGCTCACCGACATACTCTTCGCATCAACAATAGATGCAATGCAAATCAAAAGACAAAACTTGGGAAGAGCGAATATCCATTAGTTGGCTTCGATGGTAAAAGGATAAATTCAATTAGAAGAATTGTATTGCCAGTATGATTCAAGACACAAAACAATGCAAGAACGTAACAAGTAGCATTTGATGTTGTTGAAATGCATAGCCATATAACGCAATATTCTAAGAGGAAGCTTGAATATCTTGAAGTCGTGATCAACTACTCTTACTTATGCATGAAAGTTCTAGCAATCAATGGACCAATATCAATCCATGGAAATCAAACAGAAGCAAGAAATATTGAGAAAGACTCAACTCCAGCCCAAAGAAATGTTTTGGCCATCGAAGAAATCGAAGACGAAAATGAGACAGAAAATGCGAAGTCACAAAAGAAAGCGAAGACATGTTCCAAGGCAGAAACCAAAGAAGTTTTGCTAGATCCAATGGTAACAGACAAGAAAGTCATCATAGGTGCCAACCTAGCAAAAGAAGAAGAAGAACAACTTATAAGTTTCTTAAGAAGCAATCAAGACGTCTTCGCATGGTCAGCAAAAGACCTAGAAGGAGTCGGCAGAGACATCATCGAACACCGCCTGAATATTGATCCAAACTACAAGCCAAAGAAGCAAAAATTAAGAAAAATTTCCGAAGACGTAACAATAGCCGCAAAGGTCAAGTACAAAGATTACTTGACGTGAAGGTCATAAGAGAAGTTCAATTCACAACTTGGTCGGCAAATATTGTGATGGTAAAGAAAAGCAATGGAAAATGGAGGATGTGTATCGACTTTACGAGATCTCAACAAAGCTTGCCCGAAAGATAACTTCCCTCTACCAAGAATTGACACACTTGTTGATCAAGCCGCAGGAAGTGAAATGCTAAGTTTCCTTGATTGCTTCTCAGGATATCACCAAATCTACATGAAGAAAGAAGATGAAGAAAAGACAAGTTTCATCACACCATTTGGGACTTCTTGTTTCCGGAGAGAATGGCGTAGGGGCTTCGCAATGCCGGGTCAAGTTTCATCGAATGACCTCGGTAGCACTCAAAGATCGATTGAGACAATTTGCTAGCATATGTTGATGACATAATAGTAAAAAGCAAGAAACGCGAAGATCATTTAAAAGACCGAAGCAAACATTCAAAAATTTGAGAAAATCAAATCTCAAACTCAATCCCGAAATGTACCTTCTACAAGTGCAAAGGGAAAGATTCTCGGATGCATAGTCTCAAAGAAAAGGCATCGACCCAAATCCGTAGAAGATAAAGGCAATCATGCAAAACAAAGTTCCAAAGAACATCAAAGACATCCAAAAGCTAACAGAAAGTTGGCTTCGCTAAACAATTCATATCAAAGTCGGCAAAAAAAGCTTTCCAATTTTTCAAGCACTCAAAGGAGCGAAGACAAACTTCACATGGGGAGAAGAACAAAAAAAAAAGCCTTCGAGGAAATAAAGAAGCATCTTTCAAGTCCTTCGACATTAACAACACCAAATGTTGATCAAGAGCTACTTTTGTACATCTCAAAGATCCGAAAAAGTCAGAAGTGCGCCTTGGTACAAGAAAAAAGAAAAAAGACCATGCGAAGAAACAAGAACCAATCTATTTTGTCTCCGAAGCCCTCTCGGGTCTAAAATGTTTTACTCGAAAATCGAGAAGATAGCATATGCAAAGACTCATGGCAACAAGAAAATTGAAGCATTACTTCTTGGCACACAAAGTAAGAATCCCAACAAATCAACCGCTCAAGGATGTTCTCCAAAGTTGTAAATCTTCCGAAGACTTGGCAAATGGGCGGCAATTGAAATTTCACAATACTTCATCGAATTTGAGAAGAGAACACCTATAAAGTCACAAGTATTGGCGGATTTTATCTCGGATTGGACACCAAAGAATAGAATACGAAGATCAAAAAATCATCAAGAATGGACTTTATCTTGCCAAGAATGGACGATGAATTGTGATGGAGCATGGGGCTCCGCAGGGGCTGGTGTGGCAGCAATTATAACTTTGCCGTCCGGCATCAAAATGAAATATGCAGCAAGACTAGAATTTCGATGCACAAACAACATCGCGGAATATGAAGTAGTATTGCTGGGGCTTCGCAAAGCAAGAGCGATGGGAGTACAAAAAATCTTGATCAAAAACAGATTCTCAAGTTGTCGCAGGCCATGTTGAGAAAAATTACAAGGCAAAAGATCTTGAACTAGCAAAGTATTTGCAAAGTGTCGTGGATCAAGAAAAACACTTCGAAGGATTCACGGTGCGAAGCATTCCAAGAACAAACAACGAAGAAGCGTATGAAATTGCAAAAGCGGCGGCTCAAAAAGCAAAAATCGCCACGGATGTATTTTATCAAATACTATCAGAATCTTCGATAAAAGCAAACATTGAAGAACCAAAGTACATACATATCATTGAAAGCGAAGACTGGAGATCAGAAATAATAGCATTCCTAAGGGGATTCTATGAGCCAGAAAGCGAAGCTGAAGAAACAAGAATGAAGCACAAAACAAGAAACTACAAGCTCATCAACAATCAACTTTTCAAGCATGACATTTGTGAACCGCTACTCAAATGCATTTCAAGCGAAGAAGGCAAAGAATTGCTACAAGAAATACATAGTGGAACATGTGGAAATCATGCAGGCCCAAGAGCCATAGCAAGAAAGGCATTTAGACAAGGATTCTATTGGCCAACAGCTCAAAGAGATAGCAAGGAGATAGTGAAAACTTGTCATAATTGCCGATTTCAGCAAGCAAGTCAAATGCTCCAAATAATCCAATTCATCACATTGAACCAACTTGGCCACTTGCAAGATGGGGAATAGACATAATTGGAAAACTTCCTCCAGCTCAAGGCAACCATCAATACGCTAGCACTTGCGGTTGAATATTTTACAAAATGGATAGAAGCGAAGCCAATCACAAATATGTCATCCACAACAATGAAGAAGTTTCTTTGGCAAAATATAATTTACTGATTCGAGTCCCAAGACACATAACTTTGGATAATGGAACTCAATTTGATAGCGAAGACTTTAGAAGCTACTTTGTGAAAGTATGGGAATTCAACTTTGCTTCACATCGATCGATATCCTCAATCCAATGGAGCCGTCGAAAAAGAGCAAATGGCATTATATGTGTGGAATTTCAAAAAATCTAGTAGGACTTCCAAAAGGAAAATGGGTTGAAGAACTACCAAGGATTGTTTGGAGTCACAATATGGAGATGAAGCAATGACTCCAGAAGAAATACAATTCAAGGTCCAAGAACAAATATTGAAATAACAAGCGAAGAAGATCAAAAGACAAGCAAAGACCACGTCAAGAAGAAAGAAACCAAGCAAAGTTGATGAATCTCGAAAAGTACCAAGAAGAAACAAGCAGATAGTACAACAAGAAAGTAGTAGAAAGAGAACTACAACCCGGGAGACTTCGTGCTCAAGAGGAAAAGGAAAGAAGACACCGTGGGAAAGTTCCAAAAAAATGGGAAGGACCCTTCGTCATAACAAAATCAAGTAGACAAGGATCTTATCACTAGGAGAACCTCAAGGGAGAAGAGCTAAGTCATACTTGGAACATCAAGGACCTTCGCAAGTATTATCCCTAGATTTTACTTTGTTCAAATTCTTGTAAATAAGCAAGTTAGATTCAACTCCTTAGAAGCTTTTTTCCATTTCAATCAAGAGCTGCACTCTTTTTCCACTCAGGGGAAGCCCTTCGCAGGGTGAGTGGTTTTTTAACGAGGCAGACTCTATTGTAAATTCTCATATCAAGTATAAATGAGAAAGTAGTTTCCCCAATCTGTGCACTCTTTATCATTCTTTCATTTTGCCACAAAAAGCCGAAAAAGCAAAATGCTTTAATATCGGCCAAAAGTTTTCACAAAATAATTAACAAGTAGGTGTAATTTGAGTTTAAAACTAAAATTATTACCTACGAAATTCTCTAAGGAGAATGTTTGACTTCAAATCGAAGTCTTCGCTCCCACTTCGTAAAAAAAAGGGGACGGCGTTTTTTTCAAAATTCTCTAAGGAGAATGTTTGACTTCAAATCGAAGTCTTCGCTCCCCCGCCAAAAAAAAAGGGGACGACGTTTTCAAAAATTCTCTAAGGAGAATGTTTGACTTCAAATCGAAGTCTTCGCTCCCCACTTCGCAAAAAAGAAGGGGACGACGTTTTCAAAAATTCTCTAAGGAGAATGTTTGACTTCAAATCAAAGTCTTCGCTCCCACTTCGCAAAAAAGAAGGGGACGACGTTTTTCAAAATTCTCTAAGGAGAATGTTTGACTTCAAATCGAAGTCTTCGCTCCCACTTCGCAAAAAAGAAGGGGACGACGTTTTTCAAAATTCTCTAAGGAGAATGTTTGACTTCAAATCGTAGCCTTCGCTACCACTTCGCAAAAAAAGAAGAGGATAATGTTTTTCAAAATTCTCTAAGGAGAATATTTGGCCTCAAATCAAAAATTTTCAACTTCACTCCATAATAAAGAGATTATTGTTCAATAAAAATTTCCATTATTACTCCATACAAACAAAGAGAAAAGTCTACATAAAAATATCGGTACATCTTACAAAGCATTTATTCAAGTTCATATACAACACAAATACACAAAAAAGCTTGAACGCTCAAAATTCTTCGAAGCAACACTAGTTGCCGCTTCACTCAAGATATCTTCAACAACTTCATTTATTTTTTTATCCATTGCATCTTCGAATATATCCCCAAAAACAAAGCTTGGGGACACGCTTTTGAGCATGATGACCGAAAGGAAACATGTGTTTCAAATACCAAGAAAAAAAAACAAGGAAAGAACAAAATAATTCTTTGGGCAACACAAATATTACCCCGTCCCAACAAGTACTAAAATCAACAACCCTAGGCATCCTATAAGAATCCTTCGCTTTGGACTTCCCAAGGCATTTATCCACAAAACCGCCGATATCAACACTACCAGAAGCCTCCAAAAATTCTGAAGTCTCAAAAACAAAGTTATCCTTCGCAATCATAAGAGGCAACACAGTAACAATATCTTGCGCAGGCTTCGCTTGAGAAACCTGCGCAGGATATTTCAAAGTCAAAATCTGGCAAAATATCACAACACAACGCAACTTCGCAATAATAACAACTTCGCAGATTCATAAACCATGAATTCAAGCAGAATGTTAACTTAACAAATTTACAACACTATTTGCCAAACAAGCTTTGTTTTTTCCTCTCAAAACACTCAAAATACAGAACTAATCTATGAAGCTAGTCCCTTCGCTCACTAACATTTTTCTTATTCCTCTCCTCCTCCCCAGAGCCCTCTTTTCTTCCTCTTCATTCAACTTCTTCAAAGCCTCCTCTTCCTGTAAGATATCGAGTTCAATCTATTAAAAAGACAAGTCAGAATGTAAAACAAACCTTTGAGTTCATCTAAAAACAAAAACAATAAAGATAGACAAACAATACCTTCTTCAGCTTCTCTTTAACTTTCTCGAGGCAGTGATCTCGACCACATTTGCACCAGTACTCGTTAAAAAACTTCTTGCAAAGAATGTGAGTGCGGGTATAAATCTTGTTGATCGAATCACCAGGAAATTTGAAGTTGGAATCAGCGAAGGTCTCATATAATGGATCACCGGCTTCTTTCATAAGATGCAGAAGAGCTCGGGTTGAATACATTACACTTGTATCAGAAGCAGTCTGAATGACAACCCCGAGATCCTCATATTGCCGGCACAACCAACTAAAAAATGGATCATACTCTCCAAGCTCCCAACAAGGATCCTCAGGAGTAGCGCCCCATTTTTCATATGATGCTTTGCACAATTCCCACATTCTGGTAAATTTCCTATGCAACATTTGATCCATTTCCACACTCTTCTTCTCAAGATAATCCTTCTCCTTGACAAGATTAGCAATAGTAGTCTTTGCGGCCTCAAGCTACTAATCTTTTCCTTAATAATATCGGAGGCACCATGATACAACCGATCAAGCCTATGCCATTCATCAACAAATACACCCCTTTCCTTCTCTTTAGCTGCAAGTTGGGATTTCAAGGATTCTATCTCCCCCAAAAGCGACTTCTCGAACAGCGAAAGCAGTGGCACTATCTTCAAGAGATTTCCTAAGGCCACGCTGAACAAGAGCGCCCTGTAAATAAGACGACAAAGTTAGCCACAAGTAAAACACAAACAGTCGACTTCGCATAAAAGAGAAAGAAAAAAGAAAGGCACATACCTTATACATCAAATTAAGGCCAGCATCAACCAACTCGAGAGGGTTCATCTTCGCCAATTCTCCCTCAGCGTCAGGAACTGAGAAAGCATCATCAATACACTTAGATAACTGCTTCTCTGGTTTCCTTGGAAGGACGTGAAGTTTATCTATCCCAACTCCAACAAACTTATAAGAGTCCAAATTAACACCGCTCTCAAAACAAAACTTCAAAGTATTTTCAAAAGATTTTGAGACGACTTTCTAAGTAAGCTCCGGTGCATCAACGGCCACTTGCGGAGTTGGGTGATCTCCAAGAACATCTTTCATAGATCCAACATCAATAGTTTTTTCTTTGGATGAAGTTGCAGCATCAGGGAAAAATTGAGCTAAAACAGGTCAAAGAAGAAGAATCAGGAAAAAGAGGAAAGGAGTTTCTTCAATCTAAGAAGATCATAAACAAAGATAAGAACACTTACAAACTCTTTCACCCTCCTTCAAGGGGCAAGGAATCTTCTCTTGAGCTTCAACATTCACCAACGACTCCGACAACCGGCTTCGCTGGTCAATCTCAGCTTCTTCATCTTCAACATCAGACAAATCATCGAAAGAGACACCAATAGTCCTTGTCCCTTTCCTATGAAGTTTTTCCTTTACAAACTTCACAGCATCACGAGCCTTTTCGCTCAAAGTTTGTCCTACAAAAAAAATCAAAATAAAGAAACAACAAATTTTTAAGAAAAAATATGAACAAAGAACGAAAATACATACCAGCAATGTCTTCGCCCTCAATGGCAGTTGACTTCTCATTGAAAGTTTCAGAAACCTTTTTAGGCTCTGAAACAGGCTTCGCGGACAACTTCGCCGCAGCATCAGCTTCATCACCACTCTTAAGCACTTCTGTATCAGGAAGTGAGGAGGGGTTCTCTGTGTGCACTAACAAGTGATTCATATGAATATTCCTAGCCAACTTAGCTAATTTTAGAGAATCATGGTCATCACATGAAGCAGAAGTTGTTGCACTCAGTTGCACTACAAAATTAGGAGTTGGATCCCTAAGTCTAGGCGAAAGAGGAGATGCAAGCGATTACCGAGTGGCGAAGCTTCCATAGCACCAAAGATCGGCATTAGCATCCTCACCCGGCATTGCCCGAAGTTGCCAAATTACTGCGAAGACCCAAAATTTTGTAAATACCCCGTGAGAGGAGTAAGCAAGGCCGGCGTCAAACCAGTAGGAGCAAAAGTTTTACAAATCTTCCTCACCTCCAAATCTTGAACAGAAAAAACCGGCATTTGAGCCGCCGTCGGCCCATTTATTAGACAAATCCGGGTTATCAAGCGGACCGACCACCACCTTCTTGGCCTTCTTCTTTGGTGGTTTATCGACAACAACTTTTGATGGTGTCTTCGCTGAAATTGACGGCTTCGTTTTGTCACTTCGCTTCCTCTTCAAATCCTTTTCAACCTCTTTTTTGTCTTTCTTATCCTTCTTTCGAAATAAGCGAGAGGTGGGCAAATCTTATAAGTTATGTTAGCCAAATCGAAAAATACGATTTAGCCTAACATAATCGATGCCAATGATCTCATCCATCGGCTTCCTCTCCTCAGTATGAAGATATTTTCGAGCAAATCAATGGCTTTCTTCTCGACATCGGAACAAATTCCTCTTCGGTTTCAAAACGCAAAGGCATAACGGTATCTCTATCCAAAAAAATATAATCTTTCTCTCTAATTTTCTTCGTATGAAAGCGAAGAAAGTCCCAACCAAGCCTAAGTGGCCAAACTCCGGCTGACTAAGTATTCTTCAACAAGGTCTCGAGTCGATTGTTGAGAAATAACCCTCTTGAAAGCCTTTAGACATTCAGAACACGATTGGGACTTCGAAGGTTCAGGCTTGCATTCAAATTTCTCCCTGTGCATACGTGAAGCCAGAGGATAACTTTTCTTCACACCTTTTCTGCCAAGATTTTCTTCCACCATGGGAACCTTATGATAGAACCAATGGTTATACCAACCATCTGCCCATTTGTTTTTTGAAGCAGGGGAAATCTGTTTCTGTCCACGAGCAGTTTTAAAACTGCAGCATCCAAAATATAATTTCACTGTACGCTGCTCAATTTTCTTTGACCTAAATTGAGTATGGAGCTCATACAAGGAACAAAAAGCATCGATATCTGGTTTCACATTTTGACTTCGCACGGCCCAAAGAAAAACAGACAACTTGACTATTGCATTGGGAGTCAAGTGATGCATCTCAATGTTGAATTTCTTGAAAACCTCTTCAAGAAAGTTCTGAGGAGGCATGCGAAGGCCTGCAGTAAACAAATCCTTGAACACGACACACTCATCGGGCTTAGGCTTAGGAACTTTTTCGTTTGGCTCCGCTGGCCTATACTGTCCTTCCCTAAGAATCCCATCTTTCACCATCTCTTTAAAATCTTCCTCAGTCATTTTGCTAAGCCCAAATGTCAATGAAATTCTCATCATCGGGTAGCAACTTCGGTTCTCGAAGCGAAAACATCTGAAAGCCCTTCATCTCAATTATCTTGCTGAGAATTAACTTCTTCATCAAAATCTTGTTCTTGAGAACCAGTTGGTACATCATCAATAAGAGCCATTCTAGAATCAAAGAAAGAATGATACTTAGAAACATATGAAATGAGAATAACAAATAAGTAAAAAGGACTTGGGAAAGAAGTTTCACCTGAATAAGAAGATTTAGAAAGTTTCGCTGGAAAAATAGATCTCTGACTTCGCAAGAAAATTTGACTTTGCGTTGCGGAAATTTTTTCAAAAGGTGGCCCCTCTTCGAAAAAGATGAAGAAAACAGGGGGGGTCCTTCGCTATTTATAGACCCCTTCGGTCAAACGGTCAAACTAGCCGTTAAAAAAAAAAACCCACACACCCAGCGAAGATATTTGTGAAGTAAAGATTAGAATCTAAAGACCAACTTCAAAGTCTGGGATGACGTTTTGGATCGAAACAAGGTTTTTATAAAAAACTTATGATTCGTGGGTTTCATGCCTTTGAAGTCGGCCTTCGCCCACGAGGGGCCGGCTTGTTGGGATCTAACTTTGATTTCTGTTTAAACTTTCGTCCCAAAACTTTGAAGATTTCAGGGTACACGGAACATTCGCAAGAATAAAAGCTGAGTTCTACGACGAAGATGGCTTCACAGGATATTGGCTTCGCAAAAGAACAATAAGAATGAAATAGAAAGTCTGAAGACAAATGATCCAAGCGAAGATGATCACAAATGGCCGCTATAAAGTTCTGAGGGCCATCTTCAAAAGGACAAAAAGCGTCACGAAGATGAAAAACTATCTCCGGAGAATCGCGAAGATGAAGGATGCATCTTCGCTGGAAAAGATGTTTAGTTCAAGATCATTTTAGAATGCTTAGTGATTTTGTATAATTACGAAGTCAGGGGGGACTATAAATACCCCCTGATATCCTTTGTAAAGACCATGTTGAATGGCCACTTTGTAAACCATATCATCATCAATAACATGTTGTGTTGAGCATTCACCCAACAACGAGAGCACCGCCAAAGATGACTAGCTATCAATCCCGCAAACAAGTAGATAAATCTTGGATCAACAAAAGACAATAAAGATTATCGGAACCGTGGAGACTTACATAGCCAAGATCCCGTGAAGGAGCTAAGCACGAATCCACCGAGGTACAAGTCCGGGGAGTCGCCGACAAGTCCGGCACTTCCCCGCTCCCGGCCCTCACATCTCTCCTCCGCCGATCTCTCTACTACCTAGGTAGGGCCTAAGCCCATTGGAGTGTTGCTCGAGAGTAGAGGGGAGAGCTCTCTTAGAGGAGAGGGAGAGACTCTTGCCCTTGGAATTGGTGTGTGTTACAAGTGAGGGAGTGCCCATCTATTTATAGGACCTTCACCATGGGAGCCTATCTTGGCTAAGCCATTTGGTACTAATCCCGCATCGTCTTCTGGGCAAGCAAACACCGCCACCAGACTTTTTAGGTCGAGATGGGCCGCCAGGACGAAGATGGGTCGTTTTGGCCTCCGCGAGGCTAAGGTGCGGGCGCACCAAGATTATCTCCGTTTGGGCTGAAACTTTGCATGAGCACGTGGGCCTCAGAGTTAGCTTCGTTTCGAGTATTCGTTCGCTGAAATCCGATTTCATATGAGAAAGTTATGCCCAAAACATTGAACCCATGTCCTGCGGCCCGTTTATCATTTCATGTTGGATTCGGGCCTCAACCTCTTGGGCTTGTGTTTGGATATTGATATTTTATGGGCTTTTCTCCTCTCTTCTCCTTGCTTTGCTTATGTCCATTTAGGGCCTTGTTATCTTTTATATGTTTTCATTTGCTTTTGGCCCAAAATGTATATGTTTCCAACATTGCCCTGCAAAACAAGTGAAGTACCAAAACTTGTGGAAATGGTTAGCTCAAATCCCTATTGCTATTATGTTTTGGTATATTTATACTAATGTTGACGGTATAAAATATGTAGTTAACGACCGTCAACACGGAGCACGGCCTGGCCACCGGTGAAATCCCCTGCAGGGCTGGCGGAGCACGCCTCGACACGAAGATGGCGGCCGAAGCACGCGTCCGCCCTTCTTGCGTCGCTTGCCTGAAAAGCACAAGCACTAATATAATATAATGCCGAGGAGGAACGCGGTGACAAAGGAGGAGAGCTCGATATAGCGGAGCACAAACCAACACAAACTACGTCGTCCCGTGCGTCGCGCTCCTCCGCCCCCCGGTGTGCCGCCACCACCAAGAGAGATGGTGTTGAAGTGTGTGGCAACGCATTTTATTTATATATATATATAGTATAGTATTTATATTGGAACCCCAAGTACCGAATGGATTTGGTCCCAGCCTCCTATTTAGACACGCAGATAGGGCGCCGTTCGGGCCTGAGCCTCGTATAGGCCCGGCCCACCACCGAACGAGGTCGAGCTGCTAAGCTCGTCCATTCACCCCCACGATTTGTTCGCGGTTTCATTTTTCCAAATCCGTTCCGCTCGGTCTTCCCTCGTCTCGCCGCCGGCACGGTCCCTCCGCACGTCAGTTCCTCTCCTTCCACCGCCGCTAGCTGCGCCGCTGCCCAGCGGTCTGCTGTGCCGTTCCAGGCCGGCGTGCCCCCAGCATCCGAGCTTCGCACCGGCCAGCGGGCCTCGCTGTCCGCACGGGCGACCTCGCACGCCATCTGCCGCCTCTTCACCATACCTCCGTCCCCGGCTAAATCCGGCGCCGTCTTCCTCCCCAGTTCCAATCAGCTCGCCCTCGCCATGACCGCGGTCGAGATGATCCATCAATTTTGGCACCGGTGAACTCAGCCCCACGGCCCCCACCTGGGTTCCTGTGTCCTCCTCGACGACGGCGCCTCAAAAACGGTGAGCTAACTGAATCCCCTCTTCACCCCTTCTCAATTTGTTTAATACAACCAGTGATTAGGGAATTACGGGGAGACACGTCTGTGATTTGATATGTACAGTTAGGTCAAAACGTTGAGCAGACTTAATCCCCTCTGCATACGTGCTCTTGTCTCCATCTTCAATTTGTTTAATAAATATCGTCAGGGATTGGAGAATTATTGGGAGATAAGTTCGTGATTTGTACAGTTTGGAGTGAGATAGCCCTGTATTCTATTGGGAGGGTGTCTATTAATATTAGTTTTTGCTCAATGATGGCATGCTCTGTCTCTCGTCATCCTGTTCCTGTATGCGTCGATCTATCAACTTCAAAACTACTGAACCTCAAAGAAATTGCTTGGCCAAATAGGACATATATAGAGGCTATTATGTTGTACATTCAGCATCCATATACTTGTCCGCAAGTTCAAGTGCATTATTTATTAATTTATTTTTTGCTTGTCAATCCCTTTTTGAACCATTTATTTGCATGCTACCATCTCCCGTGAAATGGAGTGCTATGTCAGTCATTACTCCGATGAATCGACTGCAACCACGAACATGGCCGGTAGGTGTATCGTCCTTATCTTTTGTTTGCACCGCTCTTCTTCTTTATTTAACTTTAGAGTATTAGTTCAGATAAAAATTATGGTATGCATATTGTAGCTTCTGCGAAATAATTTTTTGAAAGTATGAAAGAGGTTTAACAAATTTCGTGTTTTCTTTCTAATTTTAGTTTTGGATTGAAACTCGATTGATTTTTCCAATGACAGTAAGAAAACATCTAACTCTGCAATGGCAGATGTGTGCTATTTTTGATTCCTCAATAAAAAGTAGAAAACCTTAAAGATTTTAGATTGGTTATTACACCACCAAAATACAGTAGTGTAGTGTTTACTGATCTAAGCATACATCGTTCTTCATCTTTTTTTGTTGGGTCCCATGTTTTCCGATTAAGCGGTCGAACCTAGTCGCCATGGGACCGACCAGGAGAGTAATCGTGATTACTCGTCGACCAGGCCGATGTCGAGCCTAATCGACCCTGCTGGTCGTCCAAGTCGCCCTATATATCAGGACATATACCACTATATATATACCTATATATACTATATAAGTATATAATATACACAATAAAGCAAGTATCAAAACTACATTAGATTGACAGAGGCCAGAGGGACAGCAGTACAGCACAGCAAGCAACCTAGCAGAGGGACAGAGAGGATGCAGAGTGAGGGATGGGGTAGGGAAGATGGAGAGGGAAGGCCATATACCGTCGTCGGAGCAGCTCATCACGAAGACCGGCGAGGAGAAGCTCACCGGAGTGCAGGCGCATGCGGCAGGGGGAGGAGAAGCGTGCGCAGGAGAGGGGAAGCGCGGGAGAGGCGAAGCGCGACGCGGGAGAGGGAAGAGCGCGGAGGAGAGAAATTGCTGGCACGGGAGACGGAGCGCACGGGAGAGAAATTGTGGCCGCCGCCCGTGTTCTGCGTGCCTGAAGGTGTCCTTATTCCAACCCTAACAGGCCAAATTGGAAGCCCAGCTTCCCACATATAGGCCCAGCTAAGCAGGTCCAAAAAAAGCAGAGGACAACCTGGTCGTTCAATGGCCTGGTCGGACGACTAATCGCGACTAGTCGTCGACTAGTCGGACGATCAGGTTTCTCGATCGGGCCCCTGTCGCCTCGGTACCCCTAATCGAACAGCTAGGGGCGATTAGGGACGATTAACCGCGATTAATCGGACGACTGGAAAACATGGGTTGGGTCAACAAGTTTTTAGAGGTGGTGTCCTGCTTCGGTCAGAACATTATTTTCAGCCTACTTTTTCTTATTCCCAGTCTCAAACATACTGTTTCTTGCCATGGGCCATGGCTGCTTAGGCTCGTTTCTTTCTTTTGATTACCTTTTGTTTTGTGCTGAAAAAAACTAATATTTATCTTTCGTATATAGTTCTTTTCAATTTGTATAGCTCCTTGGGGAACTGCTACAAAATTTATAGGGGCATTCTAGACAAAGGATGCAGGCAATTACTGACTCCCTCTTTTGTGTGCAAATGGTTCTTTCCTAATAACCTAAATTTCTAGAACGTGCCCTTTAGAGGTCCCTGCAAGTGTGAGATTTACACATTTATTGCATTTCTAGATAGTTTATAGCTTAAACAATTTCAGATTCTGACTAGGAATTACTATTATTTAGCTAACCATTTCTCTGAATAATATAGGCGCCGAGGTTGTATATCCTGTTTCTATAGTGGCTTCATATTTCAGGTGTCAGGTCATTATGTTCAGAAGCCCTCTCAGGTTTAAGATCAAATTGATCAGGTTTTAGACCCAATCCATCTGAAGATCACTGTGTATTTGTCAAAAGTTTAGCTAGGCGCTAGGCGATTTCTAGGCGTCTACCCATGGCCTAGAGCCTAGGCGAGCCTAGCTAGCCTAGGTATTTTTTCTAGGCGTTTATATCAGTTTGTTCTGTGTCTATGTAGTTGACTAATTTTTAAATTAATCACCAATATTAATCATCAGAGATGAGGGTATGAGAAGACAAATGTCAAATAAAGTTTGTTCTGTGTCTTTGAAGTAAAGTTGCTGCTTCTGAGAAAAGGGTGTCCACCTGTTGTCTGTTGATGTGCTATTGTGCTTGCTCAAATAAAAAAGGTTCTACTTGTTTCCATTCCAACAAACCCCAAATGCTTTTCCAAATAAAAAGGATTGCTTGTTGCTTGTCCTAGTTATATGCAATCTTGCATGCATATCTTACAGTAACCTGTAATGCCAGATTGACATTTTTATTGTTTAAACAAATAAGCATATTTGTGTGCTGGAATAACTTTTTTTAGTCGTTTGAGTTCAGGTGCATATGCTTTCCACAAAAAGACGTCCCTGGTTCGCATGATTTTCTAAGAATTAGAACCGGCATAGGAGCCTCTTCTGCATCTGTATTTGAAACTTAGTTAAGTGGTTATTTCGAAATGAGGTACTTTGGTACTCAAAGTATGTATGTTTTGTTCAGGTGCTAGGTGGAAAAGTCCGCAGAAGGAAATTACTTTCACCCAAAGATAGGAATGTCCGCCCAATGATGGAAGTTGTCTGGGGAGCAGCCTTCGACATTTTACAATTTGTTGATGTCACTTAGATCATTGTTTTCCTTTTGATTTACTCAGACCTTCATTGATTCATGATCATAACTTGCAGTCAGCTGGTGGTTCTCCTGCTTCACTTAGACCAGGGGTGGTTGGACTGTGTGTTTCTCCATCTATTCTGAACTCAACTAACAATTTATATAATGAAAAAGTACTAAACTGTGTACATGGTTAGAAGTTATTACTCAAATGGCAAAAACCTGTCCTATTCCTGATTTCTCTTTCATACTAGAGATGGGCTTGTATTTATGCTTCTTTCTTATTTGTACTGGCGCTTTTTACAAATAAGGAACAATTCAAGTTTTAAGAGGGTGTTCAGGTAAATGGCATTTAATCCCTGATTATATACAAATTTAGTGCATAGTTAAAATAGATAACCTGCTCGGTCATGCACACATTCAAGTTTGTTTGTTTCACATCTTCTGTTATATTTATTTATGTGACATACTCTTTTGCAGGCTGCTCATGTTCATGATTAGCCAGTTTGCACCTTCATTTTTGTAATGAAGTGTATTTGTAAATATACTCTGTAGATCACTGAAATGCGGTAGTCTAAATAGTTTTTGACTCGATGTCTTCAATTTCTCATTAGAGTTGTTTCATAAGATGTCTGACAACCCAAAATGGGTTGTATTTGAGAACACAAAACATCGGTCGGTATAAGTTTGCAATTCTAATTTAGGAGACTTTTTTCATGTTTTGCAGATCTAAAATTACCATGTTTCATTTGTTTCTCAATTCAATAACAGTTTCTGCGGGAGCTTCAACAAGCTGTTGTAGTACTACCTTGCTCAATTAAATTTTCGCTGAACAAGACAGGTGGCAAGGTGCGTTGTGGATTTCCTGTTTTCTAGTATTTATTGTCTTAAGATATCTTTTTGCTATTCTGCTATTGTCTGTGCTGCCTCGAGTTCTAGGATATAATTTACGTTGTTGATCCCTTGTTTTCTTCCCATCACAATTGGTTCTTTGTTTTAGTAGAAGACAGGTTAAGTATTCAACTACTTTTTATCAGGCTTTTGGGTACAGAAACTGGACATATGTTCAGTCTATTTACTTTTGGGTGCCCAGCAGCCTAGGCAGGCAAAAGCGGCCCAACCTCCGTTCAGGCTGGAGGCTTGTAGGCCCGTCCCACTCTGTTCGGCCGATGTCTAGCGACACCTCAGCTCCTAGCACCCCCACGACCCACGCAAATATGTGTTGCTTTGTGGACTTGCATCTCATTTTGTTGCTTGATCTATCTTTTTCGAATTAAAAGATTTTATTGTATAAATTTGATTGGTCTCTAGGTAGTACTTTTTGTTCTTTACAAAAAGTAAGATTTGTGTTTTGACATATGATTTTATCACATCACTTTTGTGCATTGCCTCGTGGCTATCATCTTCCATGGTTCATGTGCCCTATGGCATTTGCCTTAATAATCTTCGGATGATCTCCATACAGATATGTTGTAAAAACAATTCTAAGCACTGTCACGCCAGACCATCAATATGAAATGTTTGCTAGTTAAAGAAGTTTTGGTTCACTATATTGTGTTCCATTTTCCTTTGATCTATTTTTGAACTGCTTTATCTGATCCCATGGCGTCAATTGCAGGTCCAAGAGGCTGCTGATTTTACGTACAAATAAATAACTTGATAGAACCCAAATGACGATACTTTTCATTTCAAGCTAAGTAGAAGGTTAGACCTTTGCAAATCCTTCGATTTTGGCTGAGTTTATTTTACTAGTGACTAGATGCATTATTGACACCCTTTATTTCCTATAGTAAGGAATCCCTGGTCATGTGTCCTAGTTCCATTTTTCATTATATAATTTGTAATTAGCCATATCAATATACCGCAAACCACTCACATTTACCTTGTGTCTTAAACAGGACAGAGGTGGACTGAGAATCCTTAAACTTTGCATTCTGGAACTGTCTCTGAATGATGCACTATCCACTGGACCAAAGATGCTTATGCGAATAGTGGAACAGGCTTGTTGTTTATAGTTATGTAAAAATAGGCTTGGGCGCATGTCATATACCAGGCGTGATTTTTTTACCTACCTGGGTATGTGTCTGTCCAACGACTTTGTGTGCTGATGTTGGCCAAAAAGTGTTTTTTTATCACCCTTTCTGAGCGACAAAAAACAATTTAACATATCTTGTTTTGTGTCCTTGAATAACGCCCTACAATAATTCCTTGAACCACAATAATTATAGCCACACTTTCCAATACACATCACTTGTTCAAAAATCAACTATTCATTTTTTTCTGGTTTCTCCAGGAAATTAATTTTATTTTTATTCAAAAAAAAAAAAAGGATATCTACGTTCCTAAAATTGTCTTACCGAAAAAAAAAAAAAGAAATAAAAAAAAAAACTAGTTGGATACTTTGGATACCAGCCACGTCAGACTTTTTAAAAAGAGAAGGAAAATAGGCTGGATAATAACCGCGTTACTTTACCTTTTTATATGTTTTTCAGAAAAGAAAAACCGACTAGCTAAAAAATGGCCGCATGAAGCAAAAAGAAAAAAAAAAAAAATGCCGCAGGAAAGGTGGGCCGGAGGGATCACAGCAACGCACAAAGGAACGCACGAAGGAAAAACAAACTGGGGGCCGCAGGGAAGGTGGCTGCGCTGCTGCGTGCGGTGGCTGGCTGGGGTCTGAATGCATTTGGACCCCGGGTCCAAATAGTCTTTGGCGTATATATAGTATTCGTATATATATATATATATATATATATATATATATATATATATATATATATATATATATATATATATATATATATATATATATATATATTATTATTAGGAGCTTAGGGCTTCTAATAACTTGTTGGAAGCCCCAGCCCAAACTGCACATACAGCCAGTCCGATCGAACCACCCCCACCAACCCGCTAGGCCCATCCACCGGCCCACCAGGCCCATCCATATATATCCCACCAACCCCTAACCAATCCTCCACTGGCCACCACATCCCACACACTCGAGCCCCCCACCCCACCCACCCACCCCCACCCAACCACTAGCGGCGGCGGCGGCACCGGCGTTGCGCCCTCCGCCACCGGCGGCGCAGCGACTCGGTCCCACGGCATTTCCGTCCGGCGGTGGCGTGGCCCAGCCCTCCCCTTCCCGACGGGCGACGACGCGGCCCTGGAGCTCCCCGACCGGCGACGGCGCAACCCTGGTCCCACGTTGCTGGTCCTGGCGATGGTGTCCATCCCCAGCCCTCCCCTGACCGGTGATGGCGTGGCCCCGCCCATCCCCGAGCAGATGCTGCGCACCCCTGCGCCCTCCTTGACCCGCAACGTCGTGGCCAAGGAACTCCAAGCATCTGCTGCGCGGCCAGGGGCATAGCCGAAGCAGTTGCCTGAGGAGACCCCGACCACGCGTGGCAGGATAGCAGCGAGCTCGCCGCCGTGCCTGACACCGGAGCCCCGGAGCAGTAGCCCAGCGCGTGCCAGGCGTAGCCCACTCGACCGGCGTTGCCGTACAAGTCGATGAGCGCGTCGCCGATGCGGCCTCGGAGGGGCAGGCCGAGGCGCAGGACCCTGCATGCCAGCGCCTGGTGGGTTCGGTGAGGAGTCGTGTCGAACTGGTGGTGGGTGTGGCGGCACTCCCAGGAGAGCGTGGCCGGAAAGGAGCGAAGATGGTGCTGCAGCAACCACGTGCTCACCACCTGCCGCATCCGCGCTCTCAATCTGAATGTACGGCTGGAGTGAATAGATTTCTTGTTTTCTTTAATTCAAATTCTTGACTTCTCAAATCAGAAGCTTTTATGCGGTTCTCCTTTTCTTATGGATCCGATGCTTTCAGGTTGAGGTGGAGGTTGATTCGTTGGGAGGAAACAAATCATTTAGATCTAGCATGGGTGTGCAAGGCAGGATGAATCATGGTGGCCTTGGATGATGAGGCTACGATCTGCACATGGATGTGCGTCCTGTTAGTGCCCCTCCCTTTCCTCCCTGATTCTAAATTTGCATGCCCATTGAAGAATAATGTTTGTATGCAGTACTCATAACCCAGTAGTGATCTATTTTCCTTTTTACAGGCTTTTATTCTGGACAATAGATCTCTTGAACTGAAAAGACAGTTTTTTATTCGTTCTTAGTGCTTCTGCTCCATTCAAAAAATGCAGTCATCCTATGCATCCAAACTGAAATACAATGCTACTGCAGTTGGTGCTCGCTTCTGATCCATGGAGGTTGGGGACGATTAGTTCCAGTTCCCCCATTGTTTATCTACCCTTCTCATCTATTTTTTTTTTGTCTCTGATTAGTTGAAAAAACCATTGCTTTTTATGCCAGTAAAATATAGAGTTCTATGCACGACGTGCTTGGTTATCAACGTGCTTGGTTTGTGTGGACTGTGAACTGTGGTTATCAATCACTCCATTCCTAGTTCAACGTGCTTGGTTTGTGTGGAGTGTCCCTCATGCGTTTTTTTGGTCGACGGTAGTTCAGTTTTTCTACAGTGTCCTTAACTCCCTATAGCCATTTTTAACCCTATGATGCTCCTCATTCCACAGATGATTGGGTGGATTTATCCTATGAATACATGATTTGTCAACGGTTCAAATTATGTGAGGGTGACAGCCAGCAACCTGTATAGAAATGACTTCACTATTATGATAACTCAAGGTAGCTTCTACTGAATTTTAGTTATTGTTTGCCCTTGTAAATTTTGGAGTCCTGGTTTGTACTAATTTATATAAATATTTGTTCATTTACAAAAGAAGCAAACCTTTGTAGGGAATTTATGTTTTTCACACAGCTGTAAACTGAAATGACTTTAGTAGGCACTGTAAACTAAAATAAATTTTAGAAGACTTTAGTTATAATATTTATAAAATTAAGGCGCTGTAAACTGAACTTCAAACAGCTATTTTTTTAGTGGCAAGGTTTCTATGCAGTTCAGGTTAATCCATGTGCCTACGTGATTTGAATACAAATTTAGAATTAGATTATTTGTAGGATTTTTTTTCTTGCAAAGTATGCTCCTCCATGTTTGCCTGGATGTTTGTATGCAAACATATATACGATATACTGATATATGATTGGGTAGGCCTCAAATAGCTAGTTGTTAAACAACGTGCTTAGGATTTGGTCTCATGTATCTGCAGGCGTTGTTCTGCTCTCACATGTATTTCTGTTGCTAGTTGTTCTGGTG
Organism: Hyparrhenia diplandra; assembly: GCA_015847255.1. Taxonomy (NCBI): domain Eukaryota; kingdom Viridiplantae; phylum Streptophyta; class Magnoliopsida; order Poales; family Poaceae; genus Hyparrhenia; species Hyparrhenia diplandra. The sequence continues at coordinate 357,773 of JADLZK010011701.1, read as the reverse complement.
ATTTGGGAGAATGAACATGCACAAACAAAACAAAAGCTGCTTGATTTATTTCTTTCCTGGCATAATGTAGCCGTCATTGCACACTGATTTGAATGTTATCTGTCTGAATATATAATGCTTGCATGCAGCAACATGAGGAGAACGAAAGCAAGCGGGAGGTCTGACTTTGAGCGCATCGCAGCATTCCAAGAGCAGTTCAATTCCAATCCTGCAACCCCTCGCAGCGAGGGGCAAGATTTCTGCAGTTCGCCAATGTGAGGAGCTTCAACTTCAACGAGCATATTTTTTTTAAAATAAATTTCTATACATTGTAGATTTTAGCTCGACATTCTAGTGTAATTGCCATGGTTATTTCCTCGACTTCTCTGCAATCCAAAATCTAATTGGACCAGAAGGGTGGTTGTGGTGGGTTTGGCAAGGGAAACTTCTCCCAACTGTTCAAATCCATTTATTTCCTTGTTCTTTATGCTTTTTGAGCCCTATGTTTGCATGCATAATTTCTATGCTTCATTTGTGATGGATGCTGTTAGTTGGAAATGAGATTGGCGATGGATGGGAATTTTTATGCTCCGTGTGTACAAGTTTCTGTACTCTCGACTCATGTTTTTTTTTCCTAGCTAGAGGTGTTGTATATATGCTTTGTTTGGTTTCTAGAATTTTATCCCTTTTGTGCAACTACTTTTATGCCGCCATACTGATAGTATAATCTACCATGGCTTGTGGTAGGAGCATGACAATGACACAAAACCGTCAGGCTTCTATGCTTTATGGTTTGTATGCATAGAAATTAAAGAAATTAGTAGCAAGTATTCTATGCTTAGAAATTTATTATTTTCTTATGTTATTAGATTATTCAATGCATAAGAGTTGAGGTGTTTGGCATACAAATCATTAGACCATTGCTTGCTAGCTTCTATTTGCTATTATTGATCTTTGCAGCCTGTCTCTCCTAGATGTTTTGGCTATGATTTTTGCATTAGTGTAGGTGAGAATAATTTTAGAAATAGGTTTCTACATAATTCTATATGCATTTTTGGTACTTTGACATGCAAGAGTAAAATTTCATCTTTCAATATGGTTCTGTTTGATGTACACATGTGTGCATGCGAATCAAAATAAGTCATCGATAGCCATTCGAATGGTTATTTAAAGATTCTTTTTGCATGCATAGTTTTATATGCATGGTAAAACTGTGTTTTGAGACCTGATTGAAATAAAAAAAATTATGTTTATTTATGCATATTTGCAAACGACCAGATGGCGAGCTTACACCACTTCCCTCTAGCTCGACGCCATAGGGTAGGGTAGTGGTAGATGTCTAGGACTGCCACGTCCTGCCTGCTCGACCAGGTGACCTCCCTTGTAGCAGGCCGGAGGCAGCTCCCTCAAATCACACTAAATGGATGCATGTGGATTTTTATATGGTTTCTATGCGCTTGATTTTGATTTTTCATGCATCTCCTTGGTATGCTGCGTCCATCCCTGTGCAACGACAAGCAGCAGCCATTCTTGTGCATACATGGATACACTTATATGCATAAGAAACTATTTTTGATATAGAAATGCATAGCCTGTCTGATTGTTGCTAAATTGATTGAGTGCAATAAGTAGGATTCTACGCTTCTTGTGCCAAGATTCCTTACACAGCTCTTCCTTCTTTCTTGCAGGGCTAAACGTGTTCGGTAGCTGACTTCTAAGCTAATCAAGGAGCCAATCATCACAAATGACCTGAACACTGAAATAGATCCCAATGTTATTAGTTTCGTTCCCCGAAATTTATTATTAGTTTCCTTTGGTTACTATGCTTGCAAGCATATATATTTCTACTCATGGTGGTATAGAGTGTGCTGAGATCTGATTAAAATAAAAAATTTGTATTTTTATGCACGAACTTCTACATAGAAGCTTGTTTTGTTATAGATTATATACATGCTATTAGCTTCCTCAAATTTTTATGCTTCACTAAAATACAATGAGCAAAGAGGATCCAGCTGTTGCAAAATCGGATAAATTTCTATGGCATGTTAAAAAAATTGTGTGAGGAATATGGCTATGGGTTTCAATTTTCTTATGCCATCTATGTAATACTTGTATGCTTCTTTTCACGTCTTATTAACTTGTTGAAATCATTTATGCTTCTTTTTTGTTGCTCGTTGTTCCTATGCTTCTATCCACAAGTTTCTATGCCAACTGTAGCGATGGATGTTTTGCAATTATGGTTCGTGCCCATAGATTTTAATGGTTTCTGCTACCCATAGATCCCAACTTGCTTATGTGCTGCAGAGGTGGAGCAGAAATGTTTTTGTTGTCTAAACAACTATTTTCTATATGCTTTTATCTTTCAATTTTTAATACTTCTAGCAATGTAAGTTTTTGTTCTTGCATTAGTTGTGTGCTACACGTTCAGTCAATGTGTGTGATATCTGATTTTTTATTCTAGCTACAGCTAGAGCCGATGTGTGGCCTACTGGCCTGGTCGTTGCTGTTTGGCTCCTAACACAGTCCATGGTGGTGGCGTGTGGTGTGAATCGACGTTGGCAGCTTGTATTCACTCAATCACGCATTTCTATGCATTGTTGATACCAAAAACTTTTCTACGCAACCAGTGATTTTATGTGTCCAATGGATCATCATGTGCCATGATTTGAATTTCAAAAAGTGAAAAAAGACAGATCATGTGCATGTTTTTATGCTCTTGATCTCAAGATAATTATTTATTCATCCAACCACTAATTGTGCATGTTGACCCGTGCATCCAACCGGTCATCACGTGGCATGATTCAAATTTCAAATTGTGGAGAAGGTGATCGTCTACAAGCTTTTTATTCACACACTCATAGGATTCTATGCTTAGACAATGCATACAACTCAACAGTCTAATACACAATAATTATTTATTCATCCAACCACTAATTGTGCATGTTGACCCGTGCATCCAACCGGTCATCACGTGGCATGATTCAAATTTCAAATTGTGGAGAAGGTGATCGTCTACAAGCTTTTTATTCACACACTCATAGGATTCTATGCTTAGACAATGCATACAACTCAACAGTCTAATACACAATTTTTGAATTTCAAATTTTTTCAAAAAAAATATTCATAAATGGATCTTGAATCGTGCACAAAAATGTTAGAAAATCAATGGTGAAAACGGTTTTTGAATGGGATATTGCGTTTAAAAATTATTAGCTAAAAATAAAAAATTGAATTGCATGCGTCAGGTGCATGGTTGCATGTAGTGGGGACGTAGGTGTGTCAGGTGGTCCTCCAAGCCTCGCGTGCGTGCGCGCGTCCACCCGGTTTGCAACTGCAAGCTGGCCACCTGAGAGGGTACACCCGAGAGGGGTACGTGCGCGGTCTGGAAGGGGTCTTGCTGGGGCTTCCAATACCTATTGGCAGCCCGGGCTCCCAATAGTGCATATATTATATATATATATATATATATATATATATATATATATACACTTTTTATAAAACTGTTTTTAAGACAAATCTATTGATATGATTTTCACATTTCTAAACTCAACGACTTAAAAGTTATTAATGATTTATGTTCCCAATGTTTGACCCAAGCCTTTTCCCAAATGTCTTCCTTTTCAACCATGGAGTAGTATGCTTTAAGATTGGTGCTACAACACTCTCTCTTCCAATGTTCATACTCTTTCTCAGAGTTGACACTCTCAGAATTCGCAGTGTTATAACCTACGCAAATGAAAACGGCCCAAATCGTTGTACCACAAGAGAACGGGCCTAACATACTGTCCCCAAATTCAAAGCCCCAAAGGAAGGCCGGCTTCGCTCCGGCCCGTTCAAAACCGGATCATGCGGCCCAGCCAAATTCATTCGAATACGCACGCGTGTCAACATCCATCGCCTCTAGCAGGGGCGGGCGATCAGAAGACTCGAGACAAATACAGGCGCGTGCACCTGCCGAGCGTCTGCTCATTGACATGTGTCTGCAACGCTTTCAGACACCTGTCGACTCCGGCGAAGAACGCACGATCGTAACATCGCGGCGATTCACGAGAACGTGCACCTCCGGCGCGTCGTTTATGATACGTTAATGCAATACCAAAGAAACGCACAGACATCCGTAGGCTACACACGCGTCAGAAAGTACCGCCTTTGTCGGTAGTGGTTATGACATGTACGCACACCGCTAACACATCTCGCCCGAAACTATACGCGCGTCGGTAGTGGTTACGGCATGCACGTACACCGCTAACACAACTCGCCCGAAAATAAACGCTGTCGGTATTGGTTGCGACATGTACGACACCGCTAACACAACTCGCCTAAAAATAAATGCGCGACTTTAATTTACGTGGGTCGTTACGCACCCTTGTATGTTCCAAGCGTCGGTATCGCGGGCACGCCGTCCGCCGGTGTCAAGCAACACGGACGATTCCGACCACGCCGAGTCCGTGAATCCACGCCGCGTCTATAATACTCGTAATCGGCACGCACGGGCGGCTCGGAAAAGATGTGTCCGTAAGCAAAAACGCCGCCTCAATTAGGGGTTGCATCCACGGTCGACGGTCTCGAAAATGCGCCTGTGATCAAACGCTGTTCGAGATACGTTGAATTTTGCGCACACTTGGTTTTAAAAAGCGCCCGTCGTAGCCGTCGCGTTTGTGCCCACCGACGAAAAAACGCTGCGGATTAAGAAAACAGACGCTGCTACATGAACGCTGTGTCTGTAATGACCTTCTATTACGCACGCTGTTTTGGTCTTGTGGGACCATCCTCGTTTATTATCGACGCCGCCCGCCCGGCCCCGTCAGTAGTGTCACAACACGTACGCCGTTATTAGCGACGCCTCTAGGCTCACTGGCGATTATGTGCCTTTTTTACATAGTGATATAAACTTGTATTCACAAATAGTGCGACAAATCCAACATAGACCTAAACCTATTAACGACATTACATATAAATATAAAGTATACTCGATTGAAACTTACTACTGCCAAAGATGCTAGACGATCCACTCATCCTCATCCTCCACAACCCTGACATTGCGGACAGGGCGATACACTACCTATGTATCCTAGTAGTACCGACCAGTGCGGAACCTATATCCATGGAGACGAGCTATCTCATACGAGAGAAAAGCGTCGGCCGCAGCGTATGTCACCTGGTCATAATCCAGAATAGCTTGGCCCCACAGCTTATGCATGGGGTCATCCTTCTTCTTGTCCTTGCAACGAATCGCTAGAACAGCGTCTGCAATCTTCATCAGCGAAGCCCTCTCTCCTGGACGGGCAAGATTGCTGTACTCGGGGATCTCACGAACAATCACTTGCACATCTTGTGGATTAGAGACCCGCACTCCGCAATCCTCCGCCAAACGAGTGACATCGTTTGCGATGTGTGCTCCAGTGAATATATGCCCCTCCTCCGACAGAAAGCGCTTGAGAACATCCAGAAGATCACCGCCGGCCTGATGAACTTGATACAGCAGACAGCAATTGCGGATTTCCTTTTTTCTATTTCCCACTACTAGATAGTGGGCATAAATCTCATGATAAGTCCCAAAAGATTCATATTGAACTTCAATCGGAACTTCTCTTGACCCAACGATGCGTTGATCTAGTTTCCATCGGAGCCACAAGGGACTGTTTAGTTGCAGCACATGATCCTATAGATGTCATCGCCGATCTTGTTCTGGCCAATGCTTCTCCACTCACTATCCAGTCCAACCACCAAGGGCCGCTCGCTGGCAAACTTACCACGAATCTCCTCGATGACACTCTGGACGACAGCCTCCTCGATCGTCACCGTCGTGTAGATAGCGAAGTGCTTGTTAGGATCACAGTGTCGAGACGGGTAGAAGAACACCCACTCAGTCCTGGTGCACGGCCAAAGTTCTTCATTGCACGGCCTCTTTGGCGGAGGCTGCGTCCAGGCCGAATCGCCCGCCTCTTCAGGGTCATCGCGGCGGCGCTCACTTGGATTGCTTGACGACGCCATAGTGATCTCCTTCTAACTCCGATCCACGCAAATGGAAAGGCTCCTAACCTTCTAACTCCCTCAATGTCAAAGGCGATCGGGGAACCGGCGTGTGGATATCTTTCCATTAACCAGTATACATATCTGAAGAGACACGACGATCAGTTACCAAAAAACCGCTTCATATCCCGCGCCAATATGAAACTGCAAAGCCCCAGAATATGACAGGTGGCAAAATACGAAGCGTTGTCATGTGAAGTGATCACCTCTGCTGGAAGTTGCCGCCCATCCTGATGATAATTAAGAGCACCCACCAAAAACGTCTTACCTTCTGATTTTTCTCCAACTTTAGAGAAGGCGAATGTTGTTTGAATTTGTTCAGAGTTTTCCGCATCTCTGAATTCACAATAGCTTGCTTTGCTCAGTTGAAATATAAATGTTTTTCAGCTGTTCAGTTTCAGACTTTACAACGACAAATGTATTGCGAGAGACCATGTGATGTAGAATACGAAAAGAACTTCACCTTTGCGGTTCAATACTTGTCAATTTATCGGTAATTAGAATTGAGAAAATGACTCTTTGGAGTTCAGTTCAATACTCATCTCAATTGGCCAAAGACCTAGAACTTGGTCACGACAAAGTTGCCATCGCAGTTCAATACTCAAGACTTTTTGCGCTGAGTATATGCAATCGATCGTTGTTCACGGGATCTTGCGAAGTTTGAATAATTTGAAATTTCAATTTCAAAGTTTGAGAATTTCGAATAGAAACTTTGGAATACTAAATGACTTCAAACTAAAAAGTCATCAATAACAAATAGGCAATAATAAATGGAAAGGGCCGGCAACAAACAAATTGGAAGCCCACCTATTTGAACGTAAAGCGTGGCGATATATACGATTTAAGTGCAACCAAGTAAAAGTTCATTGCAATAGGTGTGTTAAAGTTGCAACGCCATTTGGATAGTATTACAACCATACAAAATGGTGGCAATACATACATGTTATTGCATCTTGTGGCAACAAAGGATGCAATAGCCACCTATCTATTGCCACGAGGTGCAAAAAAAATATTGCAACCCAAATAAGTGGTTGTGATACTGCCGTTCATAAGCAACCAACACTAATATGGATGCCATAGTTCATTTTTATTGCAACACACGACATGCTAATGCAACATAAAATTGTTGTTGCAATACTTTCCACCAATTGCCACAGAAATCCTTAAAATGGGTGCAACAAATACCATCATTTTGCAACCAAAAAAATATCGCAACACAATTTTTGTGTGGCAATATGGACACATATTACTACCAAGTTCAATTTGGTTGGGTGCCATAGTACCCCTATTGCACCCAAATGAGTGGTGTTGCCTAAGTGTCCGGTTGCTATTGATCGAAACTACGTAGTGAGGTACGTTGAACCGCCGATCCACCCCCGCACCGCCCCTCCTTAGCATTAAACATACCGCCTCACGAAGATGGGCTCGAACCGCCCCCCGAGGAGGGTGGGCGCACCTTTAGGTGCGGGCGCACTTTCCTCGCCCGCCGGCCCGAGCTTTGGCAGGCCGGCGTGTTTGGTCCTGAAAAGTTGTGGGGTGGCGTTTGCTCGGCCCAGTTTTGGCATTTTGGTCCGTTTTATCCCTAATCTTCTGAAGTACGCTTTCTAGGGTTGCGCCTTTTGGTCGTATTTCCACCTGTTTTTATTATAAATCCTACAAAATACATTTTGGACACTACAAGTGGAAATATGTGAGTAATAAATGTATATGAGTATGATAATGTATAGTTTCACCCCCTTTATGGTAGAATGTTGAGGTAAAAAATGTGTCGTTAGTGACCGTCAATAGGTATGTACCACCGGGGGAGAACAAGAAGAAGCTACAAGCTGAGAGCAGATGTCACTTGTGGGACGACCCGTATCTGGACAGGCTATGCTCTGATGGCCTATTGAGGAGGTGCGCGCACCAACGCGTATGAAAGCAAATCATTGAGAAATGTCATGCAACACCATATGGAGGCCACTATGAAGCATTCCGCACACATGCCAAAATTTGGCAGTGTGGATTCTTCTAGCCTACTATGTATGAAGACACCAAAGAGTAAATAAAGAGGTGTCGAAGATGCTAGATGCATGGCAACATCACCACTCGCAACGCAATGCCCTTACACTACAACCTTCAAATCAAGTTATTTGATGTTTGGGGCATTGACTTCATGGGACCATTCCCAAAGTCATATGACAACGAGTACATCCTGGTCGCCGTCGACTATGTATCCAAATGGGTAGAAGCCTTAGCATGTAGAGCTGCCGATGCCAAGCATGCCCGAAGGATGTTCCATGAAGTGATTTTCCCTCGCTATGGAACACCAAAGATGGTCATAAGTGATGGAGGGTCTCACTTCAAGGATAAGACCTTCCGAAACTTCGTAAGGGAGCTTGGAGCAAAGCACAACATTGCCACACCCTACCATCCTCAAACAAGTGGTCAAGCAGAGACCTCAAATAAACAAATCAAAAATATCCTGCAGAAAATGGTCAATGAGATGGGAAAAGGCTGGAAATTCAAGCTACCTCATGCATTGTGGGCATACAGGATAGCATACAAAACTCCCATAGGTATGTCACCATACCAGCTCGTATATGGAAAAAGTTGCCACTTACCAATAGAGCTAGAACATAAAGCTTACTAGGAAGTAAGGAGTTGGGACATGGATGAAATTCTAGCCGGCGTAAAAGCAGGCAAAAAGCAAATTTACGTGCTAGAAGAAGATAGAGAGAACATAAAGCTTACTAGGAAGTAAGGAGCTGGGACATGGATGAAATTCTAGCCGGCGAAAAGCAGGCAAAAGCAAATTTCTATGCTAGAAGAAGATAGAGAGAAGGCGTACGGAGTGCAAAACTTTATAAAGAAATAACCAAAAGATAGCACGATCGCCGAATCAAGCTAAAAGAGTTCAAGGAAGGAGAAAAAGTTCTTCTATTCAACTCCAAGGTCAAGCTTTTCGGTGAAGGAAAACATCGTAGTAAATGGAAAGGATCGTACACCATCATCAACACGTCATCACATGGCGCAATCACAATTTAAGACGACGAAGGTAAGACCTTCAAGGTAAATGGTCAACGATTAAAAGTTTTCTTGGAGCCTTCATTTAATTCTAAAGAAACAATAGATGAAATAAAAATAATTGATTTTAATAAATTTGCTAAACAAAAGTAATTGCTTATTTAATAAATAATAAAAAAAATATGTTAGCCATTTTATTAGAATTATCTGTCTACACTTGTTTTTGTATTTTCTCCTTGTGCAAAATAAAAGAACAGTACAAAAACAAGTGTGGGGAGGCACACAATTCTATCACAAACCAAAGGTACACAAAAATTTGACACATATTACACTTTGATTTGTGATTTGCATCTCCTTTCCATACATACAAATTTAATGTCATATCTAAACCAAAGTTAGCATGCTCCATCTACGGTCTACCAATTGATATATAATTTGCATACATTTTATTCCTCGCTCAAAACCTATACTTTGTGAAGCAACTACTTGATAGAGACCCCATTTTATCTAAATAATTCAACTTTGAGATATAGTAGGATGACTTGAAGCTTTGCTCTCTCTTGTGATAAGACTTGGTTTTCTTTTCAAAAATCAAAATGAGCATGCTCCCCGTTTGATTTTAGACTTAATTCCTACCAAAAGCCTAATACATGACATGAATACCCACTATAGCAGCTCTCTTTTTTGCATTGAGTTTTGTCAAGTTCTCGAGATTTATGTTGAGAGAGTTTCATACTCCCAAGATCGAAAATCATGTACACCCACAAATAAAAATACCGACTCTTACACTTTGAGAGTTACGCGCAACATGATTTCTCCATCCACCAAAAATTCTCGCTCCCACACCGGGGTAGACACAAAAAAAAATATTTTAGGAAAATACTCCATGCTTTACATGATAATGATCTCTCTCAAATATGTGGTCAAAGAGATATGGCTATGAAAAAAAATATAAAAAAAAATTGGACACAAGAAGGTCCAAAGAAAAGAAAAGATACTATTAGAAAACCTCACTACCCAAGATACTCTTCATCTCATCTTTCGAGGAAAACTAGATTAGAGACTTTACACCCATTCCCCTGTGGAAAATATAATACCCCGAATACTTCCGGTGAAGTGCAACAACGGTACTTTCCGTGGCGCTTATGACTTTGTTTATACGCTAAGAAATACCAACACTCCTCGAAATCTCGTAGGTGGTTACACAAGTTTTCAAAAATAGTCACCGAGAGGAGTGTGCCCGAACCATTTTTTAAATTAGGGTGGAGTTCATGGCCGGATGAAGAATTTGATTTTTAAAAAGATGTTGGCCCCCGTGAACTCCCCTTTGGAGAAGCCGACAAATTTCTCGAATAGGTTGGTTGGCTTCATTTTGAAAATAAATAACTATTTTGTTGTTTTAAAGATAGATACAAGGAAAAATTAGGTTCAAAGAAAATAGCAACCATTCCCCGCAACAACGCGCTTGAAAAACCCTCACTACCCAAGATACACGGTAGTCCGATAGGATAGACTCCAATCCCGAATAATTTATAAGAGATCGTACCTTTCCATATCTCAGAGATCATATCTATAACCCTACTCCATCTATATAAGGTGGGTAGGGACCTCCCTCGTTTATCATCTCATTCCATATGATAGCAAATACGTAAGCTCACTCACGGGGCGTAGGTTTTACGCCATCCCAAAGTGACTGACCAAAGCCGTCAAACTTTTGTGTCTCTTTCGCTTTCTTGGTCTTACTCCCATTGCACCCCTCGACTAATCAACCATCATGGGTCTCGCTTCGGTGGACTTGCCGAGCAAGTATTGTCGACAAAGGATGGAGTTTGACCTTGAGCAAGAAATGTGATTTTGTTTATGGGCAACAAACTTTGTTTAATGACCTAAGTCCAAATCCAATTCTAACCATGTCCAACGGAGGCCACAAGATTGAATATTCTAATTAATTATAGACAAAATTGAATTTTGCAATTAATCTAAATCTATAGAAAAAAAATTTGTACTAAAGCATACTTGTATTATATGTTCATTTTATAGATCTATTATACTTTGTATTATATGTTCATTTTCAATTTGATTTTCTATTTTATGATTTTTTCAAAGATTTTGCGGAAATAGACAAAAAAATAAAAAGACAAAAATCACGGCTATAGCAAAACGGTTTCATAGTTGAGTGGGTTACGTTGTCCACCCCGTAGTTGGGGGTGAAGTAGACTTTTCCATTTTGGGAAGCGGAGTTTTGTTCTATTTCAAGTGGGGAGTGGGTTCGAAGGGAGCGGCATGTTGGTCACGTTATATTCCCACGCGGGGGGCTGGTTTGGGAGGACGTGGTGTGGAAGGTCTTACTATTCTGTTTGCATTCTATTCCCAGGGGAGGCGGGTTTTGAGAGGGCACAGTGGGAAGGGCCCAACGATCAAATGTGTCTCCCGCGCTAGACGTCCCGGCACTAACGTCGCCGTTCCAGTTATCCTTCAATGCCAAGGAAATGGGTCTTCAATGCCAAGTATCAAATCCACGTGCATCAAACAACATTATTGAGGAAATTTGGTTCCAATTCCAATGTCTAGGCTCCAATATCACATCTAAACACAACCTCAAGGAAAAGAGAAAAGGGGACATTCTAATTTTCCAGCATGTGGCACATGAGGACACACACCGAGGTTACTCATTCACATCTAGTGGAGTTGCTTTACCAATGCATTCTAATTTTCCAGCATGTGGCACATGAGGACACACACCCGAGGTTAACCTCGGGTGTGTCCTCATGTGCCACATGCTGGAAAATTAGAATGCATTGGTAGAGCAACTCCACTAGATCCCCTTTTCTCTTTTCCCTAAGGTTGTGTTTGGATGTGATATTGGAGCCTAGACACTGGAATTGGAACCAAATTTCCTCAACAATGTTGTTTGATGCACATGGATTTGATACTTGGCATTGAAGACCCATTTGGATTAGTCTAAGCACTCAGAGGCTATGTTTAGTTGACAAAAAGTGAACCCAAAAAGTGTTATGTACACATCACATTGAATCTCTTGATGCATGCATGGAGCACTAAACGTAGGTAAACAAAAAACTAATTGCACAATTTGACTAGAAAATGTGAGACGAATCTTTTTTAGCCTAGTTAGTTTATGGTGGGACAATAATTATCAAATACAAACAAAAAATGCTAGCCCGAACCCGCAATATTTCACCAACTACCCCCCCCCAACAAAAAAAAAGACAATCAAGATCCTTACTGCACTGTTACCATCCACTCCAGAAGACCCGCTTTTCATTCCAATATGACAGGTGAAGCATGAAGAGACTGCCAAAGCCCTTAGGTAGTGAATCCCTGGACCATTCCCATCAATCAATCCGGCTAAGTGCCTCCTCAGGGCTTGGGAGACGAATTTCTCGCGTTGAGTAGATTTCCCACCAGACGCTGGAGAGGAGCAACACATAAGCACTGCTGCTCAACAGCCACTCTAATGCCAGTGATGGAGGAAGTAGTGATGTATGAAAGGACCAATGAAGCATAGTCAAGAAAATCATGCAACAAATACAACATGGACAGAACTATATAGGGTGTGTCCCCAACTTTTCTCCGAAATTTCAAAATTCTCATCACATCGAAGCATTAAATGTACCAAAAGACATATACCCGGAGTATAAAATGTAGGTAAAAAAACTAATTACACAGTTTAGATGTACATTGCGAGACGATTATTTTGAGGCTAGTTACCTCATGGTAGGATAATATTTACCACAAATAAACAAAAAATGCTACAGTGCTTTTCAGTTCGCTACAATGCCAGTTTTCAGGGATCTAAACACACCCATAGGAAGACAGTTCAGTTGCATCTATATGAACATCGGAGCAGTCCGTTGTGATTATTCAGTGACACCAATGTTCAAATACCCCAATAGATGCCCATCATTTGTCATGCAAAAGCAAGAAGATCATCAGGCATATATGAGTAACTGAAGAAATTGTTCAATTAAGTGGCATAGAAATCTTCAACCAAGTTATTAGAAACACCTCAATGCATTTTGTACCAGAAACAATACATTATGCAGCTTTCTGTGCACAAGTAGGATATGTGCCAACAACGTGGAACAACCCCAACATTAGCTTCTACTCATGTTTCAGAAAGTTGGAGAATCAACACAACCACATATGAATCAGGATATGGTTATTAGCCAACCTATTAACATATAAGTTCAACGACAACTGTAGAACGCTGTATTGACAGTATCCACTGAGTTCATTGATGAATCTTGATTTACTTGTGTCTGGAGCATAACAGATGGCTTCTTATCTGGCACCATTGTCAAGGGTGCAGTCCCATCAAGCATCTTGACAACCCTTCGCATACCAGGTCGCTTCCTACAGTCCGGATGCACACAAGACAGGCCTACAAGCAGAATCCGTCGCATCTCCTCTGCAACAAATCGGCCCTGAAGCCGCTGGTCTGCAGCATCAACTAGCCTCCGACGACCCCATAGAACCCACACCCAGTCAACAACAGAGATTCCCCTCTCTGTTGGCCTCCGACCAGTGGCCACCTCCAGAGCAAGCACACCAAAACTGTACACATCGGAGCGCTCTGTTGCAACACCTGAATGCACATACTCCGGAGCAAGGTAGCCAAGTGTGCCTGCTGGCTGTGTTGTCAGTGGTAATCCACCATGGCTCACCAGACGGGCAAGTCCAAAATCACCTAGTCTGGCATTGAACTCACCATCGAGTAGCACATTAGGTGACTTGACATCACGATGTAGAATCCGGCGATCACACCCATCATGTAGATATTCAAGAGCTGAGGCGATACCAAGCACTGCCCTGAACCGTGCCTCCCACGGAAGTGTTGTTCCACCCATTGTGTGCAGCGCACAGTCAAGATTCCCATTGGGCATGAACTCATAAACAAGAACGAGCTCATCCTTACTGCAGCACCAACCAGCAAGCCGCACAAGATTGGGATGATTTGGGCAATTGAGCATGGCAGCAAGCTCACTTACAAATGATTTCGTGCACGGCCATATAGCCTGAAACCGTTTGACAGCAACTCTTGAACCGGATGGGAGCACTCCCTCATACACAGTGGCACCAGAGCCACCAATGCCAATCACATTGCCACTGTCGAAGCTCTTCGTTGCTGCCCGTACCACCTCCATAGACATCGTTCCATATGGATTGTCCTCGCTTGGCACTGTACGCTCTTCACTTGGGCGACGGGCTGGCCTGGAAAGCCAGACAACAGAAGCGACGATGGCAAATACAAGCAGGACCATGCCTCCAAGGACTCCACCGAGCACCTTGTAGATTAGGTGGTGGTGCTGGTGGTTTCCTGTAAGCAGCAGTGGTATGTTGGGCGGCAGCAGTGCCTTGTTGGGCTGTGCTGGGGGCTCAGATGGTGGCGACGTGCGGGATGAGTTGGCAAAGCCGAAGGTGCGGAAGGTCCAGCGTTCAATGACATGAAGCGCCGCGCCATTGCCATTGGATGCCGAGAAGCCGGCGTACATGTATGTGCGCAGGAGTCCGGAAAGGTCGGCATCCGCAGAGAGGGCGGGCTTCTCTGGGCGGCGGAACGACGAGTACGAGAGCCACACGCTGAGGCGGCGGCGTGGAGCGCGGTACTCCACCCAGGCGGTGATGGGTACGCCTGCCCTGAGGTCGACGCCGGGGCTCGCTGAGGCGACGGAGAAGATGGAACCCGCGTCGAGCGCGACGTGGTTGCTGTCCGGGTCACGCAGCGCCACGTCGCGGTGGGTGTCGAACTCGACGGCTACAGTGGTGACGCTGCGGAGGTCGGCCTCGCCCTCGTCCGAGGCGGAGGAGGAGGGAAGAGGCCGAGGAACCCGTTGGAGGCGCCGAGGAAAGTCCGGGAAGAGGTTAGGAGGAAGGCGAGGCCGTCACCGTACGTGGGCTCGGGCGTGATGCGGAAGGTGAAGCGGGTAGAGAAGGAAGCGGCTGCGGAGGAGGAGGGGACGAAGAGGCGGACGGGCTCCGAGAAGAGGGCGCGCCCGGCACCGACGCCGTCACGGGACGGGGTGGTGAGCGCGACGGCTGTGGCGCCCGGGTGGAGGGAGGCGGAGCCCAGGAGAGTGAGGTTGCTTGCCCACGATACGAGGTGGTAGGAGGCGGGTGGTGCTGGGGCGGATTGGGACGCATGGCGGTGCTTGGCCGCGGCGGCAGCGGCGGCGGCGGGGGAGCCGGAAGGCGAGGAGGAGGAGGAGGAGCGTGAGCACGGAGGGGCGCGTGGTCATGGCGACGCGTGACTTGGGGCGTATTGGTGGTCATGGAGAGGCGAAGCTTGGGTAGGATTTCTATTTCTTTCTGATGACAAGGTGGAAGTGGGATTAATTTGGGCAATTATACAAACTAGTATGTACCCCCGTGCTTCGCGGACGCAGATTCAGTGACTTGCCTTCAGCAAGTCACGTTGTAACTTTCCTGCCACATCCACCGTTCATCCAAGATCGAAGGGCTGCAAGCAATTTTAGCCTTTGTTGACTTCTCTCCCGCAAAAACGGCGGGGCGTGAGCTCGCGGCCAGCCGCCAGTGCGTGTCCCGGTGTCCGGCGCAACGGGAACGAGGCCGGGGCAGAGTGAGTGCGCGTGGCCGGCGTGGAGAGCAGAGCGACACGCCGAGCTAGCAGTTGGCGCAGAGGCCGGCAAGGTGAGCTCGCGGCGAGCACGGAGACCAAAGATTCGAGAGTCGGCGCGGGCCTAGAGCGCGGCGAGCGTGCGCGACCACCCGCGGCTGGTGCGGACCAGAGAGCGCGCGGCGGTGCGGAGGGCGGCGCAACCGACACCTGTAGTGCCCACATCGTCTTCATGCACATGCGCAGCGTCTAGCGGCCGCGCCGGACTCCAGTCTTCCCTGCCGCCGCTCGTCGTGCCCGAATGTCTGTGCTAATGGCCGAGCCGGAGCCTAGGACCGTGCGCGTCTTTGCGCGGGATGCTGGCCATGGCCGCGCGCGAGCCAAAGCCGACCTGCGTCGCGCCCCGCCATGGCCATGTCACGAGCCGCCGTGGGCGCCATGGCCCATGGGCAAGCAAGACGTGGCGCCCGGACCCGAGCCGCCCGGTGGTCGCGACTCACAGCGACGACGTGGTCCAGCACGCCCCCCTTGCCACCCCCATGCTGCTGCCCCACCTCCCACGGCCACCGCTCTTGCCATCGCCACTCGTCACACCGTCGTCGGTCCCGTGCATCGGTTTATGAACGTGAAGCTTGGGGCTCACACATGGAGGGAGGCACAGAGCGCCCGAGGGCAAGGCCTCGACGGCGACACCGGTGACCACGCAAGAGCGGGTGGGCGAACGGCGGTCCGCACGGGGGATGGCGGGCGCGCGGGCGACCAAGTCCGCAAGCTCGAGCGTTCGTCACTTGTCAGCACCGCCAAGAAAATGCACAAGTCCTTTGCCATTGCTTGAGAAAACGCGGCAACCTTTAGATCGAAATGGACCGCCGTGATGAAGAGAATGTTACGTTGTGACTTGCAAGAGGTAAGTTACCGAATCTCGGTCCGTGCTTCGCACGACGGGGCGGAGCCAAAGAGTTGGTAAATGAATTGCATGAGTTTGGATTTTGAGGACAAATAAATAATAGGGATACATTATTGAAATGTAGGAATGATATCCTCAAGATATACTAATAATTATGTAAATTCCAAAAATTAAATGAATCATGAGAAAAATTCGTTATGGTATTCCAGATTATAGTAAAATCTCCAAAACATAGTAAAATTTGGAACTTATTTAATAAATTATGTCTCGTAAGCATCGTAAACATTTGAACATAAATTTAAATTATGAATCATAATTGTATTGTAGGAAATAGGAGCAGGAGAGGATGGATCTATGACGTGTGGGGCATACTGGGAAAGAGATAAGGAAGGGGAGTTGTCGTACGATGTTGTTTGCTCACGGGTGCTCCTCGTCCATTGTCAGTCGTTCCCAATCGAGCAGGGCATAGAGGGAAGGATGGGGCAGGCGATGGAGAGGTACAAATAAATTCAATTTATTGCAATGATTTATTGGGGCTAAACATTAAATCAGAAGGAAACAATAAAATGTTTAGACTAATACGCAATTTGCATAAAGTATAAGGGTTTATGTGAAAAACTGCACAATCTTTCCCCAATCCAATCACACGAACGAACGGTTTCCTTCCCGAAACGTCGCTCGGTCTTTGTCCAGTCGACGTCGTCAGTTCCAGCCGACATCCGCGCTTGGCTCCTGGGCTGTGGGGGTGGATCCCATCCGCGGGAGGCGCGCGGGCCAGCCGCGGAATCCGACGATGGCGCGCGAAAGCCGTCTACGGACACGGGCGAAGTCAAGTCGCGTAGAGGGCCGCGGTGCACAGCCGTGTGAGCAGTCGAGGGAAGGCCACCGCCGTTGCCGATAGCCGGTCGTCCGCCGACTGGGATCCAGTCACACGTGCGCAAACCGCGTTAGCATCGCAGTGGCGCCAGTGGCGCATGGCGAGGGAAGCAGGCTGCGCGGAGGCGGAGCAAAGGTGGCAGCGGTGGGAGGGGGACGGCGTCGACGGGGAGAATCCGAGGGAGGGCGGCCGAGCGTGGAGCGGCTGGGGCGGTGAATCTGTAGCGGCGTCAGTTTTTTTTTCCCGAGGAACCGGCCAATCGGGAAGGTGTCAGAAAGGATGTTACTGTTAATGTACAGTGATTTTGACTCACCAAAATTAAAGTATCTATATAGATATCTATATAGATACGAGATATAAACGATGACATGTAGATGCTCAAAGATTGTTTGTCACTATTTATATATACTCTCTCTATAGTTGAAAAAGAAGAGCGTTTAGGGACAAATGCAAGACGGTCCTCCAAAGCGTAACTTTTTTTGACTTATCTTTTCTATAAAATATTTATTTATATATATATATATATATATATACTTTTATAAAACTGTTTTTCAAGACAAATCTATTGATATGATTTTCACATTTCTAAACTCAACGACTTAAAAGTTATTAATGATTTATGTTCCCAATGTTTGACCCAAGCCTTTTCCCAAACGTCTTCCTTTTCAACCATGGAGTAGTATGCTTTAAGATTGGTGCTACAACACTCTCTCTTCCAATGTTCATACTCTTTCTCAGAGTTGACACTCTCAGAATTCGACGGCTACCATGTAGGGGCCAAACAATTCCTTTCAATTTGGGGGCGGAACAACATAGTAGAGAGGGCGGTGCGATATGCTAGGAGTAGGAAGTGGGAGTTGCACACATGCACGGTGAGCGGAAGCGAGGATATTTAGTTTTGTATTAAATAAATGTCACAATGTGATTCTTGAATTCCCCACACAAAAACATTCTCCGCTGAGGAGTCTCACCTTCGTGCACACAGCCAATTGCACACAAAATATTCCTCCATCGAAATAAAAGGCTCACGAAATGGTAGAAACAAAGGCTGGGATTAGAAGATTGATGCAACCGTCTTACACCCTTGCTTCCCCGTGCCCAGACTTTTCACCCCGCAAAGTTTCACCGCGATGACCATTGTTTGATTCACGGCAAAAACCGAATAAACAACACCAAACAAAAAAAATATAGGTTCCTAACCAGGGCTACCATCACATTGGCGAACAGCGACGCCACTCTCGTGACTAGCCACACCACCTGGCCATCCCTAGCCAAGCGACGCCGTTTGCAACACCACCACGATCCCCAGCAGCATCACCGCGAGAAGAAATTAGTTATTTATTATATGAAGTAGGGACACCATATAAGAATTGTTGGAGCATACCTTTTATTTTTAGTAAAAAACCGCTAAGCATTTTTTAGGTAAAAGCCAGCAACCAATGGAGGCACATGCATTTCAATAACAATACATGGGGCAAGAAAGTATTGGGGCGGTGTGGAGGACATGCGGTGAGGGTGTCGGAGCAGTGAGGTTGCTGGGACGGTGTCGGCGGTGGCGACGGAAGCTTATGTGGGGGCGGGCGATGTGGATGGAAGAGCAGTGGTGCTCGAGCGATTTGGGCGATGAGTGTGCATGAACCGTGTGGGGGATTTCTTTGGGTGGTCAGTAGAGGCACCGGTAGCTTCCAGAAAGGGCTATAGGTGTGGAATTGAACGGTATTTGGCATGAATCGAATGGTCGTCGGTGTGGCACTGTTGATATTACAGTGGTTCATGAAAGGGAGCACGATTAACCTGTAGGGGTGTGTTTGGTTTCCTAGTCCAAAGCTAGCTAGGCTAAGTTGGAGGAAAATTTGGTGTTTTGTTGCCTGTTCGGCCCCTGGAACCTGGCCTGGTTGGCCAACCATACGCTCGGGGCCGGGCAAAGACTCGATCGACCGGGGTGGTCGTTCTTTTCGGCTTGGGACAACCTCTAGTGTAGCGTTTCCTCACCTCTTGCGTGGTGAGAGGCGTCTCACCGCCCTGCTCACGTGGTGAGGAAGGCGAGCACGGCAGCGGCGTCATAGAGGAAAGCGGGAGTGGCAAAGTCACGGGAGCACAACAGCAACACCACAAGGCGGGTGCAGGCGGCGGTGGCGAAGTCATGGAGCTCAACTTCCCCGAGCTCCGCCATGGAGGCCAACGACGCTCGTTGGGCTCACCAACTGTCGTGCTTGAAATGCTGCTCCTCCAACCCGTTTCCGTGGCGTCGCCTGGTTCGCCAACGTGTTGCACAAGGAGCTCAACGTTGAGTAGGCGGTGCATAATGCCTTGCACAAATTCGAAGTCCTCGTGCTCGCACGACCATGCTTGTCTTGTTTGACATGCTGTTTGTCCTGCTTGCTATGTGGCCATTGCTAGTCCTTGCGTGCCTTGCTAGTCCTACTGCTTGCTAGAGGCTGCAAGCTTCCCGTGATGCTTCTGTGATGCTCGTCGTGGTGCTATGCACCACCTATTTGATAAATTGCCTCAATGGTTGTAACCTTACCTACACAAAGAAAAGGTAGTGTACCCAAGCCAAACCAGAAAATCAAACACAAACTAGGGCTAGCTAGCCACGCTAACACGACACACCGCGAAACCGCCTAGAGGCGCCGGTGGCTCGCCGCGGACTCACCTCACCGAGTCGGGTGCCCGGACAGCGATAGACGACAGGGCCTGGTGGGCGTCGTTGGGGGTCAGCGAGGGCTGGCCCTTCCTATGTTCGCTCCGCTCCCGCGAGAGCAGTGACTTAGGCATTGGTGGCGGTGACAAGTCGTCCTCCTCCTCCAACGCCTCACGATGGCTGGTGGCGGCGGCTGCGGAGGGGATTTGCGTCGTCTCCGCCCAAGATGCTTATTTGCGTTCTTGTTGGTGTCGTATACATCTCTGGTATGGGTGGTCTGTTGGAGCGTGATTTTGGAACACAAAGTACTGTGTAGGAGGCATTTTTTGCGTATGGGTACGCTGTTGGTGATAGCCTTAGCGGTTTAAAGGATCTACTCCCTCCGTCTCAGAATGTGTGTCGTCGGGATCCAGGCACGATCAACAACGCAAGATGGAAAAGACTCTGGTGCCCCTAAGACAGCGACAAGTCGCTCAGTTTCTGCAGCAAAAAAATACAAACAGCCATCTCGGGGACGAACGACGGCCATCGAACGACTACCGCAGCAGTAGTACTAGTACTAGTACTAGTTTGATGATGGCGTCCAACATGCCTTCGTGTTGGACGGGGCGTGAGTGCGCGCCTCTTGGCGTCCCGCCGTGTAGCTGGAGGTCGCCATGGCGTCGTCACCGCCGCCGCCGCCGGAGTGCGCCGTGGCGTCACCCCGCCGCCGGAGGCCGCCGTGGCATCGCCCCGCCGATGTGGCGCCGCCGCCGCCGCTGGAGTGCGCCGTGGGCGCCGCCCCCGCCGCCGAGGCTGCCGCGGCATCGCCCCCTTATCCGGAGTGCGTCGTGGCGTCGCCCCGCCGCCGAGGCCGCCGCACTTGAGTGATGAGTCTCAAGTATAGGGCACCGGTGCCGCTGCTCCATGCCGGTGCGCGAGCTCAGGCTTAGAGCGCCGGTGCCGCTGTGTCAGGACACGGATCAATGTCCCAACGTGAGCTAGCTAGATCTACAACTACGAATCGAAGAACTCGAAGAGAAATGCAAGAACAGGAAGATAAACTTGCGAACGAAGTAAACTAGAAGAACAACAACGAAATGAAATGTAACTGAATGAACTGAATGTTCTCTTCTTTGATGATCATTCCGCCCAACCTCCCTCTCCACCTATATGGTGGCCAAGTTACAACGGCCCACGGCCCGCAATACAATGTGAACACTAGAAAGAATAACGGCCCAACAATTATGAAGTCGGTTCCTCAGCCACTTGGTGCTGTTGCCGCTGTTGTCATACGATGAACACGCGCTTTCCTGACATTGCCCACCTCTTGCGTTTCAGCTTGACCCCAAGCTGAGCAATGGGGGTAACGTCGTCGCAGATCATCAGCTTGCTCCCAGGTACACAAGTAAGATGGAAGACCAGACCAACGCACCTGAATTTGGCATAGAGCTGTAGGACCTTTCTTGATAACTCTTGTCTTCTGGAAGGCCACTGGAGACACACTGACAGTAGGATCAATCGGCAATTCAGACAAGTCTTGGGACACCTCCATTTGTGGTGGTACATGTTGCTTAAGCTGAGACACATGCACAACAGGATGGATCTTGGCCTCAGCTAGCAATCCCAAACGATAAGCCACCATCCCAACCTTGGCCAACACTGGAAAAGGTCCAAAGAATCTGTAACTCAACTTCGGGTTGCCTCGCGGTGCTACCGAGCTCTGAATGTAAGGTTGTAGCTTCAGATAAACTTGGTCTCCCACCTGGAATGTTTTCTCTGATCTGTGCTTGTCAGCTTGATGTTTCATCCTTTGCTGAGCACGATGTAGATGATGCTGGACCACATCATTAAGTAAATTTATTTCAAGCATCCATTGCTCCACATCTTCAGAGTGCATCTCAGTTTCTACTGTCAGTCCAAAGTGCCTTGGCTTATACCCATATAGGACCTCAAATGGTGTTCGATTCAGTGCTGAATGGTAACTAGTATTGTACCAAAACTCAGCAATAGGTAGCCATTTAGCTCACTTTCTTGGACAAGCATTAACAGAGCATCTTAAGAAATTTTCTAAGCACTGGTTGAGCCTTTCAGTCTGCCCATCAGTTTGTGGATGATAAGAGGAGCTCATTAACAACTGCACATCTGCTAACTGAAAAACCTCCTTCCAAACTTTGCTAGTGAACAGAGCATCCCTATCAGATACTATTTTCTGAGGCAATCCATGCAACTTATAGACTTGATCCATGAACACTTGAGCCACCCCCAGAGCAGTGTAAGGATGAATCAAGGGAATAAAATGGCCATATTTTGTGAACTTATCAATAATAACCATGATGGAGTTATATCTGTCTGAATTGGGTAAGCCTTGCACAAAATCCATGCAAATCACTTGCCATGCTTGAGTTGCCACAGGAAGAGGCTGTAATAACCCAGCAGACTTGGAATGTTCAATTTTGGCTTGTTGACACACCACACAAGATCTGACATATTGTTCTATATCCTCTTTCATCTTTGGCCAAATGAAGATCTGCTTGGTTCTGTGATATGTAGGTAACACTCCTGAATGACCCCCAACTCCAGTGCTGTGAACAGCTTGCAGTATGTGTTGCTGAGCCAATTTATTTTCACCTAGCCAAATTCTACCAAACTGCCTGATAATGCCATCATCTAGAGAAAATCCTTTCCATTTTGGTTTCTGTCAAGTTGGATCTTCTAAAAATTCTTGTGCAGCAAGACTATCTTCATATCCCAGTTTAATTTTGTCCAACCATTCATGATAAATGGAAGAGACTGCCATAATACCATGATCTGCTGGGTATCTGGACAATGAATCAGCTGCAATGTTGCTCTTGCCTTGTTTATAGAGCACTCTGAATTGCAGATCCATTAGCTTGTAGAGAGCTTTTTGCTGGATCTTTGTGGACACTCTATGCTCAGTAAGATGCAATAAACTTCTGTGATATGTCTTTATCAAGAATTCCATGTGTTGCAAATAGGATCTCCACTTATCTACTGCCATAATTATGGCCAAGCACTCTTTCTCATAAGTAGAGAGGGCTTGATTCTTCTTAGAAACAGCTTTACTGAGATATGCTATTGGGTGATTGTCCTGCATCAAAACTGCCCCAAAACCCACATCACTTGCATCTGTCTCAAGAACAAAAGTTTTAGTAAAATCTGGCAAAGCTAACACTGGGGCCTCCACTAGCATCTTCTTGAGAGTTGTGAATGCTGTATCAACTGAATGTGTCCACTCAAATGGAGTATTCTTTTTCAACAACTCTGTCAAAGGTCTACTGATTAGCCCATAGTGCTTTATGAATCTTCTGTAATATCCAGTAAGTCCCAGGAAACCCCTTAACTGTTTGAGATTCTTGGGCTGTGGCCAGCCCTATACAGCCTCAATCTTGCTAGGATCAGTAGACACTCCCTGTGCAGATATGACATGCCCCAGGTATTCTACTGCTTCTTGAGCAAAGGAACATTTTGATTGCTTTACATAGAACTGATGGGACTTGAGAATCTGGAACACCTCCTTGAGAATTTTAACATGTTCTACCAAAGTGGATGAATAGATTAGAATGTCATCCATGAAGACCAAGACCCCTTTCCTTAACAATTTCTGAAAAATATGATTCATCACACTTTGGAATGTAGCTGGAGCATTTGTCAATCCAAAAGGCATAACTAGGAATTCATATAAGCCATTATGAGTCTTGAATGTTGTTTTGTATGTATCCTGAGGATGGACACATATCTGGTGATAGCCTGCTCTGAGGTCCAACTTGGTGAACCACTTAGATCCTTTCAGTTCCTCCAGTAGTTCCTCTACAACTGGCATTGGAAGCTTATCTTTTACTGTTTGAGCATTCAATCTTCGATAATCAACATAGAACCTCCAGGTTCCATCCTTCTTCTTCACTAGCAATATTGGGGAAGCATAAGGGCTCGAGCTTGGTCTAATAATACCAGATGAGATCATGTCGTGCAGCTGTCTCTCAATCTCATCTTTTTGCATTGGTGAGTATTTGTATGGCCTTACATTCACAGGTTGTGCTCCTGGCATCAGATGGATCCTATGATCACAAGGTCTTGTGGGGGGTAAGGTAGTTGGTGTTTGGAAAACTTCCTGAAATTCCTTCACTAACTCCTGCACTTGGTAAGGCATCTTGTTTTCTTGTATGGCTGTTAACTCCAGCTGCTCTTCCTGATTTGTGATTGTGTCATGTTGCCAAGTCACTGATACACAATGCACTATGGCCTTGGTTTTTAACAACCCCTTCAGCTTTTTTGCACCAATCTGTTGGCACCCCCTTTTTGCTGCAGTTTGGCCTTGGAGCTTAATTCTCTTGCCCAAATGAGTGACCTTCATCTTCTTTTTTCCCCAATGAACCCACATAGGACTTACTACCTCCAACCAATCTTGGCCAAGGATCATGTCAAAGCTCTTGAGAGGTAAGATGCCTACATCAGAAACAAAAGCTTCTCAATTTTCTTGTTGCATTCCATTGGACTAACATCAGCAGCTATCAGATTGATAGGAGTGCATGCTGTGGTTGGTTGATTTAACTAAGCAGCCAGTTGAGTGCTGATAAATGTACCCACACTTCCAGAGTCAACTAACACCAAGACTTGAATCTTCCCAATCTAGGCACATAGCTTCATTGTCTTTCTTTTAGGCATATCACTCAATGGTGAATGGTCCATAGCCAGAACTGTTTCTTTACACTCCTCCTCCTCAGAACAGTCTTGGTCAGGTTCATCCTCTTGTAATGCATCCCAAAGTTCCTCAATAACATGCAAAGGCACCTGATCAGGGCACTTATGATTCCTGACCCATTTTCCCCCACACTTAAAGCATAGGTTATTCTTCCTTCTGAATTCCTTTAATGTAGAGACCTTGTCCTCATCTTGTTTGCCCCCTTTGAATTTGTTGGTATCCCCATCAGAGAGTTTCTGAGTTTTGAATCCCCCTTTACCAAAGTCCTTATTCCACCCTTTTGCCCTTGCTTTGGCCAATTCTTCTTCTTGAATGAGAGCCAAATTACAAGCTGAATCCACATCTTTCTACCGATGCAAAGACAATAACTCTTCTGATCTCATCTTTCAATCCAGACACAAATCTTGTAACAAAATATGTATCATCATAGCCATCATTGTACAGCAATAGTCCATGAGCTAACTTGCCAAACTCCTCCAAATACTCATTGACAGAGCCCTTCTACTTCAATTGTTCAAACTATGCCAGCAACAACTGATATTGATTACCATCAAATTTCTTCATGACTTTCGCACAGAGAATATCCCAGTCCTTGATTCGTCCTTTGCTATGCACAGACTGAAGCCAAATTGCCGCTGACCCTTTGAAATTCAGAGCCGCGAACCTTGTCTTCAGATTGGCGTCCACAGCATATACCTCGAAGTAGGTTTCACAATTGTCACGCCATAACCGAGGGTTAGTGCCATCAAATTGGGGGAATTCAATTTTCGGAAATGGTGGAGAGCGGGGCTTAGGGTCATGCTCCCGACTACTCCAATCAGCATCAAAATGGTGAAATAGGGGAGGAGGAAACCGAGGCTGCATACCCTGAGAGAAGTATGCGGCTAGGTTCCTTGGAACCCACTGAAAGGTCCTAATGGCTAGAGGGGGGTGAATAGCCTATTAAAAATTCTTGCAACAACACTAAGCACCCGGGTTAGACAATAAGATGGCGTAGCAAATAAGCAATGCTTCAACTAGCTAAGCAAGCCACAATTCAATTCTATAGTCTCTAAACCACACAAGTGCTAGGTCACTAGTTTACTCCTAGGTGGTCAAGCAATTCTAACTAATACAAGCACTAGAAACTAAACTACACAAGCCAACTAAGCAAACTAGCAATTCTACACAAGTAAGCTAGTGAAGATAAAGCAAAGAGGCTAGAATACAATACCACCGGTGTAGTGTCGAGGTTGTAGCCAATCACCGTGATCACCAAGAAATCTCCAACGAGCAAGAACAAATGACACGATGATTTTTCACCAAGGTTCACGTGCTTGCCGGCACGCTAAGTCCCCGTTGTGGTGACACACTCACTTGACGTATGCTAAGCTTAATGGCCGGTGCCAAATCCCCTATGGGAGCTCAAGCAAACGATCACAAGAGAGGGTCCAACAAGCCACGAGCAATCCACTAGTGCTCCTTTCACGAATCTCCCCGCGGGGTAAGGAACAACCCCTCACAATCACCACCGGTGGCCTCAAACAAGCTCCACTTGAGCTCAACACCGCCTCTTGCTCCAAGCCGCTAGGGAACCGGGCAAATTCCCAAGAAAACAAGAATCCCGCGGCTTCTCCAAGGATGAAGTGCCTCTAGATGCAACCACCAATGCAATGCACTTCTATCACTCTCAATCTCACCAAGAATTCGAGTTATGGATGGAGAGATGAGTGGAGAGGAGTCTCACAAGCTCACTAGCAAGTTAGAGTGTTCAAATGTGCAAGAGGGAGTCAAATGGACCGGCCATGGCACTATATATAGACCCCAAGTCGAAATAGAGCCGTTGGTCCAAAACATCCCTTCTCTATCGCCCGCGGCGGACGCGCCGATGCTCCGCGCCGGACGCCAGCGCCCAGAAATCCATAGCGCCAGACGCTGCTGCGCGAACGCGCCAGCGCTGCGGTCCGGGCGGGGGTCTCCCCGACACCCTTATCGGACCGCGCGACGGCGCTCGCCGGACGCGCCAGCGCTGCACGACAATTTGCGCCCCGACGCGACGGCCGGACGCGCCAGCGCCAAGCGCCCGTCGGGGGTCCTTGACACCCTCTTCGGGCCACGTGACGGCTCACCGCCGGACGCGCCAGCGCCGCGCCAGCGCTGGCCAAACTTCCTCGTCGACGATTATTCCACAGCGCCGGACGCACGGATCCAAAAAGACCGCGTCGCGCTCTTCGCGGACGCGTCGTCGGTGCCCCGATTTGAATATTTGCCTCGCGCTGGCGCCCGCGCCAGCGCCACCGCCCAAATATCCCCGTTTCAAGACAAAACATTCCACTTCATCGCCGTCGTCGTCTTTCCATCTTTCCAAGTTTCGCTTCTTGTCTTGAGTTGCCAACACTTCGAATGTGTCCCATGACCAAAGGTGTTAGCATGTCGCGATCGGTTAGACAAGAACGGTTAGTGCTCTCAATCCTAAATGCATATGCAAGTCAATTGGACCTAGAAGCACTTCACCAAAGGATTGTCGCGGCATCCCCTCTTGATAGTCGGCTATCTATCCTATAAAGTGATCACACGCTCTATCGTGTCTTGATCACCGAAAGGAAAAACCCTATCAAGATACCTTTGCCTTGATCTCCCGGGTTCCTCTCAAGCCGAACATCACCGAGCTTGACGATCCACCATGTCCATCATCATCCTCCATGTTCATGATCATCATGCTCCTTGTCATCCATCTAATCCTATCTCAAGTCATCACTTAGAGCAAAGGATTAGTCCACAAGTGTGTCATCAATTTCTAAAACCAAACATGAGATTTCAATCTCCCCTTTTTGGTAATTGATGACAACCAACTCACAAAGATATGAAATAAAATTCAATTGAACTTGAATTGCTTGCCCATAGCATTTTGATCATGAATCAAGGATTGGACAAACATTTTAAGGATCGGTTTTGGTAGTAGTAGCTCCCCCTACATATGTGCTTCCATGTGTTTGGATCAATTTGGCACATATGTATGGATAGAAATCTTGGGGAGAGATACTAATACCAAAAGAGATGCTAAGGTTCTAGAATTCGGACCTTTGAAGCGTGAAACCATCGGAGTCCTTAGCATCATGTAACTAGACAATCATCAAAAACTCAACATACCCCATGAGATCAACATTATAGGCTAAAATGTGAGCTTTGTCTAGATACATCCTATGCATGCTAGTTGGTCAATCACCAATCAATTTTTTAAAAACTAGCATACACCAAGCAATCATGTATATTGAATTTAAATTGCCAATGCAACATTTCATTATGATCATGCACAAATAGTCTATGAGCTTGCTCCCCTATTTGTGTGATTCTTTCCAACATCTTTGTGACTTATTTCTCCCCCTTTGTCAACAATCACCAAAAAGGTGTAAATGAGAGAAATCAAGTCAATCAAAGTATCACATGTGGTCTCATCTAGATCACTTGTCTTTTCCATGTATTCAAGTTTGAACCAAGGACAAGCTTTTTCACACCTCATATATATAAGGGTTATCTTGCACCATGTTAGAATACACATCAATAGCGTTTTTTCTAGAGTTGACACTAGGATTGCAAGCACATAAACATGTCATATGCCACCACTAGTTCATAGAACCAATCAAAGCAATAGTGGTGCCACACATACATTGAAATCATTTGATTTTCCATGAATGAGCCTATTAAGCATGCATAAAGTCTAGATGCACTAAACAAGTTCTTAGCTATATATGAATGCCATGTCAACCAACTTTTACCTTGGGTTTGTCGAAGGAGAGGCATGTCATATAAGTGGGGTGCATCAACTCAAGTTGGAGAAGTCAATAATGTTCAATTCTCCCTTTAGCATGCAAAACCTCTTCTCATCAAGTGGCTTGGTGAATATGTCGGCTAGTTGATCTTTGGTGTCAATGCCCATGATACAAATGTCACCCTTTTGTTGATGATCTCTTATGAAGTGGTGCCTTATATCAATGTGCTTTGTTCTTGGATGTTGAACCGGATTTTGGGTCATCTTCCTTGCACTTTCATTGTCACAATACAATGGAACTTTGTCAAATTGGAGTTCAAAATCCTTCAATGTTGACCTCATCCAAAGCAATTGAGTGCAACAACTTCCCGCACTTATGTATTCGGCTTCGGCGGTTGAAAGAGCAACATTATTTTGCTTCTTTGAAGACCATGATACTAGTGACCTTCTAAGGAATTGACATGTGCCACTTGTACTCATTCTATTGATCTTGCACCCTCCATAGTCAAAATCCGAATAACCAATCAAATCAAACTTGGATCCCTTTGGATACTATAGTCCAACATCTTGTGTGCCCTTCAAGTACCTCATAATTCTCTTTGTTGCCTTGAGGTGACTTTCTCTTGGATCGGATTGATATCTAGCACACATGCCCACACTAAATGCTATGTCCGGTCTTGATGCGGTTGCATAGAGCAAACTACCAATCATAGACCAATACTTCTTTTGCTCAACCATGTTGCTACTTGGATCGGGGTCTAAGCTTCCATTGGTTGCCATAGGTGTGGACATTGACTTGGCATCTTGTAGATCAAATTTCTTGATCATGTCCTTGATGTACTTGCCTTGACTAATGAATGTGCCATTCTTCAATTGCTTGATTTGGAGCCCAAGAAAGAATGTGAGTTCTCCAAGCATTGACATTTCAAACTCATTGGCCATCATCTTAGCAAACTCCTCACAAAACTCTTGATTGGTTGACCCAAAGATAATGTCATCAACATAGATTTGCAACACAAATAATTCCTTGCCAATCTTCTTGGTGAAGAGAGTGGTGTCCACCTTGCCCATCTTGAACCCTTTAGAGAGGAGAAAATCTCTCAACCTCTCATACCATGCTCTAGGTGCTTGTTTCAATCCATACAAAGCCTTCTTCAACTTGTACACATAGTTGAGATACTTGTCATCTTCAAAGCCCGGGGTTGTTCCACATACACGAACTCGTTGATGAAGCCATTCAAGAATGCACTTTTCACATCCATTTGATAGAGCTTGATGTCATGAGCACATGCATAAGCAAGCAAGATTCTAATTGCTTCAAGTCTAGCAACCGGGTGCATAGGTCTCTCCAAAGTCAAGACCCTCTACTTGAGTGTACCCTTGAGCTACTAGCCTTGCCTTGTTTCTAACAACAATTCCATCTTGATCTTGCTTGTTCTTGAAGACCCACTTGGTTCCTATCACATTGTAGTCCTTTGGCCTTTCCACCAATTCCCATACATCATTTCTCTTGAAATTGTTCAACTCTTCATGCATGGCATTGATCCAATCTTCCTTCTTGAGTGTATTTTCAATGTTCTCCGGTTCTTCTTGTGATACATAGGCATGGTGAGCACAAAAGGATGCCAATCTTCTTCTAGTAACCACTCTACTATTGATGTCACCGATAATTTGATCAATTGGGTGATCTCTTGCTATGTTGGAAGGTTGCATCACTTGCACTTGATGACTAGGATGAGGAGTTGGACTAGCTTGTTGCTCTTGATCTTCATCTTGAGTACCACTAGTGCTTGCTTCATTTGCATTGATTTCAATTGTAGTGGTAGGCAATGGAGTGTCATCATCATCATCAACTTGCCTTGGTTGAATGTCACCAATATCCATATTTCTCATTGCATTCTCCAAGTTGGAACCACTCACATCATCATGATTTTCAACTTCATTTTGAGAGCCTTGGGTTTCATCAAATTCAACATCATGAACTTCTTCAAGCTTGCCACTACCCAAGTTCCAAACTCTATATGCTTTGCTTGTGGTTGAATATCCAACTAGGAACCCTTCATCACATTTCTTGTTAAACTTGCCCAATCTAGTGTCTTTCTTGAGAATGTAGCATTTGCATCCAAAGACTCTAAAGTAACCAATATTGGGCTTCCTTCCATTTAGCAACTCATATGGTGTCTTGCCAAGCATCCCATGACAATAAAGACGGTTGCTACAATAGCAAGCCGTGTTGATTGCTTCGCCCAAAAGGAAATGGCTAACATTGTACTCACTAAGCATTGATCTTGCCATTTCAATCAAGGTTCTATTCTTCCTCTCAACTACACCATTGGATTGAGGAGTGTAGGTTGGTGAGAATTGATGTCCAATTCTAAGCTCATCACACAACTCTTCAATTCTTGTGTTCTTGAATTCACTTCCATTGTCACGTCTAATCTTCTTGATGGATGTCTCAAACTCATTTTGAACCCTCTTGACAAATGTCTTGAAAAGCTCAAATACATCATTCTTGTCATGCAAAAAGAACACCCATGTGTATCTAGTGTAGTCATCAACTATGACAAAACCATACTTGTTGCCTCCAATGCTAGAGTATGATGTTGGCCCAAACAAGTCCATGTGTAGCAACTCAAATGCCTTGCTTGTACTCATTGTGCTCTTGGTTGGATGTGCATTGCCATATTGCTTGCCGGCTTGACATGCTCCACAAGGTTTGTCCTTCTTAAACTTTACATCATTCAAGCCTCTAACCAAGTCATGCTTCATCAACTTGTTCAATTGTTTCATTCCAACATGACCAAGCCTTCTATGCCACAACCATCCTTTTCTAGCCTTTGAGAGTAGACATGTTGTCAACTTGGCTTCTTTTGAGTTGAAGTCAACAAGGTAGAGATCATCATATCTAAATCCCTTGAAGATCATGTTTGCACCATCACCACTAACCACTTCAACTTCTTGGCTTGTGAATATACATTTGTAGCCATGATCACAAAGTTGAGAGACCGACAATAGGTTGTAATCAAGATGATCAACTAGCAACACCTTTGACAAGCTTTTCTCTTGAGTGATAGCAATCTTGTCTAGCCCCAACACATTGCCTTTCTTGTCATTGTTAAATATGATTGACTCATATTCATCAATGCCCTTGATGCAAATTGACTTGAACATATGAGAATCCCCGGTCATGTGTTGAGTGCACCCACTATCCATTATCCAATGCTCTCCTCCGACACGATAATTGACCTACAAAATAAGATCAATTCTTCTTAGGTACCCAATGTTGCTTGGGTCCTTCAAGGTTAGTCACCAAGGCCTTTGGTACCCAAATGGCTTTCTTCTTTGAGCCCATCCATGGTGTACCAATGTACCTAGCACGAACACCATTGTTCTTCTTCACAAGCATATAAGAATTATCAAGCTTGATGGAAGAGACATTGGTCCTCTTGTTCAT
This sequence comes from Hyparrhenia diplandra, assembly GCA_015847255.1. NCBI lineage: Eukaryota > Viridiplantae > Streptophyta > Magnoliopsida > Poales > Poaceae > Hyparrhenia > Hyparrhenia diplandra. The sequence continues at coordinate 325,828 of JADLZK010011701.1, read as the reverse complement.
GCACTTTTGCTCCACATGACCAACTTGCTTGCAAGCTTTGCAATAGCTACCATTGCTCTTCACAAAACGAGTTTTGTGAGTCACATAGGCAGCCTTGCCTTTCTTAGGGATATAGCCTAAGCCCTCCTTGTATAAGGATGTCCTTTGGCTACCCAAGCACATAAGCAAGCGGTCCTCACCACCATAGGCCTTAGCCAAGGTGTGATTGAGCTCCTTTACTTTCCTCTTTAAACAAGCATTCTCATGAATAAGCATAGGGTTGTCATTATCTTCACTAGAGATGGATATGCTAGTGATAGAGCTAGTGGAGGTCTCACACTTGGGGGTTGATTCATCAACTAGAATGTCACACATGATGCTTGCATTGGATGTATCAACATTTTCAACAACTAGGCACAACTTGTGCTCTTCTAGTAGAGAGGAATGAGCTTTCTCTAGCTTAGAATGAGATTTCTCAAGCTTCTTATAGTCTACCTCTAGACTCTCATAAGATGCCCAAAGCTCATCAAGTTCTTGCTTAAGGCTCTTTGTTTCCTTACGCAAGCCCTTGCATTCCTTCCTACTTTGTTTGAACATGACAATGCAATCATCAAGCATGCTTTGCAATTCCTCCCTAGTGAGTGTTTGCTCCTCATCATCACTATCACTATCACTATCATCATCATCATCACTAGTGATAGATTGTACCTTGGTGGCCTTAGCCATGAAGCATGAGGAAGGAGTGTCAAAGAGGGAGATCTTATCATGCATAGCAAGGTGAGCTTGTCCCTTCTTCTTGTTCTTCTTCTCCTCTTCTTCATCACTTGAAGAGGATGAGCCATCACTATCCCACATAGCCACATGTGACTCATTCTTCTTCTTGGGCTTCTTCTCCTTCTCATTCTTGGCATCATTCTTCTTTCTTGCTTTCTTGATGCCCTTCTCATCATCACTTTCATATGGGCACTCGGCAATCAAGTGACAATCATCATGGCAACGAAAGCATATCATGTTGCCTTCATTCTTGCCATCCTTGGTCTTCTTCTTGGATGATTGCTTCTTCTTGTTCTTAGAGATGTAGTTCTTCTTCACAAACTTTCCCAATCTCCTCACAAAGAGAGCCATTTGCTCATCCACTTCACTTCCACTTGTAGAGGTACCATCCTCTTCATCACTTGATTCTTCCTTCTTCTTCTTGCCCTTGGATGAAGAGCTTGTCTTGAGTGCCAAACTCTTCTTGTCCTCTTTCTTCTTTTCTTCCTTGACCTTCTTGTTTGCCTTGTTGATGAGCTCTTGCTTTTTCTTGTCATCTCTATAGGAGTCATCGGTCATGACCTCATCAAGCAATTGGTTGGGAGTCAAATCCTTCAAGTTTGACCTCACTAGCACGGTGATGAACATCCCAAACCACTCGGGCAAACACCTCAAGAACTTCATGTTGAAGGTCTTGTCCTTGATCTCTTCTCCTAGAGCATTGAGATCATTCACCAACACTTGCATGCGGTGAAACATCTCTGGCACAGTCTCATCTTCTTCCATCTTGAAGCTATTGAATTACTCAAGCTTGATATAGGCCTTTGCTTGCTTGACGCCTTCGATGCCCTCATAGCACTCTTCTAGCTTCTTCCAAATCTCATGAGCAATGGTGAGTGATTTGACTTGCTCAAACACTCTATCATTGAATGCCTCATGAAAAGCACTCACGGTCACATCATTGGCATATAGCTTCTTCTCTTCGGCGGCGGTTGGCTCATTTGGCTTTGCCACCTCAAACTTGTTCTCGGTCACAACCCACACTTCTCTATTGATTGACTTGAGGTGTGCGGTCATCTTCACCTTCCAATAGGCAAAGTTGGTGCCATCGAAAGGTGGCGCCTTCTTGGTGTTGTTGACATGAAAAGTCATTGCCATTTTGTCACCGTTGGATGTTAAGCCACTCAAATACGGTGCCTCGGCTCTGATACCACTTGAAAGGTCCTAATGGCTAGAGGGGGGGGTGAATAGCCTATTAAAAATTCTTGCAACAACACTAAGCACCCGGGTTAGACAATAAGATGGCGTAGCAAATAAGCAATGCTTCAACTAGCTAAGCAAGCCACAATTCAATTCTATAGTCTCTAAACCACACAAGTGCTAGGTCACTAGTTTACTCCTAGGTGGTCAAGCAATTCTAACTAATACAAGCACTAGAAACTAAACTACACAAGCCAACTAAGCAAACTAGCAATTCTACACAAGTAAGCTAGTGAAGATAAAGCAAAGAGGCTAGAATACAATACCACCGGTGTAGTGTCGAGGTTGTAGCCAATCACCGTGATCACCAAGAAATCTCCAACGAGCAAGAACAAGTGACACGATGATTTTTCACCGAGGTTCACGTGCTTGCCGCAAGACGCTAAGTCCCCCCGTTGTGGCGACACACTCACTTGACGTATGCTAAGCAATGGCCGGTACCAAATCCCCTATGGGAGCTCAAGCAAACGATCACAAGAGAGGGTCCAACAAGCCACGAGCAATCCACTAGTGCTCCTTTCGCGAATCTCCCGCGGGGTAAGGAACGACCCCTCACAATCACCACCGGTGTGGCCTCAAACAAGCTCCACTTGAGCTCAACACCGCCTCTTGCTCCAAGCCGCTAGGGAACCGGGCAAATTCCCAAGAAAACAAGAATCTCGTGGCTTCTCCAAGGATGAAGTGCCTCTAGATGCAACCACCAATGCAATGCACTTCTATCACTCTCAATCTCACCAAGAATTCAAGTTATGGATGGAGAGATGAGTGGAGAGGAGTCTCACAAGCTCACTAGCAAGTTAGAGTGTTCAAATGTGCAAGAGGGAGTCAAATGGACCGGCCATGGCACTATATATAGACCCCAAGTCGAAATAGAGCCGTTGGTCCAAAACATCCCTTCTCTGTTGCCTGCGCCGGGCCGCGCCAGCGCTTCGCAAAATCCACGGCGCCAGACGCTGCTGCGCGGGACGCCCCGCGCTGCGTCCGGCCCGGGTCTCCCCGACACCCTTTATCGACCGTGTACGGCGCTCGCCGGACGCGCCCGGCGGCACGACGGGCCGCGCTGCGCCAAGACGCCCGGCCGGACGCGCCAGCGCGCGGCGTCCGTCGGGGGTCCCTCGACACCCTCTCGGACCGCGTACGGCGCACCGCCGGACGCCCCAGCGCCGCGCAAACCAAACTTCCTCGTTGGCGATTATTCCACAGCGCGGACGCCGCGGATCCAAAAAGACCGCGTCGGCGCTCTTCGCCGGACGCGTCAGGCGCCCTGATTTGAATATTTGCACTGCGCCTGGCGCGCCAGGCGCCAGCGGCCCAGCGTCCGACGCAGTACAAAACATTCCACTTCATCGCTGCGTCGTCGTCTTTCCATCTTTCCAAGTTTCGCTTCTTGTCTTGAGTTGCCAACACTTCGAATGTGTCCCATGACCACAGGTGTTAGCATGTCGCGATCGGTTAGACAAGAACGAAGTTAGTGCTCTCAATCCTAAATGCATATGCAAGTCAATTGGACCTAGAAGCACTTCACCAAAGGATTGTCGCGGCATCCCCTCTTGATAGTCGGCTATCTATCCTATAAAGTGATCACACGCTCTATCGTGTCTTGATCACCGAAAGGAAAACCCTATCAAGATACCTTTGCCTTGATCTCCCGGGTTCCTCTCAAGCCGATCACCGAGCTTGACGATCCACCATGTCCATCATCATCGTCCATGTTCATGATCATCATGCTCCTTGTCATTCATCTAATCCTATCTCAAGTCATCACTTAGAGCAAAGGATTAGTCCACAAGTGTGTCATCAATTTCCAAAACCAAACATGAGATTTCACCCACCGCAGCGGTCGCTAGGTCCCAGGGGCCTGTCGTCGCTGCTTGAGGGTGCAGTCGGCGACGGTAGGGGTGACGCATTTAGATCCAGCCAGCCAGGTGGACGAGGCGGTTGGTGCGCGAACGTCCCGTGCAGCACCGGCCTCTGCTGGAACTGGAAACCTGGATGTGGCGTCGAGGCGTGGGACATCGCCATCGACGGGCCGAGAGGTAGGTGGACGTCACCAGCGGTGGTCGCTGCGTGAACGTCGGAGGATGGAGTGGCGCGCATGTCGTCGTTGGCGCCGTGTATGTGAACACCGTCCCCAGCGCCGCGCTTGGCACCGGTGACGTGAGCGGCATCGTAGTCGAAGTCATCACCATCATCGTCGCGTCCGCCTCCGATGGAGACGACGCCTCCAACGCCTGGATGCGCGTCATCGCCTGATCCACGCGCGTGTCGACGCCCTCCGTCTTCTGGCGCAAATCGGTGAACGACTCGTCGGCGGTCTTCTGCCAGGCTTCGACGCCATCAAGCTTGTCGAGCGCGTCCACCAATAGCTTCTGAACCCCATCGAATCGAGAGTTCATCAACTCGAACTGCTTCACGAATTCCACCATCGATCTCTCCGTGTCGACTTGGAACTTGGTCGGTTTCCGCTTCGGCGCCAGCGTCGGGCACAGCGTCGCCGAGAACCTGCTCCACCGTCGTCGTGAACAGGGCCAGGAGCGTGATACCAATTGTCAGGACACGGATCAATGTCCCAACGTGAGCTAGCTAGATCTACAACTACTAATCGAAGAACTCGAAGAGAAATACAAGAACAGGAAGATAAACTTGCGAACGAAGTAAACTAGAAGAACAACAACGAAATGAAATGTAACTGAATGAACTGAATGTTCTCTTCTTTGATGATCGTTCCGCCCAACCTCCCTCTCCACCTATATGGTGGCCAAGTTACAATGGCCCACGGCCCGCAATACAATGTGAACACTAGAAAGAATAACGGCCCAACAACTATGAAGTCGGTTCCTCAGCCACTTGGTGCTGTTGTCGCTGTTGTCATACTATGAACAGGCGCTTTCCTGACACGCTGCTCCATGCCATTGGTGGCCGCTAGGGACACTCGCTGCTCTGCCATGGCAGTAGAGAAAGAAAGGAACGAGGCCATGCAACTTTGGATGGACACCATGCGATGCGAGGTGAGCGAAAGTGGGAGTAGTACAAACGAGTGGATGAGAATTGAGGGAGGTGCATGGAAGGGATGAAACCGCCGACAGCCAGTAGTGCGGTACAGCTAGTACTTACGACTGCGGTACCACGGTAGTAGGGAACGGCAGTCATTTTGGGACAATCCACTGTAGCTAGAACGACTCACATTCCGGGACAGAAGGAGTACACCCTTCATCCAAAAAAAAAAAAAAATAACGTTTTGGGTTTTTCGTGTCATAAGTTTGACTCGATTTATATAAAATACGTGCAACATTTATGTCTCTAAATAAATTTATTAAAAAACTAGATTTAAAGATCTTTTGAATGATACTCATTACTTGGCATAATTATTTCTATATTTTAATATATAATTGTCGGTAATTATTTCTCGGGAAGCGTTTTTTTTGACTTTATGGATATTATATATAAGATTTCGGCCGTTGGGCTTTTTCATATAGCTGTGTTTAGAGGCCAAAATTTGGTGCCAAATTTGGTACTGTAGCGAACTGAAAAACACTGTAGCACGTTTTGTTTATTTGTGGTAATTGATAAATATTATCCTACCATGGGTAATTAGGCTCAAAAGAATCGTCTTGCAAAGTACATTTAAACTGTGTAATTAGTTTTTTTACCTACATTTTATACTCCGGACATGTATTTTTTTTTTTTTTTTTTTTTAGTATGCTTCGATTTAATGAGAACGTAAGAAATTTTAAAGGGAGGTTGGGCCGTTTATTTCATTTCGTTCCAGTGGGGCCGTTTTCGATCTGCTCGTGCTCGGGGCAATTATCGAAGCCAACAAAGATGCAGGGCAGTACCGTAACTTCCGTGGCCGGTTGCTGCCGACGAGGCGACGACCTCTCCGAGAACCGAGAACGACTTCCTCCCGTTTGTTTCCCCTGCTCGCACTCTGCCGCGTCAATCTCGCGCACCGTCCCGCTTCCGCTGCCGCTTGCCCGCTTCCTCCTTGCCCCCATCTTGCTCCGGTGCCGACCGCCGGGGCCGTTGCTCCAAGTGGGAGCCGAGAGATCTCTCTGGCCTAAGATCCAGGCTTAGTCGGCGTCGCCGGCAGCAGAGGCGGGAGAATCCGCCGTCATGTCGTTGGACTCGGAGGCCTCCTCGCAGGGCGGGGACTACCGTAGCTTCCGCCAGATCACTCGAGATCGTAATCCCTCTTCCCATCTCGATTTGGATTTGCTCGCTTGCTGCTTCTGGAAATGGATCTGGCAAAATTGCTTACGTAGCTGGAAATACCGACATGTGGTTTGTTGCTCTGGAGTCTAAACTCTAGTTGCAGTAGAGAATTATACGGCGTAGTGACCTTTTACTTGGAAGGGTGCTTAACCCTGCATTGCCGTTGCCAACTGAGTGACGGCTCGTTGGTTTTGCTTGCCATTTGCCAACACTTGTGGCTTCAGTGTGACTGTGGATACCTTGATCAAGAAGTAGTGGCAATACAATGAAGTGTGCTGTGCTCTCCTCAAGCTAGTAGCCAAACAATTTGATACCTGATAGACTTGACATGGTCAAAATTTACTTGAACAATCAATAATGTTACTGGATTAAATATAGCCAAAATATAGTGACACTGTAGGCTAATAGCTTTTGAAATGTGACGGAGTGTTGGACAACTGTCATCTTGTTATACATTTTTTATGGAAAAAAGTCATTTAGTATTGCCTCAAAGAGGAATCATGATATGGATTGATTTTCATGCATAGTTAACGATTGTGCCAACATAAAACTTTGCAGATGCTCATTATTAATAATTTTCTATGAATCCATCCAACTAACATCTTGGTTCACTGCATCATATGCAATCTTATTTGTTTTATTTAACTGACTAAATATGTATTGGTGGACCTTGCAGCTACTTATTTTGTGTTAACTAGCATATTGTATATATTGACTTGCTTGAGACTAAAAGAATTTTGCTGCTGCTGCTGCTATTGTGTTTATAAATAATTATGCTTTGACAAATGCAGGTTTATTATTTGAAATGCTCAGATCAACTAGGAAGAATTCGAAATCAACATGGAAGGTATCCTTTTCCATTGAACATTTTTATTAATATCTGGAATGGTTTTCTTGAAGTGCCCCTATATTATGAAGTACTAACCCTGAAGTTTCATGTTGTCAATTTATTGTATTTTTGTTCCTAATTATTGCTAACTGTCGTATTGTTCATGTGATTATTTGTTTTTATCCCTCGTTTATGCATATTTCCATGGGACTAGCCTTCAGTTTTTTTTCCCTATGAGAAGCAATTTCAGTTTACATGCGTTATTGGATTGGTACACCACGATTACACCTTGTCAGTTTAGCGCAGTTGTTTTTTGTGTCTTATGGTTTTTATGATGTAATAAATGGAGAAACATTGAACCTAGCACTCTTAGTTGATCTATATGCTTGGTCATTTTGCTTTCTGACATTCTCTAGGTTCAACTGATTTTGCTTCATCTGGTAACAAACACAATAAAAGGATTGCAGGCATTCTATGGAACATGTGTTTTCAAGAAAAAAGATTTTCTATGAAACATGTTGCGATGAAGTAATTTAATGTTGCTTGACTAATTTGTTTCCAAGACCAGTTTAACTATGTCTAAGACCATGCATTTTGTTTATTGACATATTTGCTATATAGTCTTAAATACATGAGATAGTTGTAACATTTGTTTTACTCTCATTTTATAATAATTAATCCTGAAAATTTTTTGGCATTTTATTCACAAATTGCATGATCTCTTCTAGGTGCTTATCATGGATAAGTTTACAGTCAAGATTATGTCTTATGCATGTAAGATGGCAGATATCACAGAAGAAGGGGTTTCATGTAAGTGAGCAGACATGATTTGTTTTTTGTTGGAGTTTTGTTTTTTTACTTGCATTAGCAAAGTTTCCTTTTCCATCGCTGCTAGAGTACATAAATAACGATGTAAACAGATGTAAACTAGTGGATCATCACACTCACCTGCTGTTTTGATATTTTAGACCCCTAATAAATACTAAAAATTCATAAATTTAGGACTTGCAAAATCAGGCATGACTTTCCATAATAATTATTGAAGTGACTTTTGCAGGGGTTGGGTTGGTTCTTCAAGTTCATGATAAGGGGTGGGGATAGGTGTCCAGCCATAGGTGTACCTACCCAATGTTGTTAAGGCGGTAAGGCGAGGCGTGGCGCGTGACTACCACCTTACGCTTAGGCGACTAAAGCGTGAGGCGAGGCAACGCCTTATATACTGAAGAAAAACTTAAAGCAACAGCTTAGAGTAGTAGATGATAAAGAAAAAAGAAAGGAGGAGGAGTAAGAAGTGGGTTGGCCCAGCCCACCACGCGGCCCATGTGCCCCTCCCCATCCTGGCGTGGCTTATCCCAATGGGAATACCCTTCAGTGCTGCTCCTCGTTCTCCACAACTCAGCCCGCCTCCGCTCGTCTCTCTGCCACTCCACTTCCTTCTGCGGCTCCGCTTCTGTCCGCGGTTCCTCCCCTCTCTCTAGATGCGCTGCTCCCCTTCCAGATCTACAACCACCACCATCCCCTTTCAGATCGAGCAGCCGGTGGCCAGGAGAAGGCGGAATCGAGCAGACAACAGCGAGGAGGTCTCGGCGGCGCGGAGAAGGTGGAATCGCTGCTCCTATCTCCAGCGCGCGACTCCTTTCCCACGCGTCTCCTCTTTTCCCCTATTTTGCCCGTCCTTTGTCCCGCGCTCTCCCACGTTTTCCCACCGCCGAGAACACAACAGCCCCCGTATGGCGCCCGCCTTCCTCGCTCTGGGCCGAATTGGACGCCAAATCGACGCCTTCAGGACGCCATGGTCCTAAGGCGGACGCCATATGGGGGTGAGGCGAGTCGTCGGGCTAAGCGTCTCGCCTAGAGCGCTTTGGCACTTAGGCGACGCCAAAGCGACGCCTTAAAAACCTACCTACTACGGGTGTGGACAATTCTTTATACTGCCACAAGTGTGTGACTGTTCTATGTTCCTTGTTCCTGTACTAGGAATTTTGTAACCTTTTAGCTTAGTTACACTACTAGAAAGCTCTTCTGGTACCCTATATACATTTCCAAAATTACCTGCATAGAGTATTTCTTCCTTGTTCCTGTGCTAGGAATTTTGTAACCTTTTAGCTTAGTTACACTACTAGAAATCTCTTCTGGTACACTATATGCATTTCCAAAATTACCTGCATAGAGTATTTCTTCAGGGGCAGTCCTGGTGCAATGGTGAGAGCTTTTTTTACTGAGTCACCAGGTCGTTGGTTCGAAGTAGTCTCTCCGCAGACTTTGCGAGGGAAAGGCTTGCCTTGGTTTATCCCTTCCCCAGATTCATGTGGGAGCCTCCGGCACTAGGTCTGGCCCTTTTTAGAGTATTTTTTTAGGTAGACACGCTGTGGACAAATAGAAGGACCTTGTTGATATCGCCACTAAATAATTTTAATGCAGACTGCCTTTTTGTGCAGTATAACTGCATTTTGTGAAGTCGTGAGTTACCATTTTGAATCTATCCCATCCTGTCAAGGGCACTGGAGGACGGACAGGGTCGGAGGACCTCGACTACGTATTTCGTAGCTGTGATCCGTGGTTTGGGGCGAGGACTGCGAGGTTTTACCCCTCAGCGCCTGATTGTTTTAGAAGAGGAAGATTAGGGAATTGGTAATTCGTAGTCATCGTCGTTCCAGTAGGAGCGCCGTGAGGTGGGCCATGATGGAGCCGTAATTGTGGACAAACTTGCGGTAGTAACCTGCTAAGCCGAGGAAGCCCCGCACCGCGTGCCTGAGTAGGGTTGGGGCCGGTTGTGGAGCGCCTGCACTTTGGCGGGATCCATGGCGGCGCCGGCCTCGGTGATAACATGCTCGGGTAGGCGCTGGAGCCTTACCCAAAAGCGCACTTAGAGCGCTTTGGCGGGATCTGTGACGACGCCGACCTCGGTGATGACATGCCATGTTAGGCGATGGAGTCGACCCCAAAAGCACACTTAGAGTGCTTGACAAAGAGGCGGTGCTGCTGTAGCACGGTTAGGACGACGTTGAGGTGATCCGTCCGGGTGGAGCTATAGATTAGTATGTCTTCAAAAAACATGAGCACCATGCGGTGGAGGAAAGGACACAAGACGTCGTAACGTGGCCGGGGCGTTGCATAGCCAAACGACATCACTAGGAATTTGTAGAGCCCGTCGTGAGTCCGGAATGCCGTCTTGGCGATGTCGGTGGGGCTCATGAAGACCTAGCCGGAGCCGTGGTTGAGCTTGGTGAAGAACTTGGCGCCATGAAGCTTGTCCAACATCTCCTCGACCACCCGGATGGCGAAGGCATCCTTGAAGGTGATCGTGTTCAAAGCTCGGTAATGGACGCAGAAGCGCCACGAGCCATCAGCCTTCTTGACGAGGAGGACTGGGGAGGGAACGTTGAGGAACTCCGGCGAATGAGCCCTGTCCAGATGGCAGCGAATTGGCGCTGCAACTCATCCTTGTGTGTCGCTGGGTACTGATATGGCCAGGCAACCACGGGCTGTCCTCCGGAAAGAACTATGCTATGGTCGCTGCCACGTGGAGGCAGCCCGTGAGGCTCGGCGAAGATGTCAGAGAAGGATATGAGGAGGTCAGGGACGCATTGGTGGTGGTCGTGTGCAGCCCGGTTGCGCCGCCAGAACGGCATGGTGTGGGCGCTGAGGATAGGGCCTAGTGTAGGGAGCCACTAGGGGCCTATTTGGGACGCGACTAGGAAACACGTGAGGGCGATAAGCCCAACGCGGCTCCCCGCCCCTTCTGCGATTCTGCCGCGTGCAGTTCAATTCCTGCGATTTTGCGTTATGGGTGGCCGGGATAAGCGCGTACAACGCGATGCGTTTGGCGGGATTATTCAGCGTTTTTCGCGGATAAGCCCCACAAACGCGGTCCCAAAAAGTTGCTAGGTGAGGGCGACATGATTGCAACGAGTAGTGCGCGGGGCATCACTCGAGGAGACGCCGCACACTGATCTCGCAGTTCGAGCTTTCGCGACTGCAGGTTGTGGATTTCCATGTTACAGTTGAGAAGAGCTGGACCCGCTGTTCCTCATCCAGATGGCCCACGCGAGGAAGGAGTGCTTGTAAGCAGTCCTGGTAGCCCACGGTCCACGTGCGCTTGTCCGCCGCCAACTCGTCAAGGGGTTCGAACAGAGAGGCGGGCCATATCTGTGGTGAAGCAGCTCCTTGAAGTGGCGCTAGGATGGAGTACCCTCATCTGTCTGGACTTGGATGTACCACATGTGAGCCCTGTCTTGCAGATTGTATGAGGCCATCCGGCCATCCAGACCTTCTCCATGTTCGCTACTGATAGAAGTAGGATTCACAACGATTGATGAAAATGAGGGCATCGGACTTGCCATTGTAGTGCTGGAAGTTGAGTTTTTCGAACCGTGGCTGGTCTTGATGGTGCTCCCCGGTCTTGGTGCGTGATGAAGACGATGACGAGGGCGACTGGGCCGCTGGATCGCCTGAGAATTGGCATCGACTGATGCCCGCAACGACTTGAGGGTGGTGGCCAGGGTAGCCTGGGGGGCGACATCTTTGTCTCCCATGTCATGGGCGGGGTGCCCGGTGCAGAGGTTGAACGGAGCGGCGGTGGATGTGAGGATGATCCAAGTGGCGAGGAAGGCCTGGATCGCGATACCAGGTTGTCAAGAGCACGGAAGGAGAGGGTAGGTGTACTGGTTTGTGGCGAGGTTTTACCCCTCAGTGCCCGATTGTTTTAGAAGATGAAGATTGGGAAATTGGTAATTGATATTGCTTAATTCTCATCGTCCTGCTAATTGCTCCTACATCTAGGCCATGACCGGCTTTGCTTCCTTCTAGCCACTTGCTTGCCTGATCAACGCACCCTGCATGTGTGGTGACCATGGTCATGGCTTCAGCTGGCGCGCCTTCTGAGGCTCTGTGGATGTCCCAGGCATGCCGTCTCCTTGTATAAGCGCGGTCCCACATGACACATCCCTTGAGACCTATGTTTTCTTTTATTATTTGTATCATCGATCTTATTAAATGACAACACTAGTGTTTAGAAACTTTCTCCCTTAGTTCCAAGTTGAATCATCTCTGTTTTCTTACATACCATGCCATATTCAACTTCCTGAATATGGCATGCTGATCATCACCCTATTGCCTTGTTTTTTCTTTTCATATTTTCTTTCTGAAGTTTTATTCCCATTCCTTCAGATTAAAGTCCTCTTTGTGAGAATATGGGATTTCCACCAGATTTTTAATCTGATGTAGAGTCTGAATTATGAAAATTGTTTTGCAGTGGTCGAAGATTTATATAAACGGAGGCAGCCATTGCCTTCACTGGATGCCATATATTTCATCCAACCAACTAAAGAAAAGTAAGTTATCATGCTTGAAATTGTCATGTTACAAATCTTGGATCATAGAGTGATAGCCTTTTCATTTTTACATTTGGAAATAGTCTGTATGCCTGTATAAAACACTGTAACTGGAGAAGTATGGTTAGGACAGCTATCTATATTCCACTACTAAGTTGGTTTGGCTAATAAGATGCAGATACAGTTTTCTGAGAGCTAGTGACTTAATAATTTGGACATTTTGATCTTATATATCCATTTTGCAGTTATGCTTTTTTCCCCCTCGAACACGCAGGAGAGCTGTGTATCATTGTGTTAGTAGAAGAAAACAAGGAGTCATACATAGACCCAAACACACTCACACATCCGACCACCCCTACCCTGAATTCTAAGATTTCATCGCCTGAATCTGAGAATACAACGACCGAGCGGGCTAAGAAACTAAAAGCCCCTAGCAGTGAGCAAGGACAGACCCTTAGCTCTTGCCAAACACCACCAATGAGCTTCGTCCCTAGCTATACTCAGGGCTGTGTTAATATTTGGTACAGCCCCATTGAAGACACAATCATTACGGCGTTTCCAGATGCTCCAGGCGCCAAGGATGATGATAGAGTTTAAGCCTTTTCTTACATCCCCAGTGGTAGCTGCTTCCACCTTTTCCCACGATTCCTCCCCAAGCTGAACCATCAAATTGGGGCGTGAGCGAATAGAGTCCAACGCTCTGCAAGAGAGAAAACCAGAATTACCTAGCAAAAACACACCCAATTAGGAGGTGCTGAATGCTTTCCTGTTCCTGATCACAAAACAGACATTTTGCAGTTATGCTATCTCTAGCCTTTGTACAAAAAGTGTTAATTAACACAGGGGGCTCCAAAAATGCCCAAAGCTCCACTTTACATGGACTCATCATAATATCTGGCTATGGCATCAATTAGTTCATAATTCCTGTGAGAAACCAATGGCCAACATAATTCCTGTTGTTGAATGAGAGAACTCCACTTGTTTATTTTTCATTGAAAAATTTGTGTACTGTGGGGATCTCACCCACAGTCTTTTGCCATAAAAAAAAAGGTTCATCCGTACTTAAGCTGCTGAAGATATATAGGACAATCTGCTCATATGTCAATATTTATCCTCACATTGAGGTTCCGCCAGGACAATCACTTTGTGTGACATGGGAGGACCCATTCCACTTTTGGGACTCTCTTTGTTGCCCTACCAAGCATCTCATTCATCATAATCCTGTTATTGATTTTTTTTTCTTAAGTTTGTGCTAGCCAATTCTCGATCTTGTCTTGAATTTTGGGATATCTGGCTATAGCATCATGTTAAATTTGATTTGCCAGCATTTACTTCCAGATGCTCAAGCTATCGAGTTAAGGTGTCCAATCAACTCAGGTTGTGTCCATAAAGGGCGATTCAGATTCAACACCTTATGATTTCTTCCAAATCTGAAAATTCTAAAAATGTCAAGACCGACCTCCCTTTTCCATCCAGGCTCATACTGTCATACAACAAAGGAAAATTAGTGTCTAAAACCTACAGATCAGTAGATTACTTCGAGCATGGCAATTCGTGAAGATATTTCACTCAGTGTATGTGGGTTACTCAGTGGAGGATGTCACCGTTTGCATGTTTGTACTACCCATGAGCATGGCATGTGCTGAATTCAGCTAGAAAACAATCCTTGAGTTCTGCTTGCAGCCATATGTTCCATCTTTTGATTTGATTGATGCTCTTAACCATCATACCATGGTGATTGCAGCATTGTCATGTTCCTATCTGACATGTCTGGAAGAAGCCCTTTGTACAAGAAGTATGGACACTATACTTCCACCAACTTTTTTATGGATACTTGCTTTAGTGTTTTATCTATTGACATATTACTTGTGTTGCAGGGCATATGTTTTTTTCAGTTCTCCCGTGCATAAAGAATTGGTTGCTCAAATAAAAAAGGATTCAAGTGTACTACCTCGTATTGCTGCTCTTAGTGAGGTTACATGGCTCCCCTTTCTATTTTACTTGAGTATGTCAGATTGTTATGTCGGTTATTCACTTTATCTTGTTCCTTTCTTTATCTTCCAGATGAATTTGGAGTACTTTGCTATTGATTCCCAGGTAAGCATCTTTCTTCAAGAAGATCATTGGTTCCTGATACGGTTTTTTATCCTGTTCTATGGAAATACATATATTTCTGCGATGTTGACTTATATTGTATCATATAGCTTCGATTAGTTGTCATGGAGATAAAAATAAATGAATTCTTATGTTCAGTTTTTCTCCCATTAAATCTTTCATAGTGGCTGGATTTGAGGCCTCATTTTCTTTATAAGTTGCGAGTTTATCACAAAAACTAGGGTGGGGGTGTGGGGGGTGGGAAGGTGAGAGGGAAAACTGTCTGGTTTGCCCCTGAGAAATTCAGTTACCGTTGCTCATTTCTGTTCCTTTTAAATATTTTTGTTCCCTTTTGACAGTAGGATGAGATGAAAACAACATTCCATTGTAAGATGGTACATAGGCATACTTCTATATAGCTCAAAGTCATCCATGGATTTAGTGTAAAATAGCAAATATGCTCGTGTGTTGCAACGGTTTGAAAAGCCCTCTTTGCTTCTCCTCACTGCTCCATCCACCCTGTTCCAGGCCTCTTGAGACATTCTGTATTTTGGAGTCCTGATATGTGGATGAGTCCACGGGCTCGGTAGCCTCATCGGCCTCAGTGCTCAACAGCGCTTTGATGTGACAGGATTGCATCTTCTATGTTCTCATGGCTTGTTGTGACAGGATCACATCTATGTGCTCGCTCTATCTGGCAAGAGAGGCGTAAGCTTGCTGTGTTTTATATAGGTTTTAATTGTACAAATTCTCCATGTGGAATTATTCCTTATGGCCTGCAACGTTGCATAGTGTTTTGTTATGCATGTAGGCCCAGTAACAATCCCACCTAGTTCATGTGAAGCCGTGATGACTCATCAATAGACTACCTCACTACTGTCACTATTGGGCCTTCGCGTGCTTCACCCTACTTGTATAAAACAATCCTGGCAATGTGGCCAATGTTTTCTGGACTAATTCACATGGGGGCCATGCATCTAGCCAATAGATAAAGTCCAGTCCCATAGGTACTCCCCAGTTGCCTGTGTCAGGGGCTCAAAATGCGCCACAACATCAGTATCACATGCGTGGAGTGTACTTTTTGGACAGACAAAATTAAAAAAAAAATTGTAAGGAGGTTTCTAGGAGCGATGGAAAAAGAAAGCCTATTGCTTTAATATTAGGGATATACTTGATAAGTTTTGTAATTGCATGAGTAGGGTTCCTCACTCAGCTTGGTGATTGCATGCAGGGTTTCATAACTGACCATGAGAGGGCATTGGAAGAACTTTTTAGTGAAAATGCTGAAGGATCTCACAAGTATAATGCTTGCCTGAACACAATGGCTACTCGTATATCTACAGTATTTGCATCAATGAGGGTATGCATACTTGTGAAAGCTTGTGTTGCTTGAATATTGTATGTCTTGTTTTTTGATACATGATAGGATCCTTGATCCTACCACGACTGCGAAGAGCGTAGGGATATGAGATTGGAGGACAGGGGCATGGGAAGGAGGCGTGGTTGCTGGGCTACGTGAGGGAGAAGGAGAGATCAGGGAGAGGGAGAGATCGGCAAAGGCCCTTGAGTCCAGGCAACGAATATTGCCTTGCTTAATTAATTCCCAAGAGTATCAAGGGTAACATACCAATCAAGATCCTCTAGTTATCTAGTTAAGGAAAATAAACAAAATATCTAATGGGGCAAAATCTGGGTGCGCGCTGGTTGGTCTAGCCACTTGGTCGAGCATGACGTTGATACATGACGTTGGTCATAACATCTCTCCCTGCTTCTTGAAACAGCCTGTCCTCGAGCTGAACATCGGGTTAGCAGTCCTTGAAGTCCTATAGAGGCTCCCAAGTTGCATCGTCGGTGGGCAAGCCCTGCCACTGCACCAGCACGTACCAAACGCCACGACGAAGCTGGGCACTCAGCAAACGCGCTGAACCAGCAGGAGGCAGCCGTCCTAGACAGCGGAACAACTGGAGGAGTCGTCGGAGGGTCCCCTTTGAAGGGCTTGAGCAGCCCGACATGAAACACATCGTGGAGGCGGACGCCCTCCGGAAGCTGAAGAAAGTAGGCCACCGAGTGTCCCAGTACTTGGAAGGGCCCGGCATAGCAGGAGTGAAGCTTGCTCTTGGGCTTAGCGGTGAGCGAGTGTCGGCTGATGTAGAAGATGGAGCCACACCCAATCTCTGAAAAAACTCCAGCTCGCGGTGGTGATCATCGTAGTAGCGCTCAGCTTACTGCTGAGCCTGGAGAAGACGTTCTCGAACCTTCGCTAGGAAGGTGTCACGGTCGCCTCCATTTGCGTAGCTGTGGCGGTGTGTCGTAGACCATTTGGAACGGCGTGGTGTGGAGCGCCGTATGGTACGAAGTGTGTTGCCCAAACATAGATTAGGAAAGCCCAGAGGTCAGCTTGACCAAAGGGCCGCTTGGATTGAATTGGAATTGCAATGTCTTAGCTTACAATGGGGGGTGGGTGCTGTTTATATAGGCAGAGCTCCTTGCCTAACTACTCCTAGAGCATATTCTTGCATAAAGCAAGATGCTTGATCTTCTTGGAAGCCAAGGCAACTCATGATCAACTTGAGTGCCAAGGCAACCCTACTTTGCAAAAGTAAATTCAATAAAGTAAGATACAAGTGCTAAGTGCTAGGGATTAACTAGTGTCAATCTCCCCCTAAGACCTAGCACTATATCAGCTTCTTCAGGCCAATCCTCCCCCGACCTTCCCACAGACTTTGTGAGAATATCAGCTGATCAGTAGTGGGGATGTAGGTGGCCTTGATGCTCCCATCTTAAATGGAACTTGGTCCTGATGTGCTTGCTCCTGTCATGGAAGACAGGGTCTTGGCCAAGGGTCTTGGCCAGGGCGAGAGCAGACTTGTTGTCCACCCTCAGCTCCACAACCTCCACGCCTCTGCCCAAGAGCTGCCCGAGCAGTCTGGACAGCCATAGTGCCTGCTTGGATGAAGTGGTGGCAGCGAACCTCCATGCCTCTGCCCAAGAGCTGCCCGAGCAGTCTGGACAGCCATAGTGCCTGCTTGGATGAAGTGGTGGCAGCGACATACTCAGCTTCGCAGCTTGACAATTCCACCACCTTCTGCTTGATAGATTGCCAGCTGACCAAGCAACTCCCTAGGAAGAACATGGCCCCATCCTCGGGTGCTCACCCGTGGCTCGTGTCCACGGGCTCATGTGCCGGGCGAGGACGCCCTCTTGTCGCATGAGTATTAGGCCCATGAAGCGCCCATGAGTCCGACGCCCTCTTGTAGTGGAGCCCGAAATCCAGCGTCCCAGCCATGTAGCGGAGCACACGCTTCACCCCTGCGTTCATGTGAAGCCGTGCATCGCTGTCACTATTGGGCCGCTCCATCAATCACAATCCTCAATGTGTAGCCTATGATAAATGCCAAGTCTAGCCGGGTGTGCACAAGGTACCGCAGACTTCCCATGAGCTGCCGATACGCCGTTGCATCCACCTCCTCTGCCGTGCTCTCCTTGCTCAGCTTCAGCTTCTCCATTGGGCCCAGCTCGGTCCCAAATCCGCAACAGACCATGCTTGATCTCCACCCGAGATCCTCCTTCATCGAGCTGCCCCAAATTCATGATTGAGTTCGGGCATACCAATCAAGATCCTTGGATGTAGTATACCCAAAATCTGTGGAGCACCACATGACGCTGATACGCTTTGCTCACCGCTCTTGGCCTTGAAGATGATGGACCCGACTCCATGGATCTCCACCTTTGACTCGTCGCCGAACCTCACCGTGCCTCTGGCCGTCGTGTCCAGGTCAGTGAAAAGCTCGCGCCGCCCGGTCATGTGGTGAGTGGCGCCGGTGTCTAGGTACCATCCGTCCATCTTCTCGGCGGCAGCAGGCTCGGTGTGGAGGTAAGCCGTCGCCTTGGGCTCACAAATGTCCCGCGGCGCCGATTTGGCGTAGAAGGAGGAGGCTTGAGCCCTGCTGTCGTCCTCCGCCGCCACGAACCCGCACGCCAGGAACAAGGCATGATCGTCCTCTGCTTCTGCCACGTGCGCCGCACCTCCACGCTCCCGATCGCGGTGAGGGGGATGGGGTGGCCTTGATCCCGCGCCCGATGACCGGGAAGACGGTTGCGGCCAGCGGTCGTCGCCGCGGTTCGGCCGCCGATCGCCTCCGAGCCTTTTCCCCTCCTCCGCCTTGATCGCCACCTTTCCCCTTGATCTTCTTGCCACCACGGGGTCGGCGGTTGCGGCCACCGTCCTTCGACGCCTCGGCTCCCTCCTTCTTGTCGAGGGCCCGACACTTCTCGGCGGTGTACATGAGCTTGCTGGTGTTCGCCTCCGTCTCCGGCGCATGCTCACGATCCTGGAGCGACTTGAGGTGCCCGGTGACGTCCTCGATGGTGAGCTCCACAAGAAGTCAAGCAAAGTCTCGATGGAGAGGACCCATGAGCCGCCCGGAGCCGCACTTCTTGGGCATGCACCATTGGAGAAACTTCTCCACGGCATGACCCTCGTTGAGGTCGGTGTCGCCGTTGCGCACCATCCGCTCCATCATGGACCCGGGATCTCCACCTTGACTCGTCGCGCAAAGCAAAGTCCTCGACTTGCTCACCGGGCGAAAAGGTGAGACCTTCCCACTCGCCGCGCCATCTTCCGGCCAGCGTAGCGTGGCGTGGAGGGGACGCGCTCTCCGCCGACGCGCCGCGTGGAGATCGCCTCCAAGGCGAGCTTGGCCGTCCTCTTCCCGGCGATCGCGGCACCCAACTCTGGCGGCACGGCCGCGCAGAGTGCCTCCAAGGCTCGCCGATCCTCCTCGTAAGAGACGTCGCCGTAGTGCACGGCCTCCCAGAGCCCGCGCGCCTGGAGCTTCACCTTCATGAGCAGGCTCCACTCGTGGTAATTGGCGCGGGTGAGCTCCTGGGGCAGCCGGCGGCCGGATCCTAATACACCTGCACCACCGGGAGCGCCCCGACGCCCCGACGCCGCTCTAGTGACGGTGAGACGCGACGACGACGCTCCGGGCTCCTCGATCCTCCAGCCCGCCTTCTTCCTCCTTCACCTCACCTCCTGCCCCAGCGCCTTTAGCCGCCCAGCCGGCGCCACCGGCGCCACCACCGCCTCCGCCGCTCTTTGCTCAAGGCACCCGCGCTCCTTGTCCACCGCATCTCCCCTCGCGGTGGCCGCGCCACCCCGGACTCTTGTGGCGAGTCGAGGCACCTGCGCCCTTGTCGCCTAGGAGCATCGTCTTCCCCTACATAGATTAGGCCTCACTTGACCAAAAAGGGCCGCACGGCAATAATCTCTCATATGTAATAACTGAGGTGGAGGTCATTGTGGCGCTGCCCAAGAATACGTCTTCCCTTAACGCTGGTGGGAAGACTAGCAAGAACCCTAGGTTCTAGATACCAATTGTTGCCCATACATAGATTAGGAAAGCACAAAGGTCAGCTTGACCAAAGGGCCGCTTGGATTGAATTGGAATTGCAATGTCTTAGCTTACAATGGGGGGTGGCTGCTGCTTATATAGGCAGAGCTCCTTGTCTCAACTACTCCTAGAGCATATTCTTGCATAAAGCAAGATGCTTGATCTTCTTGGAAGCCAAGGCAACTCATGATCAACTTGAGTGCCAAGGCATCCCTACTTTGCAAAAGTAAATGCAATAAAGTAAGATACAAGTGCTAAGTGCTAGGGATTAACTAGTGTCAAAGTGTTTTAGTAGTACTCCGCCCATGGAAGCCAATCAACCCAAGCATGCGGACAGTCCAGTGGCGCAACAGAGGTACATGGCGATGATCTTGTTGAGAACCTTCGACTGGCCGTCCCTTTGAGGGTGAAAGGTTGTGCTCATGCAAAGCTTAACGCCAGCCAGCCAAAAAAGATCACGCCATATGTTGCTGGTGAAGACCGGATCACGATCAGTGACGATGGAGGTGGGGAATCCATGTAGACAAACAATGCCACCGAAGAGGCGCGGGCGATGGAGGCCACTGAGTACGAGTGGATGAGGGCGACGAAGTGCTCATACTTGGAGAATCTGTTGGCGACGGTGAGGATGACACACTTCCCGTGGACCTTAGGAAGCCCCTCGATGAAATGCATCAAAATATCTGCCCATACTTGGGACGGAACCTCCAGCGGTTGAAGAAGACCCGCCGGCTGTAGCGTTGGCGTTTTGTTGCGCTGGCAGGTGGCGCAAGAGCTGAAGAAATCCTGGACGAGCACACGATCGCCTGGAATGTAGATATCGTCCCGCAGGCGCTGGAGGCTCTTTTAGATCCCCTTGTGTCCGGCGGAATGGGCCAGCGAGACTACCTGGTGGTCCAGGTCATGCTGCGCCGGCACGAAGATGCGCTTGCCGTGTAGGAGGCTGTTATGGAAGGACCCAGGCGCCCAGAGGGAGGCATCCAGAAGCTGCTGCTGGATGTGAGCAGCGTCCGCGTCGACCCCTGTGGCGCGCGGATGTCGTCGAAGAGGCTGAACGAGGGGGGCGACACGACAGGGCCAAAAGCTTAAGCTATCAGGAAGAGGTGGGCAGTGCACTTATACACACTTCGACAATAACTGTTGTACAGTAAAGATGATGTAGATAATTTGGAGATCCACTGATGTTATTGTTCCAGAAATGATTTTGGTAGTAACTTTGTTATAATTGTTATTTCTATGCAACCATCCACTTCCAACAAAGCATCTCAATGATTGACCTGTGTGCAAGTTTGTCCCAACTAACTGTTGGCTTAAAATTTATTGAAATGTATTTTTCTATACACTACAGGAATTCCCTCGTGTACACTACCGTGTTGCCAAGACGATTGATGCTTCTACAATGACAACACTACGAGACTTGGTCCCCACAAAGCTTGCTGCTAGTGTATGGAATTGTCTTGCGAAATATAAAACAACAATACCTGAATTTCCTCAAACAGAAACATGTGAATTACTTATAGTAGACCGTTCAATAGATCAGGTATGTGTTGAACATATCTGCGGTTTAACCTTTATTCTGCTTCTACATTAAATATATGGTGTTCATCTTTTTACACCACTTTGTTTCTTTGGTACTTCAGATTGCGCCAATTATTCATGAATGGACTTATGATGCTATGTGCCATGATCTGCTTTGTATGGATGGAAATAAGTATGTTCATGAGGTGAGCATTTAAACACACTCGCTGATGTTTTAACATTGTATTCTGTTCTATTGCCTCTGTTGATACATCTTTCTTTGACTGAAATAAAGGTTCCAACTAAAAATGGGCCGGCAACTGAAAAAAAGGAGGTCCTGTTAGAAGATCATGACCCTGTCTGGCTTGAGCTTAGGCATGCACATATAGCAGATGTAAGATTACTCCTTAATCTACCTTCCTAATTGGTTCATGTATTCAACAATTATGTTTAACCATGACTATTGCAGGCAAGTGAGAGACTACATGATAAGATGACCAACTTCATTTCAAAGAACAAAGCTGCACAATTGCACCAAGCACGGTTTGTTGTTTCAACCTGAGTATTATTATACCTAGGATAAATCTTTATTTGCTAAGATGTGCTCTCCTTTTCTTTTCGTTTTTTCCATTCTGATTTTCCCATTCTGCAATGAGCAGCAATTAGATATTAGATGTGGGCCCATTTTCTGCAGACACTTGCTCCCCTTTTCTGCCAAGTAACATATTTGTCTACAGTCGATAGTTGATATTGCTTATTAGATGTATCTGTTCTCTGTGTACTTTTCCATTGTATAAGGGGGTTTGTGCATATTTGCTAATACTTACACATGTATATATTTCGCCCTAGAGTCCTCATAATGAATACAAGTGCTTTTCATAACATTTCTTTCCTGGATTGATCATACTGTGTATATCATAAATAATCATTGTGGTAACTGGAATTGTGTTGGGAGCATTCCGGTTTGTGTAAAGGTAATGCCATCCTCATGATATTCCCATGGTGAGATGCGTTAAATAATTCATTTCTGTGCATAGTTCTTTGTCTTTGATAGTTGTTCAAATATTCTTCATGTCAATTAGAAGTTTCTTTTAAAAAAATGTCAAATAGAAATCTGTTTGTGAAAAATTTCAAGAAATTTTGATAGGTGAAACGTGATATATCGCATTGTAATTCATCTTATGTGAGCTTATTTGATGCATGGTGCATGAAAACTTGAAAAATACATTTTTTTATGCTGATACGGCGTTGACGCCGTTGTGTACACAGGAGAGAATGGAGTAGTAGGTGGGATTAAGAATTGGAACGTACGGGATACCGGGGAAACAGAGTAGTCGGTTCGTCGCCGGTGGCCACAGCTGAAGTGCCCATGGACAGTGTCGAAGGGAAAACCCGCCCATTCCGGGAGGTTCTATTTCCTTTGATAAACTCTTTTTGCATCCACTCATGCCCTTAGAGCAACTCCAACAGTACCCTATAATTTTCTCCCAATATCCATGAGTTTAGGATCTCAAAAAAAAAAAAAAAAAAAAAAGGGTAGAAAAAAAATACCATGAGTATAGAACATGAGCACGAGCACTCCCTAAAGTGCCCTTATAGAACATGAACACGAGCACTCCGCATGCTACCTATTAATAACTAAGCACTCCTAGCCACTGCATGCTTCTAAACATAGCTCTGCAATCTATCCACTAGTTGGGGAACTCCTGGTCCCACACCTATAGTGGCGTCGTAGGAAGGAGTCCACAACATTTCCCTCCTCCCCAACAAACAGCTCGTCCGCAAGCTCACACAATGGATAGCGCTCCCACTCAAGTTCCCAAGTTGCATGAGTAGCAGAACTACTGTCCCACTGCGCCAGGAGCTCCCAGCTGCCGAGGTTGAGGTGAGCCCGGACTACCTGTAATGGAGTAGAAACCGCTCGCCCACGAAGAATGGCTGGCAAAGACATGATTGCAGCAGGAGGATCACCTTCATATTTCTTGAGCAAGGCGATGTGGGACACATCATGTATGTGCACCTTGGGTGGAAGCTGCAGGCGGTAAGAGATAGCGCCAAGTCTCTCAACAACCTGATAACGGCCATAGTAGCGTGGCCCAAGCATGGAGGGGAAAGCGGCTGTGATGCCTATAGTCGTCCGCTGGTGTAGAAGAAGCAACACCCAATCACCAACAGAGAACTTGACCGTGCTTCTTGTTCTAGTGCTCCCTCATAGTGTCTTGGGCGAAGATGAGGCGCTCTCGATTCTCAATTCTCGAATTTTTGCTAGGAAGACATCACAATCCCGGAGCTGCCAATCGGTCCGCACCGGGAATGTAAGACATCAAAGGCTCATAGCAGGGGGCGCCTAGTTGTAGACCACGTCAAATGGCGTGGTTCAAAGAGCAGACTGGCACGAAATGTTGAAGCAGAACTCCGCCCAAGGAGGCCATTGTAACAAGGAGTAAGGTTGGTCACTGGCAAGGCACCGTAGGTACATGACGATGATGCGGTTATTGACCTTGGATTGCTCGTCCATTTGTGGGTAGAAGGTAGAAGTGCGCAGGAGCTTGACGCCAACAAGCTAATTCCTCATGCAATTCTGCGGCAGTGTCAAAATCAGTAAAGAGTGGGCCCGACAGGACCACTAGCGCCGCCTCCTGGTTGCGGTGGGATAGCGCGTCCGCGATGGTGTTGAACTTTTTGGCACGCGGTATTCGACCGTGAGGTTGTACCCGACCCATGTATGCTGAGGGATGGTCGTCAGGCGCTGGTCGAGGTAGAACTTGAGGCTCTCGGTGTGAATGGTGAACGCACGACCCTAGAGGTAAGGCTGCCAATGACGGAGGACCTTGACTAGCTGAATAAGCTTACGCTCATAGGCCGGTAGCTTAGTGTGGTGAGGAGCGACCGAGCGGTTGAACACAATGGCGCCTTCACCAGCAAAGTGTTGCACGCTTCACAGTCCACGGCAAAGTGCTTGGTGAATTCAGGTAGCTGGAGGAGGGGCTCGGTGACTAGCGCCGACTAGAGGGCGAGGAAAGTGGCTTCCTCTTAGGCCATCCAGGTGAAGGACTCCCGCTTGAGGAGGGTAGTGAGTTGTACCGCCACGCCAACGTAGCCGGCGATGAACTTCTAGTAATACCCAGTGAGGCCAAGGAACCACACAGAGCGTGGGCCGAGCGAGGATGAGGCCATGCCTCCACCGTAGTGACCTTCTCAGCATCCATGGCAACACCCTCGGCGAATACAATGTGCCTCAAGTAGGCTACGGATGGTTCACCGAAGTAGCACTTGGACCGCTTTGCGAAAAGACGATAATTGTGCATGAGCTACAACACCGCTTTGACATGTTGCAAGTGTTCAACCCTCGAGGGGCTTTGACATTCAACCCATGAGGGACTGTAGATTAGAATATCATCAAAGCAAACCAAAACAAAGCGGTGCATGAACGGCTTCGGCACATCGTTCATGAGGGCGTAGAATGTTGCTGGCGCATTGGTGAGACCAAAGGGCATGGCGAGAAACTCGAAGTGCCCCTGCTGAAGGCGGTCGTGGGGACGTCATCCGGATGCATACACACTTGGTGGTACCTGTTGCACAAGTCGATCTTGGTGAACTGGGCTCCCTTTAGCTCATCTAGGAGTTAGTCAACCACCGGGATCTAGAATTTGTCCTTGACGGTGGCTTCATTGAGGGTGTGTGGTAGTTGACGTAGAAGCGCCAATTGTCGACCATGGAGAAAAATGGTGAGGTTGACTCCCTAATGATCCCCAACATATCCTTGCATTGACGCTCGATCTCGTCCTTGAGGAGTTGTGGCTACCGGTACAAGCGCACCACCACAGGCGGAGAGCTCCTCTAGCACAACACGTGGGTCAGCAATGGTGTGGGTAGCCAATCCCTAGTTATTTACGCTCGTCCAATGGTGCCAGGGCGCCGAAGTCCCAGAGCATGGGTCCTAGCCCAAGTTATTAAGACAGGATGTGTTCTCTTGCGCGTCCGCCAAAATGGAAAATATTTTCCCTCCCTCGTGTCTCACCCGAAGCAAAACAACCCTACATACCCTTCTTGTGCAATTTGCAGTAGTGCCCCTAATAGATAAGGTCAACTTTGCCAAAAAACTTAAAAACTCACCAGTTCGCATGGAACCGCCAAGTTCACCAGTTCGATAAAAAACTGGCCGGTTCAATAGGTTTGAGCGGTTTGATTGCACATACGGTTTTTTAACTGAACTAGACCGGTTTAGGCTCTGGTTCGGTCTTTACTGATCTGACCGCCGTTCCTGTCCAGTCCTACGTTGCCCGGAGCTACGGGACGCCAAGGACCAGGTCAAAGCTGTCAAGTTGAGCGTGAAGTAGTCGCTAGAGAAGGCCTCGTCACAGATGGTGATTGGAGTAGCGAGGTAGACTCCCGGGAAGCGCACTCGGTCGCCCATTGCCACCATGATGTTGAGGCCAGCGCACAGGATAATGGTGAGGCCCAGGCGCTGCGTGAATGTGGAGTGGATGAACGCGTGGGTGGAGCCGGTATCCACCAGCGCGTGCAGCTGAACGCCGCCCATTGTGACCTGCAACATCATAGAATTAGTGGATTTGAGGTTGATGGGCGCATGGAGGGAGATCTCCAAGTCATTGGTCTCGCTAAGGGGATCCTCCTTGAGGGAGACGGCGTTGGTGGCACACTTGTGATCCTTGTTGTTCGGCTCCGGGCAAAAATAGCATTGGCCGCTTTGGCGTTTCTCCTGCACCATGTCTCCAGAGGCAACATTGGTGGGTGTCACAGTTGCACGGTGGCAACCTTTTGGCGCTACCGAACTGTTGACAATAGAGGCCTTCGCTTGGCACTGCTCAAACGCCCGCACGAGGCTCATGGCCTTCTATAGATCGGCGGGTGCTACATATCGATGTCGTGGGCCAATGGCTAACCCAAGCCTCCTCCGTTTGAGGGGGTGAGGTTGTCGCAGCGCACGAGTAGGGCCATGAAGCGCCGCAAATAGTCCTTCACAGTGCCCATGTGAACCAAGGCCTTATCTCCACGGTAGAGTTGGTGCGGATCGG
Source organism: Hyparrhenia diplandra (assembly GCA_015847255.1). NCBI lineage: Eukaryota > Viridiplantae > Streptophyta > Magnoliopsida > Poales > Poaceae > Hyparrhenia > Hyparrhenia diplandra. The sequence continues at coordinate 299,418 of JADLZK010011701.1, read as the reverse complement.
CAGTCTGGAGCGGAGATTGACGAAGTCGACAAAACGTTGCCACGAAACCATGACGAAGTCTCGCTCCATCTGTTAGTACCATTCTGCCGCGGTACTGTCGAGATGCAGGGACGCCATCCACACCTCATCTTCTGAAATGCAATGGCCGCGGAAGATAGTTATCACATTTGTTGAGCCAGGTGAGGGACAAATTCGCCGTTGAAGGTTGGAAATAGAATTTTGGGCGCCCTGTGCGCTCGCGTTGTCGATCGAGGAAGTGGCTCATGGTCGCTTCCAGCACGTCAGCAGTCGGGTGGCTGCCACGGTCGAAGCTATGGCCGCCGCAATTGTCGTAAACGTGTCCACTGTGGCTATAGAATAAGTGATCAAACTTGCGGCGGTCGGAATTGCGCAGGTCGAGGTCGCGATTGAAGCGCTCCCGCTTGTGAAGCGCGCGATCGCGGAACGAAGCCTAGGTGCGGTCGCGCAACAGGTCTTGGGCGTCGTCATCCGCTTTGTCGTGATTGGCGTCATCATCTCCAACGTGGTAATCGGCCCCGCCGGCGCCCCTGCCGGCCTTGGGCTTCCTGGTCGTGTGAGTTTTGGCGGTTGGTGATGGTGGTAAGCTGGGTGAACATGCGATCGAATTTTGCATCTAGCCGCGCCTCTAGGGCCACTAGATCGAAGAGAGCGCCAGACATGGCTGTATGCACTCGGAATAAGTCTCCGATACCAAATTGATACGACATTGTTGTCGTGGAGTACGCAGGGGAGAATGGAGTAGGTGGGATTGAGAATTGGAAACAAAACAGTGGTTTCGTCGCCGGTGGCCACGGCTGAAGCGCCTGTGGACACCAACGAAGGGAAAACCTGCCAGCTCCGGGAGATTCTATTTCCTTCGATAAACTCTTCTTACATCCACTCATTGCCCTTATAGAACAAGAGCATGAGCACTCCCTAAGATGATCTGCATGCTGTATAAAAATAACTAAGCAATCCTAGCCACTGCATGCTTCTAAACATCGCTCGGGATTCTAGCGACTAGTTGGGGAACTCCTGGTCCGACGCCTATAGTGGCATCCTAGGAAGGAGTTCACAACATATGCTCCTTGAAAATGGTACAGATTTTGAACATGGTCATATATATATAGTGCCTCCAGTGTCACCACCACTGCTCACTGCTGGCCCTGCCGCGCTCCCTGGCTTTCCGCTACTGCTCAGGGCCATGGTGAACCTATGGCCCTAATCCTCAAACCCATTTAGCTTGCCAAGGACAGACAGCTGCTGAGAAAAACTGTGTTACAACATGTTGTAATATGGTATAACTGTTTAAGAAATGCTATGTAGCTGACCTGGTTTGAACTTTGCCACTCCTTGTTTTGAGAAAAGGTTATCATTCTGTAGTCTGTACCTGTCTTAACATAATTGAACTACAACAATCAGAATCATATTTGACTGATTGATAAGTAGCAAGTGGACAAAAGCTGTTCTATACCAATCTCTATGAGTTAAGTCTGTATTCTATTTTGAACCGAAATTGAAGTGAAACTGTTGAAGTAGTTAAGGCTTATAAGGCTTGAAGTAGACACCATACGGTCCATACCTGCATTTGAGAGGGCAGATAAACTGGCAAACAGTTTTCGAGTTAACCCTGAATGACAAATAGTTTTATGGGACAGCTTGTTCCTTAAATGATTTTTGTTCTATGGCTATTTTGATGTAAGGCCCTATTTCTGGTTTGCTAAGTTTTGTTGACTCTGTTTCTGTTTAAATCTGCTTTGAGAAAGTAACATCCTGTTTCATAATTCAGATATAATACTTGTCACCTGCTGTCATACAACAATCAATTGTACCCTTTTTCAACTTATTTTTCTCATTGAGTTTTTCTTGAGTAAGTAAACCATATTTCCTTTGATGTGGGAAATTGAGAAGATCTAATTTTACAGCGTGATTAAGAGAAATCAGGTATCTGAAAATGAAAACAATCAAATGTTGGTTCACCAAACAAATTGCTATAATTTGATGCAATACCAAACAGAGCCTTAACTGGAAGTAGTAGTTTCTTAAGCTTGGCCATCTACACTGACTTACAGATACGGTTTGTTAGTTATGTTCTTAACTTATTGTTTCAATGTTGATTTGAGTTTAGGGTTGATTGTATTTCCCTTTTTATCACCAGAACTGGTGGGGAATTATCTACAAGAGATTTACAAAAGATGGTTCAGGCCCTTCCACAGTACAGTGATCAAATTGATAAGCTTTCCCTGCATGTTGAGGTTGGTTTTATATTGTCTGCGACAAACTTTAAGTTCACTGTTGCTTGTCTAGTGTTGCACTACTGCTCACAAGTCAAAGATGAGCTTAAATGGATTGATAAAGATCCTCTTTTCTTTCCCTATTCCGATATTCTGGACATCTTTTCAAATGCTCTGTTTCTTTGTTCTGAGTAAAAGTTTATGATTTTATCTGTTTTCTGTTTCCTTCCCTGAAAAATAAGTTCATCTAAAAGAATGTTGGTATATAAATAGACATCTTATTTAAAATGCACTCTTTTCTTTGGGGGCCACAATATCTAAATAGTTATTTCTAAAAGAAACGAGAATTTCTGTTTTCTCAAATATAGATCCAATATATTCTTTTGTTTGATGTTTTTCACTAAGAAGTTAAACAACTTATTACTTTGAACTTATTATCGTTTTGGTTAAAAGTGTTATGCTCTTCTTCCATATCATTCCTAAACTCTTATTTGCCTTTAGTCCATGAGTCAACATGTGACGGGGTTTCATCTAGGTCCACCAAGTTAATGGACCTCTGACGTGTTTTACTCTTTGCTTAATAAGTGTCCTACATATGTAAATTTTTGTTCATTACATGAAGCATGTACAAAACGATTCTATGTTGTATTTCTGTCACTTAATTTTATACAGATTGCAGGAAAACTCAATAACATAATAAGGGAACAATGTCTTCGGGATGTTGGACAACTAGAGCAAGATCTTGTGTTTGGCGATGCTGGAACAAAAGAACTAATCAACTTTTTGAGAACACAATTGGTAAATCTATATTTGACCTACATAAGTTGACATATTGGACTTCTCGAAATGTTATTTTCAGATTTGTTGACTCAATGCAGGTTGTAAGTCGTGAAAATAAGTTACGCTTGCTGATGATTTATGCAGCACTTAACCCGGAGAAGTTTGAAAGCGACAAAGGTGCAAAATTAATGCAGGTAATTCTTAAGTCCAAAATTTTATTTGATAACATCAAGGCTTTTAAAATTTTAGTTTAACATGTGTGAACTGTAGTTGTTAATTCAGTTCTGGTTTTGCATCTGGGTGGAACATCTCGACACAGGAGCATTCAGTGTACCGTTATGGATTTATATTTATTGATAATCTTGTGTATAGAAAATAAGAAAAAAAGTGAATGAGAAAAATGAGAATGGGATGGGTTATTAGGCTTCGTCAGACTATCCAGCCCAAAATACTTTTTTCTTGAATTTCTTGAATGCGCAGGGCAGCTGTGCACCTTTGTAAAGATTCACCACCAGAAAAAGTGAATCTGAATTTGGGATTCACCGTGGATCAGCTCCACCGTGGATCTGGATTCAAAATGTCAACAGGGACCCGATCCCCGATTCCCCGTGGGGAATTCCCCTATTAGGGGACGGGGATGGGACTAAAATCATCCCCATAGGGGACTAAACGGTGGGCAAACTATCCTCGTCGGGTTTGGCGGGGTCGGGTATGGTAGTGTGCTCCCCGTCCCCGATCCCCGTGTCCCCGATGTGTATGTCGTTAGTGTATGATTTTGGCCCATAGAAAGCCCATATTGTGGTGCCATATATAATGAAGCCAACCCTAACTCTTGGACTGTGTTGTGCGGTCAACCCCACTGCGCCGCCACCAAATGCCAAAGCAGCGCGGCGGACGGACGACGGAGCCCCCAGCGCCCGCACTCGCCAACGCCGAACGCTGCCAGCCTTTCATCCCCGCATGCTGCATGCTTCTTGTCGCGAGCTCCTCCCTTAATCTCCTTCCTCGTCATGTAGAGCAAGCACGCCCCCAGCCTTTCATCTCCGCATGCAGCATGCTTGGTACTCGAGAGCTCCTCCCCTAATCTCCTTCCACGTCATGCAGAGCAAGCCAAGAAGTTGTTGCCTTACTGCGGAACTCCCTCCTCTCTGTCTCTCTCTACTCGATCTGCAGAATCACCGCTCGAGCTCGATCTGCAACGGGGACTCCGTCGGGTATGAAATCCCCGCTCGGGGACGGGGATGGAGGGAAAACGTTCCCCGCGAGCCTTCATGGGGACGGGGACGGGGAAATTTTTTTCCAGCGGGGACGGGGTTGGGAAGGTAAAACCCGACGGGGAATTCCCCGTTGCCATCTTGGATCTGGATCCACAATAGATTTACCATTGAACTTTTCGGCAAACAACAGCTCAAGATACACAAAAAGAGGAAGGGTGTGGTGCGTCTACGATGTCGGGTTGCTGCAGCCTGAGGCCGACAAAGGATATCACGGGATTTCTTTTTTTTTTTAGAGCAATGACACGTTGGTCCACCCCAAGGGCAAAACAAGCTACTCGCACCTTGCCATCGCGTGTGAGGGTTGTGCGAGCTCAGCCTTCCTCTCTAGAGAGTTGTAGCCCGGTGAGCTCCAGCCACCGCATGTACCCTTTTGTGTCCTGTGTGTGTCGGGGCTTGGGCTCTCGCATGGTGCGCTTGGTCGGAACAGGGCTGGCGGCGACCATCACGGGAAGGAAGCGGGCAGACAGGGCTGATGCGTCCCTTGCCCTGCACCAGGAGGAGCGCCGGCCAGGGAAGGCTCGCCAAAGCTTCGGAGCTGAGCGGCGACTGCACTCCATGCACGAGTTCTGATGAGGAGAAGGAATGCCATGGCTGGCGCCGGCCAGGGAAGGCTCGCCAAAGCTTCGGAGCTGAGCGGCGACTGCACTCCATGCACGAGTTCTGATGAGAAGGAAGGCCATGGCTGGCTGGAGGCCGGTCGTGGGTGCCGGCGTGCTGGCCAGGGCAGATTGGAGGCCCGCCCGCGGGGGCTCTTCGTCCATAGGCGGCTCGCCGGAGAGGATGGGTTCGTCCATAGGCGTGCTGGTCAGCATCAGCCATGTCCTGGCGCCAGAGTTCTTGTACATCGTCTAGACGATGGGTGACCCGCGACGGCCCCCTCGACCACGGCGATGATCTCGAACTGGCGACGGCGACCGGGGGCGGCGCGAGTCAAGGCTCCTCACGCCCCTGGCCTCCCTCTCCATCTTGCCGTGCGGCGGCGGCGCCGTGTTGGCTATGGCTTGGGCTCTGCTGCTGCCGCTTGCTGCGCCGCGGCGTCGCTGCGGCCTCTGTCGCGACAAACGCCGAGCCTTGTCGTCCCCTGGTTCACCCTAGCGGCGACTCCTCCCCACGTGCGGCCGGCGGCGGCCCTCGGCACGCAGATCGCCGAAGTGGAAGCCATGGCCTTTGCTCTCTCCAAACCTGGCTCTAGATACAAATTGTTGGACTCATAGAACACACAAGAACAAATCAGAGATCTAGTAGAACCGCCAGAGGGCAGCATGGCCACTAGGCCGCTTGGATTGAATTGAAGAAGTTGCAGGAATATCTACAAGTCTTTCCCAGCCCCCCTCTGCTCTTATAGGCAGGAGAGCCAACTAACCCAGGGCATATTCTAGCTGCTAAAAAGCAGATCCTTTGATTCTACTTGGTGGCCAAGGCACCATGACCAACTTGGTTGCCAAGGCACCATTACAACAAGGTAAAATAGCAAAAGTAACTAATTCCACTGCTAAGCCAAAGTAAGACTAGGGCAATGTCAAGGGCGCCGGTGTCTAGGGTAGCACGGTGGGACTTGTCGTAGTGCAGCTTCTGTACCACCTGTGCTTGCTCGAGGCGATGACGGAAGGAACTCCTCACGGTCCTCCATAGTGCGAGCAACAGCGGCCACCCTTGTCTCGCCGGGCTCGTACGACCTGATGGAGGGGGGTTTGCGACCGTAGACGACCCAAAACGGAGTGTCGCGCAGGGAGCTCTGGTATGCGGTGTTGAAGACGTACTCCGCCCACGGCAGCCACTGGAGCCATTGGCGCCGCCTACCTCCCCCGTGAGGTAGCGCAAGTACATGATGATGACGCAGTTGGCCGCCTCGGACTGCCCGTCGGATTGGGGATGGAACGCCGACGTCATGTGCAACTTTGTGCCGAGCAGCCTCATCAACTCCCGCCAGAACTTGGACGTAAAGACCGTGTCGCGGTCGGACACCATGGACTGCGGCACTCCATGAAGGCGAACGATGTCAGTGAAGAATGCTTGGGCGACGGACTCGGCGGAGTAGGGGTGGGCCAGTGGGATGAAGTGGTAGCATTTGCTGAACCGATCCACCACCGTCAAGATGACGGACTTGCCGCGGACACGAGGTAACGCCTCCACGAAGTCAAGTGCGACGTCTGTCCACACCCCTTGCGGCACCGGGGGAAGGAGGCCCGCCGGATGCAAGTGTTCATACTTATAAGCGTTGGCATGTAGCGCAAATCCCGACGAAGTCCTGCACCACCTATTTCATGTTAGGAAAATTGAAATCCCAGCGCAAGCGGTGCGGCGTGCGTTGGACGCCCTCATGGCCCTCGGCGTGGACGGCCTCCATGACCTCCTTGACGAGCGGGGAGGACCGAGGGATGTAATGGCGCCCACTATACTGCACCACATCGTCGATGACCGCCCACGGCGCCCTGCGGGAGCCTGCGCGCACCTCGTCCAGGATGGCGGTGAGGGCCGGGTCGGTGAGCTAGGCCTGCCGTAGTCGCGTGATGAAGACGAAGCGGGGCGCCGAGAGGACCAGGATGGCCCCATCATCTGGAGTGTCGCGGTGGGACAGGGCGTCCGCCACCACGTTCGTCGTCCCGGGCTTGTACTCCACGGCGGCCCGAAGCCCAAAAGCTTGCCCGCCTAATGGTGTTGCGGGATCGTCGCGAGCCCCTGGTCGAGCAAGTACTTGAGGTTGTAATGATCGGTCTTGACGATGAATCGGCGCCCCCAAAAGTACGGCCGCCTGTGGCGCATGGCGTGCACGAGGCCGATGAGTTCCCGCTCGTAAGCGGCGAGTGCCCGGTGGCGGGGAGCGACCGCACGGCTGAAGAAGTCGGCCGGGTGTCCCTCCTGGACGAGCACCGTCCCGAACCCGTGGGAGGAGGCGTCACATTCGATGATGAACGGCTTGGTGAAGTCTGGCATGGCGAGGACCAGCGCCGAGGTGACTGCGGACTTGAGCGCGTCAAACGTCGTTGTCGCGTCCGCGGTCCAAGAGAACCCGTCCTTCTTGAGGAGGGCAGTCAGCGGGGCGGCGACCGTGCCGTAGTTGTGGGCGAATTTGCGGTAGTAGCCCGCCAAGCCGAGGAAGCCGTGGACCTCGCGCGCCGAACGCGGCACTGGCCACTCGTGGATAGCCTAACCTTGGCCGGGTCCATGGCCACGCCCGCCTCGGAGATGATGTGTCCCAAGTAGGAGACCGAGGCTGCCCCAAATGCGCACTTCGTGCGCTTGAGGAAGAGCTGATGCCGCTGGAGCTCGGAGAGGACAACACGGAGGTGGTCCGCCCAGCTGGTGCTATATATCAAGATGTCGTCAAAAAACGCAAGTACAAAGCGATGAAGAAATGGTCGGAGGACGTCGTTCATGAGTGCTTGGAATGTCGTCGGGGCGTTGCATAGCTCAAACGACATCACCAAGAACTCGTACAACCCATCATGTGTGCGAAACGATGTCATGTGCACGTCCTCTGGCCTCATCCGCACCTGATGGTACCCCGACCGCAGGTCCAACTTGGAGAAGAACTTGGCGCCGTGCAGCTCGTCAACGACCGGTATGGGGAAGGCGTCCTTCACCGTGAGCGCGTTCAAGGCGCGGTAGTCGATGCAGAAACGCCATGACCCGTTCGGCTTCTGGACGAGGAGGACCGGGGGGCGAACGCGGAGTCGGCCGCGACGAGCGATACCCTGCTCGATCATGGCGGCGCATTGCCGCTCGATTTTGTCCTTGTGGGCCGCCGGGTACCGGTACGGGCGGACAACCACTGGTGCCGCACCTTGCTTAAGGACGATGCGGTGGTCGCGGGTGCGTGGCGGGGGAAGGCCCTTGGGCTCGGTGAAGATGTCGCCGAACGTGCCAAGCAGGGCGTCGAGCAGGGGCTCCGGACCCGGGGTGGGGCCGAGCGCCAACGCGGCTGGTCTCGTCGTGACGCTGAGGGCCTAGGGTGCGGATGTCGCCACGCCTGTCCAGCATATGTAGCACCCGTGGCGCACAAACTTCATCGTGCGGGCCGCGATGTCCTAGACGATGGGGCCGAGCGTAGCCATCCATTGGGTCCTAAGGACAAGGTCAAAACCTGCCAAGGGCATGACGAAGAGGTCGACGATGAACACGGAGCCGTCGACGGTGACCTCCGCGTCCCGGAGCACACCGGGGCAGGAGATCTTCTCGCCGTTAGCCACGGTGGCCGTGGGGTGGGGGCGTGGCTAGATGGGCAGTCTCGTCCGATGCGCGGCCGCCTTGCCGATGAAATTGGGAGTTGATCCCGTGTCCAGGAGAGCGACGAGGCGCGTAGCCCCCAAGGACTCATGGACCTGCATCGTGTCGCAGATGGGGACGCCGGCCACCACGTGCAAGGAGAAAACGGGCGCCTCGGCGTTCGCCGCGGCATCTGCAGCCGGCTCGTCGATGATCTCGACGCCTACAATGAAGAAGATGTTCCGGCAGGTATGGTTGTGCCCACTGGTGTACTTTTCATTGCAATTGTAGCACAAGACGAGGCGTTAACGTTCCGCCTGTTCCTCCTGGGACAACCGCTTGATCGTGTTGCCCTCTACCACGTCGTCTGCCCGATCGGAGGCGCGGGGCAGCGATCTTGGCGCGGCGGCAAAGGCGATCTGCGGGGGCGGAAGGATGGCGCAAAGGCGGCCGGGCGCGCGGCCGCCGGGGCGGGTCCGGTCCGGACGATCCAACTCCATCAGCTCGATCGCCGCGCGCGCAATGCTCATAGCCATCCCAAGGGTTGTTGGGCGCGTGGCTGCCGGGGCACACGGGGTTGCTGAGCGGAGGAAGAAGGCCGTCGGTGAAGAGTTGGACGCGCTGGATCTCCTCCAATGGGCCGGCGGGGGCAGGAGCGCTTGAAAGCGGTCCTGGTACTCTGTGACGGTGCCCATGCGTCGGCAATAGGCCAGCTCGAACAGCGGCGCCCGTGCGCCGACAATAGGCCAGCTCGAACAGCGGCGCCAAACGCAGCGGCGGCCCGTAGCGGACGTTGATGAGATCCTTGAAGCGGCGCCACGTGGGAATGCCCTCGTCTTCTTGGACTTGCATGTACCATCGCTGGGCGCCCTCCTCGAAATTGTAGGAGGCCATCCGCACCTTCTCCTCCATGATTCGTTGCTGGTGGAAGTACGACTCGCAACGGTTGATGAAGATGAGCGGGTCGGACTTGCCGTCGTAGCGGGGCAAGTCCATCTTCTGGAAACGGGGAGGCTGGTCGTTGTGGTGTTGACCGTTGGCGCCACCGCCCGTGCCAGACGACGACGAGGACCGGTCCTTGTCCCGCTTCAACGTAGCCACGTCGGACTGCAGCGTCGCGATCGTGCTGGTGAGGCTCTCGATCATCTTAGCGAGGTCGGCGTTGGAGGGATCGGCCATGGTAGAGGTGAAGGATGAGGCCGATGGGGGTGATTGCAGAATAGGCGCGGTGGTGTGCGGGTGGGTGGTGGCGGCGGCTGATGAGGAAAAAGAGGATCGACGTGACCGTGATACCAGGTTGTCAAGGGTGCCGACGTCTAGGGTAGCTGGCCCTCGACTACGTAGTTCGTAGTCTTGGTCTGTCTTCTCCGGCGAGGTTATGCCCCTCTTCCGAAGGCTTAGGGTTTAGGTGGAGGTGACGAGTACATGAGATAAAATAGCCCAAAGGCTCACACCAGCATGCCTAGATTTTAGGGAATAAAAGGGAAACTATTTCTTATTTCCTATTCTCAGCCACTCGTCGAGGCCTCCTCATGCGCGCGCTGACCGCGCTCCGTGGTGCGGTGCTCGTCACGCGCCCGACGGCGCCGGGCGTACGTCCGCCCGTACATGACAGGTAATGCTCTCAATTAGTTGTATATATCTCCTACCAATGAGGCTCTTTGTATATGTAGTCACTTGAATACAGATGATGCCACACTTAGTGGTTGATTTAAGTTCATTGGTGCTGTCAGTGTGACTAAGAACTCATGGGGTGGATCAAAATCTGATGTGGTCATGCACTGGATGATGCACATGATAATTGAATAAAGCACTGCTCTCAGATCAGGGAAATGAGAGCTGCCATCTGTCGCTTGTGATACAGATAGGGACTTTTACTGGATCTCCACAGCTCTCCACAACTACCGTTGGAGTAGAGACCCTAGTACACCTCTTTCTTCCTCTCTTCCGGCCGACTGGCCGAGTGAAGAAGCGTGCCCGGGAGACCAGAGAGTAGAAGTTTCGATGTCGTTCTTTTGGACACTTGTTCTTGGTCAGTTGGTCTTTGTTGAATTAATGAGCTACTATTCATGTGTGTCCTTGCGACGTCATTAAAAAGTGTCTGCGAGGCGCCCCACCTAATTTTCAGTTTGAGCTCCGCCAAGTATCGATGTAACACAAGTGCGCCTTTCATGATATGAGTTATGTGTCCCACTATCATCTTTTTCTTTGAAAAAAAAAATGGAGTTAGTGTTGAGCAGCAAGTAGAACCAGCTTGGCATTCATAGGAGGCCAAGACCAGGGCACAATTGAAGAGGTCTTTCGCAGAGGTTAAATAGTTACGCTTGATTTTCATCACCAGGGAGAAGTCCAATGTATATAAATAAATAATTTTATCAACGCAATGTTTTTTGTATTTATAAATAAGGTCGAATGTCACCCGAGATGGATCTTGTATTCCTGTCATGGGTAGCCAATCAGGGGTACAATTTTGATCCATGATGAATTGATAAACTGCTGCAGTGGTATGGACTGGCCGAAACAAAAGTCTTAAGTTTATATCAAAATTTTAATAATGTGGAACTCCTAACTTCATCAATTTCCTTCAGTGGATCTCATGCTAATCCTCGTCAACAGTTGCATTGAACCTGAGGAGATGTTGTTTACAGTTGGCAGGATTATCTGCTGATGACATGATTGCTGTAAATAATATGCGATGCTTATGTGGGCCTGATACCAAAAAATCTTCAGTAGGGGGTTTTACACTGAAATTTGATGTTCATAAGGTAAAGATTCTAGGTTATTTCCCGCCTTGTATTAATATATGTAATGTGGATCTCAAAACACAATTTTCCTCCTGTTGGTAACAGAAGAAGCACGCACATCGAAAAGAGCGAACAGGGGAAGAATCAGCATGGGCACTATCCCGATTTTATCCTATTTTGGAGGTATGAATCATTGTTTTCTCCAGATTAGTTTAAATATTTGATGCTAGTAACAAATCATCTAGAACTTGCCAGTTTAGGTTCTTCACATGGACTTTGTTTTAAATTCTGTTTTCCATGTTGCACATTAATTTAATGTTTTTACAATGCATGCTCGAAATATAAGTTGCCCACGTTACACTACATTGAATTTTGTCTGTTTTATTTTGTCAAAGTACCCATATAATATTTATAATTAGGAAGATTTATATAAAAAGTTCTGAAGTCAATAAGAATTTCTTATAAACTGTTCTTTTAGTTGTAGGGGTGATTTTCAATTTGCTAGAACACATGGCAGAATATTACAAAGGCAATCAAGGTCTTCTGGGAAGTCAATGTGAATTTAATCATGACAAAAAAACACAATTCCTCTGTCCCAAAATATAAGGACTTCTGGGAATTTTAGTACAATTGAGAAGAGAAAAGTCCATACTCATTAGACAGCTGGGACCACTACTGAGTCCTAATTGGCTTAGTTTATGGCAGCTGTTGGGGTAATCCATGCCACAAATCCTAATTACCTTAGTTTTGGGGGCTGGACCTGTTGACTTCCCAGAAGTCCTTACATTCTGGAATAGTATTTAAGTATCAGAACTCCTTATGTTTTGGACAGAGGGCCTATGGGGTACCAAATGGCTGAGCAGTACTCTAGTCCGCAGGGCTGCCATTTGTACAGGCAAACCATCCTCCCTATAAGAAAAACAATGAAATAGTTGTATTTTTCTCTAAAATTATGTGAATGCCACCATATAATTCCTTTATGCCTTGGTTTTACCAGTTTTTGTTTATACTGATAATTTGGTATAATGATGTGAGGTTCTTACCTATCCTGCAGGAATTGATTGAAAAGCTTAGCAAAGGTGAGCTTCCAAAAGATGAATATAACTGTATGAACGACCCTAGTCCTAGTGCTCATGGACTGCCAACCAGTAGCTCTGCCCGAACAAGTCCCGCTCACTCTATGCGATCCAGACGAACGGGTGGCACATGGGCCAGACCTCGTGGCTCTGATGATGGATATTCAAGGTGAGTGGTGAATACTCATTTCCTGGTTCATGTTAAGTATGGGCTGAAATCATCCTGGTTAGCAAGAGAGGTTGGGAAGAGATGCCGTTTCAATGGAGTGTCTTATTAGATAGTGGGACAAGGTGCCAGTTAGTGGTACAAGGGCACCTTGTTTTTCAAGATGGGGGTGGTTGCTCCATGGAGCGAACCGTAACTGAACCAAAGACCCATTTGATTAGCCTAGGGGCACCGGATGCTCCTTTTTATTAGTTACTGAACCAATGGAGCCCCAATGGATACTACTGATCGATCCACATACAGCAGCTGGTTGGTGCCTACAGCTCGAGCCTCGTCCACCTAACGCTCGAGGCCTGCAGGAACCTGACCGAGTTCTCCATCGACGGTGCGCCCCTCCGCAGGCTGGCCCTACGGTGCTGCCACGGGCTGGCCAGTGTCAACGTCGACTCGCCGGAGCTGGCAGGCCTTTGAGTATCGCGGCGACGTACCGGGAGAGCCATTGTCGCCGCCGTTCCTTACCTTGCACTCCCCGAGTAAGATCGTGTTTTGCGCCCTTGACTTCTGCAGTGTGGAGCATGCCGCCGTGGTGTTCGGCGAGGTGTTTGGTCTCATGGAGCTCTATGGCGGTGTGGAGTGGCTGCACCTCACGTCCACCCGACTAGGAAGCATCTTTGTCCGCCATGATGGAGTCTTCCCATGTTTCCCGAAGCTCCGCAACCTGTAGCCATCTAGACTGTCTCGTGTCCTACAGAGGAGCCGGCCGGGCACGACTCAGAACAGCAGTCGTTCCCCCACACGGATCTACCCATGACGGCCGGGCCACCAGCACAACACGGCGGCGGCGGTAGTCGGAAGTCCCATCAGCGGGCAGTCCAGCGCGCTGCCGCGATATCTGTGGTGAGCCCCATGATTTCTGATCGTCCGATTAATCGCGATTAGTCGTCCTGGTCGGTCAGAGGGGTTTGATTAGGTGGTCCGACCCGACCAGCTCGACCAGAAACCTGGTCGTCCGATTAGTCGTCGACTAATCACGATTAGTCGTCCGACCAAGTCATTTGGACGACCAGTTTTGGGTCTGTTTTGCTGGATTGCCATGTGGGCTGCTGGGCTTGCTGCTTCCTTTATTGTGTATAATATAGTATATAAAGAGAGCTATATATAGTATATTTAGAGTAATATACCCTAAACACTAATGCAGTCTTGATGCTTCCTTTATTGTGTATAATATAGTATATATAGAGAGAGAGCTATATATATATTATATTTAGAGTATACACCCTAAAACACCCTGGACGACCAGCTCGACCAGGGCCGATTAATCGACCTGGTCGACGATTAATCATGATTAATTGCCTGGTCGGTCCCTGGTCGACCAGGTTCGACCAGTCGACCAGAAATCATGGGTGAGCCGTGGACTGTGGTACCGAAGTGGGCGGCGCAGCAGTCGGAAGTTGGCATCCCCATGGCTGGTGGTGGCGGCGACGTCAGGTCGAAGGTTCGACCCACTCGATCCGTTGGTTCGGATGGCTTCGATCCATTGCTCCTCTGCCATGTTAGAGATTGCATTAGGGGCCTATTTAATTCTAGGTTTTGGGCCGGTTCGACGATCCCCTAGATCGAACCCCTCCACACCCATTCTGACTTGTTTTCCATGCATGGATGGTATTTTATTTTACAACCAATCGTATCCCACAATGCAGTCATAACTCACGGAGCATCCATTTCCAAGCACCCTCATGGCTGTTTCAAACGTTGGACCACCACTACAATGCTGGGATCATTGAATTTACTTACCAGTAGCTGTCCAGTGGGTAACTTAACTTGTTTTGGAGGAGCAGACACTGCAGTTGCAATTTCTGCACAAATGTTGAACTGGCAAAGGAGTATGTGTTGCCACTTTGCACCATAGAGGAGCACGATCAAGATTAGCTCTCACTTTCATAGCATTTCCTGCATCAGTGTCTGACTTGGCATTTAAGGATGGCTGATCAAAACCATAGGCTGAAGAATCTTCAATTGCCAGTTGAGCTAACACTTAATTGATATCCAATTCATTGAGGGTTAGCGCACTCGGGCCTTTGGTCGTTTTGTACAGACTTCATTATGGGTTTGATCATAATTGTCCCACGATAGTAGCTAAACCATTTGCTCGGCGATAGTCTCTTAGCTGTTTCTTCTTTCTAGAGTGGAGTCCCCTTTGGACTCAGGCTTGTAAGGACACTGAGCTGGAGATTTGAAAGTATTAGGACAGTACCAATCACTACTGCCTGCAAGCAAACTGCAGAGCAAGACCTGACTGCTACAGCAGTCAAGGTTACTAATGGCTACAAGCATTTGCATAGCAACTTCCAGACTTAGACTAAAGACTTGACTGCTACAGCAGTCAAGGTCTTCTCATTGTAATTTCCATGAAAGCCAGTAGGGCTGCTTGTATCATGAAAGGATCCATCAGGATCATGTGTATTATATATATCCAACAACCTCCCCACATTGGGGTGTGGTGTGTGATTCATATTCCTTTCTACAGAAAGGAGTATGCTGCCTATCGTTGACAACAGGCTTCTAAGTCTCACATGCTTTGTTGTAGTTTGGCCAACATGATTGGTCAGAGCCTCCCTATATGGAGACAAAATTGCATTTGCACTGCACTGACAACAGTTTCCAAGGAACCCAACGTGTTCATCTGCAACCATCGTGCTGCATTGCCTTCAAAGTGCAGAGCAGTTGCAGTTAACCAAATGGAATCTTCAATAGTTCTATTTGAAAGATCTTGAAATAGTGCATTTATCCTGCTATGGGATTAGTTCCATTGAACTTTTTTTGTGTGGTGGTGGTGGTGGTGGTTGGGGGGGGGGGACACCCGCTCAGGGCTTAATAGGGTTGATAGAATACTCATACCAAAGTTGCAACTTCTTTTCCGGAAGCCCATCTCCTAAGTACTCCAAAGTTAAGCGTGCTTGGCTTGGAGTGATGGGTGACCGACCGGGAAGTCCTTCCCGGGTGCGCATGAGTGAGGACAAAGTGCGCAGAAAAGACTGTTGGTCTGAGGGCAGTCTTGATCCTTAGAGAGCTGTCAGATGTAAGCGGGCTCGGGCTCGAGGAGGCGGACGCGTTACAGGGGTACATCTCGGTTGTGGTTGGTTGTGATGATGATCACAGGTGCCATCAGAAAAATGATCCAGTTGAGTTGTGCTACAGCCTGACCCGTTGCTTCCGCTTGTTTGTATAAGAATTGCTCCTCCTTTCCATACTGAGCCAGCTAAGTTTGTATTTGCTGCTGCTGAGAGTCATTATCACCGACACGGCCACATAGGTGAACAGGAGATCCATCATCACTTGGTCTCAGTGTTCATCATTTTTCTGTTCAATTTTGACATGGCAACAAAAGTTATCTGTGGAGAAGCTGGGTAACTTCTTGCAAACTGATACGAAGGTGTATAGGAATTACTGCACACAACTATCCAAGCAGGCAACTAGTAGCACTGTCCTGAGTTCGACTCCCCGTGGGAGCAAATTTCAGGCTGGGATTAAAAAAATCCACTTGTGTCCCACGCCAAAAGCACTGGTCTAAGGCCTAGCCCCGATCGTGGTCTTTTTCACATGGGCTACGGTGTCGCTGTGTATGGGTGGGCCAGGGGGTTCGGGTCGACTTGTGAGAATGTCTTTTATTCTAATGCAATGCCCAGGAGCTGCCTCTCTCTCTCTCATGTGCAGGTCAAGTTTTTTTTAACTCCTTATCTAGGCCCTTGTAATGCAAACTAGGTCTGATTGGTCATATGCATAAGACCTTATGCAGGCTGACACTCTCCTGTAAGCAGCTCAAGCCTGCATCCCACTATTCGCTCAAATCTACCATATCCAGCAAATGCAAGTGGGAACATTGCAGCCAACAGCCTAGTCCTTGCACCCGTTCTGCAGTAGATGCGCCCGTACTGCATTGCTGCCCTCTCGATTCCTTCCCCGCCGGTGGACTTGATGACGGCGCACACCTTGAGGACGAGCTTGTTGGCAGATGGAGGTGCCAAGGCTGAAGTGCTTGGACATGAGGTGGAGCGGCTTCCCCATGGCGAGTCCCTAGATGCAACATGATGTTGGACGGGAATGGCGGTGCGGAGCATGGTGTCCTCCTTGGCCAATATGTTCAAGCTTAGGCGCGCAGTCACATTTGCTGCCAAGGGTGCCAAGATGCATTGCCACGTCATGAAGCTGGGATCCTCACAGGATTGATGTATCGGTATGCGGTACATGCTTGTGTCTATGTACGACAAATTCGGGCATCTGGGGGAGGAGAGGAAGGCGTTCGATGAAATGGCACTTCACTTGGGAGTTCACTTGCCGTGCCTCATGTGATGCAATCTCTTGTGCTTCATGCATACTTACTATAGTTCGATTATCTGTGTGGTCTGTAGCAAAATTTATGTAATAGTTTTTCGTCGTAAAAATATGCTCAATAGTTTAGTGAAGTGAGCTCACCAGCAAAATTTATTCTCTCGACCTGTTACGGGAGACCGGAGTAGAGGGGTTTGATATACCTGGGTAGCACAACCAACCAAACACACCTCTGTATTCTTCTATGCAGGGCTAACCTGTAATGTTTGGAGCCAATCACGCGCATAATACTAACTTCCTATCCAGTTAAAGCAAACAACAACGATTTGTATTGTCTTGTTCAGGTTAATAATATGCTGCATTTATATGCTATGCAATATAGTGGATGCAACCAATCAGACCCTAATCGAATGGGCGTCACATCCTGATCCGTTTCTCTGATCAAAGTCGTTGGAATACTGCAACCACATGGGACTTGATCCACAACCAGTTGAACACGTAGAGAATGTTCCTCTGGAAGAGATCCTGATACCTGCTTCCCTGAAACTCCATAACTAGATGTACCGCCACCAATCGCAGCCCCAGGAGAAAGAGTGCTGCCACCATATGCTGGAATTCCACCTGACAGATGAATCACTACTGTCTGCGCAGCTGCAGTTCTACTTGTCTGGTCTACTACCACCAACGCTGCCAGAAATCCTTGTCACCACTGCAAAGAGAAAAAAAGTGGTTGGTGCAGAAATATTTCCATATTACCGGCAGGGAAAAAATTTAGAAGTTTTACTTCTGTTCCTTGCTATGCCTTTGGAAGATATTAACAATGTACAAAAAATAATTGATGGGTATTCAAGCACCACATTAATCCTAAATTCATGAAATCCAAAAAAATAACTAGAAAATCTTATTAACTGAGAAAAAATTGAAAATATTTAGTATACTTGTTTTTGGGGCTCCAGAGTCTATAGCAAACGGAGAGTCAGATATATATATGAATGATACAACTATTTTGTATCCAGTATATACGAATCGTAACCGAAGTAACTCCTTTAGATCTAAACTATGAAACTTCAGACATAGTGTAAATGTAATGACTACAATTATATTCTGAAATGTAGCCATGATGTTATGCTGTTGTTTGGGAAATTTTGCCAGTTTTCTATAACAAGCAAAAGAAATGTTGGAATGGCCATTTTACCTTCACTTAAATCCTATGTTAATATGCAATGGGAAGGGCATAGAGGACAAGATAAAAGTCATCGCAAAATTAAAATGATGTGCATTAGAAATCAGTGAGGACCTTTTTGATAATTGATTATATATTTTCAGAATGTTATGTGCGCTAGAATCTGGTTTAGATAATTGCTATTGTGAATTTCTGGGATTTATTGAAAGTTGCATGAATCTTTGTTTGCATACTCATGTAACAGATTGTTATCTATTGCATTATCAAATTTGTGCAAATATAAGTTATAATCTGTTATATAACTTTCAGCAACGTCTTCTGACGTCTTTGATGTTTTCTAGTGATTCTGTGTTGAAGCATGCCTCCAGTGACTTCAGGAAACTTGGTCAGCGTATATTTGTTTTTGTAATAGGTGGTGCTACTCGATCAGAGGTATCTCCAGTACAATTCTTTGTTGCTTTTGTATCATACATTTTCTGTAGAGGATATGAGTTTATGTGATGCATTAGTTTTCTAAGATCCATCATTTGTGTAAGTATTTTCATGCTGCATGCTGTAACCAGTATTGGAAATTTTCCAGTTACGTGCTGCACACAAGCTTTCATCCAAACTGAAGCGAGACATCATCCTTGGTTCATCTAGCCTTGACGATCCTCCCCAGTTCATTACAGTAAGTAGTTTGTCCTGTTACTAGTCGACTCTGCGTGATGGCTTGGCAAAACTGAATTGGGTTGCTATCATTTGCAGAAATTAAAGTTGATGTCAGCAGAAGAATTGACACTTGACGATCTTCAGCTGTAAATGGTGTCATCCGCCCACTTGAAATGTTCAATGTGAACTTTCGCCATAAGTTGTATGTAACCTTTTTATTTTCGGCATAGTTTTCTGTCCGCTCTTGTTTGTGGGGCATATCATATTCATTCGGTGAAATGTATTCTTAACACCACTTTTACTGGTGAATGTATATAAATAGCGGCCACATAACTGTACGGATCATTTTTTTTAAGTAAAATGCACTGGTGGTACCTAAACTTTTGTGTGCTTCTCAAATTGGTACTCAAACTAAAATACGTTGCATTTGGGTACTAGATCTATCTACTTTGATCACAAATGGTACAAACTCTGGGAACACAACTACAGTTGCTTACGTGGACAGTCCAACCTGTACAATGGCCATGGTATTTTTTGCTGATAGACCCCTGCCTCTCCTCCCTCTTTCTTTTCTCTCCCTTTCTTTTCCCTTCTGTGCGTCGCCCCTGTATGTCCGCCCGCCCTGTATGTATGAACACGGAAGTAATTTCGCGAAGAAGCGCCGCTCGCCCCCTCATGCCGCCCGCCTCTTAGAGCTCACCACCGCCGCCTCCCCCACTCCCCACTCTTGCCCGCCGCCCTCCTCCCCCACTCTCGCCGCCCGCCTTCCCCTCCCCCAATCCCGCCTCCCCTTCCCCCAATCGGGCAACCGAGGCGACCTCCGTGATGCGGACGGAGAGGGGAGAGTGCGTCCCCATGAGGGGTGTGCTCACCTGCTCTGCGAGCAGGCCGAGGCTGAGAAGGGCGACGACGGTGGTGTGGTGCAGCTGGCGCGACCCCATGGCTGGTCGGCAGCGATGGGAAGGGGAAGCAGCAACTGATTATGGTAAGTGTCGTCAAGCCGTATCCAATGTTCAATGCAGTTCTTGATTGTTGATTCTGCTGTCATAGTGCTTTAATTTGATGTAGAGAGTGGTTATTTTGGGCAACACTCTGAAATTTAGGTTTTGTGCACTATTTAGGGCCTGATGGTGAGGAGTTCTCTATAGAAGTACATCATGGGGGATTTTTATGTGGGTCTCGTAAATATTGGGTTTATCTGTATGGCAAGGTGGATTGGTTTGACAATTGCAAAGTGCGGTACTGGAGTTTTTGTGCAATCGAAGAGATCATTGTGAGGCTAGGTTATGGACTTGAAAATTGCAATGTTTATTGGCTGTTGCGTGAGATGGATGTGGCTACTGGTTTGCGAATTGTAGATTTAGTTGCGAATTGTAGATTCAGATGCAGAAACCGTTGTCATGAAACAAATTGCATGAAACAAATTGCATATAAGGTGAGCAACTTTGTGCTATACATGGACATCTACAATTCATTTGATGACAAAGCATGGGAAGATATTGTTGTCAATCCAATTAGTACATTGCCCAAAGTGTTAAGTCCAAGGAAGACGGCAGCTGAAAGACATGATGACGATGGCAGCAACATTAGTGACAATGATGGCAGTGTAGATGGGGACTTTGTGGATAGTGACTATGAAGTTGATGTTGAGGATGACGACCTATTTTGGGACAATGTTGATGATGGGGCGGTTGATGAGGGAGTAGCTTTGGGCATTGTAGTCAGCAAAGGGCACAAGAGAAATGCCCCATATGGCAAAGAGAACATGCAAACAGACAGACAATGGGATGAGCTATCTTCCGATGATGATGAGTTGGAGTTACCTGGTTCTGATGATGAGGGTCAGGTTGGGGCTAATTTGAAGGCCTTCATGCCAGAGGATATTCACAACCCAATTTTCAAGATAGGAATGAAGTTTGCATCAATAGAACAACTTAGAAAGGCAATCACAGAGTATAGTATCAAACATAGGGTTGAGATAAAGAAGCCAATAAATGACAAGAAAAGGATCAAAGCACATTGTGATGAAAAGTGCCCATGGAACTTGTATGCTTCATTTGACTCAAGGTTGAAGAGTATCTTGATCAAATCTTATGTTGGAGACCATACTTGTCAGAAGAAGTGCACTGCAAAATGGCTTGCTAACAAGTACTTGGATAGGTTTAGGGCTGATGAGAAGATGAGCCTGACCCATTTTGGGAAGACTGTTCAGTTGGAGCTCAACCTGACCATATCGAGGTCGAAGCTGTCTAGGGCAAGAAGGATGGCATGGAACATCATTTATGTTAGACACCTCTACTCCAATTTCTCAGGCAAGTTCAAGGGAGAGAACTTGAAGAATCAACTGTGGAGGTGTGCAAGAGCTAGTACAGTGGTCAGGTGGAACCAGGAGATGGAGAAGATGATAGTTCTCAACAAGGATGCCCATGCCTGGTTAGAAAAGATGCCACCAAACACATGGGTTAGGGCTTTCTTTAGTGAGTACCCAAAATGTGATATCCTCTTGAACAACACTTGTGAAGTTTTCAACAATTACATATTAGAAGCCAGAGAATTGCCTATTTTGAGCATGCTTTGCAAAAGGATCAAGGTCCAAATAATGACCGGACACTACAACAAAAGAGGTGGCTGAGAAGTGGGGAGAGGTGGCCCAAAAAGTGGGGAGACATGCTCATATGCCCAAAAATAAGGAAAAAGCTAGCTAGGCATGCATAGATGTCTAATACATGCTACCCATTACCTAGCGGGTCTAGAATTTTTGAGGTTCATGACAGAGAATGGAAGTATGTTGTCAACGTTGCAGCTAAGAAATGTGAATGTAGAAGGTGGGACTTGACAGGCATACCATGTAGTCATGCAATTGCTTGCCTTAAGCACGAAAGAATTCCAGAGGACTCAGTGCTCCCAAATTGTTACTCCATTGAAGCATTCCAAAATGCATACAGCTGCCAAATATTTCCATGCTCAGACAAGTCTGCTTGGCAAAATATTGGAGGTCTAGAAGTGAAGCCACCTAAGTATGAGAAGAAACCAGGAAGACCACCTAAGGCAAGGAAGAAATCAGCACACGAGGTTCAAGGTACAAATGGACCAAGGCTATCCAAACATGGAGTAACCATGCACTGCAGTCATTGTGGGAGTCCTGAACATAATGCAGCAACATGTGCACTAAAGAAAGCAGGAGAACCAGCTGTTAAGAAAAGCAAAAGGTCCCAAATTGACCAACAAGATCAGGAAGCATGGCATGAAGAAGAACATGTCTAGGTATGTGCAACCATACTGCCCTTTTTTCAGATTGTAAGTGCCTATGTTTACTGTAATTTTGTGTTTCAGGAAGCATGGCATGAAGAAGAACATGTCCAAGCTGAAACAGAAGCAATGTTGTCCTAAGTGGAGAACCCCATGTTGTCAAAACTACAAGATGAGGTAGCATAACTCTGTAGGGTCGAGATGGGGACTAGAGGGGGGTGAATAGTCCTTTCTAATACTAATTGCGATGGCTAACCGAATATAACGCGAAATTAAAACTATTCGCTTAGCCAAGACTTCACCCCTCTAGCTATGACTCTAAATCACCTCACAAAAGATCCTACACAAAGCAAATGAGGTGATAAGCCTAGCTTGAGCTCCTAACCGTTTCTATTGCAAGGTCACACAAACCTATGCACTAGTACTTCAAACAAGGGTGAGCTCCTACACAATTCTAATGAGCAAAAGCACAAAGTCAACCTAAGCTCACTAGATGCACAATGGACAAGACGACACACGCCTAACCCAAAGGCTCAAATTACCTAGCTACACAAACTAAGCAAGGCAATTAAACAAGCTACACAAGCTAGTAATTGCAAGAGCTACTCCACAAGCATAAGCACAAGATATATATGAATGTAAATGCAAAGCTTGTGATTTGGAGAATGCAAACCACCGAGAAGAGTAGACAAGTTGACACCGTGATTTTTTTATCGAGGTATCGGGAAGCTTGCCAACTTCCCCTACTCCTCGTTGTGTCGACCAACACCTTGGGTGGTTCCTTTGGTGTTTCACCTAGATGGTTCTTCGGTGTGATTCTCCGATCACTTGCCCCTCAAGGCACGCCCCGTAAGGCACCGCAAGACACCACTCTCAAGTGAGCCTCTCAAGGCACCGTAAGACACCACACACACAAGGGAGGTACTCACCGACACGCTCTAGTATTGTCGCCGCGATCCCCGCGAGGTGAGCACGAACCTCTCACAAATCCTCCTTCGAGCACCACACAAGCTTCCTTTATGCGTGCTTCACAAAGTCTCTTGCCACCAAGCCGCCTTGGAGGTGGCAACCTCCAAGAGCAACAAGCACACCGGCATTCAACACGATCACCTAGTGCCACGAATGCGATCCCTCAACGCGAATGCACTAGAATCACTCCTCACTTTGATTTGGATGAACACTATCAATCACAAGTGAGTGGGAGGGCTCTCTAGCACCACAACACAAGCCACCAAGGCCCAAGTGTGCTCAAGAACCAGCCATGGCCGGCCACCCCATCTATTTATAGCCACAAGCCAAAATAGAGTCGTTGAGGAGGAACATGCAATTCCTGCGGGCCGGCCGGACGCGCCGACCGGGACTTCGCCCATGAGTCCGGCCGATGAGTCCGGCCGAACCGACAAAACCCAACCTGCCAAATTTAGAACCCTCGCGCATGCGTCCGGCCAGAATTCATGCGTCCGGTGCATGCTTCGGTGCATGCGTCCGGTCAATCCCCGAGATCAACCCCCAAAACATGCTCTCTGTATCCCCAACCGGAACCACTCATCGGAGCGTCCGGTCAAAGTGCATGCGTCCGGTCGCGGGTCCGGCCACCGCGTCCGTCGCCTCTCGAAGCCGCGAAAATCCGCCGCTGTGTTGCCGCTCCTTCGCCTTTGCTCCAAACCGACTTCCGTCACTTGATTCTTGTTGCCGACACGTCGAAGAACACCCCGACACATGTGTTAGCATTTTCAAAACCATTTTCGTCAAGTGCGGAGTTAGCTCTTACCACGCCACTTGATCCTAACATATCGCAAAGTTAGATCGCTCAAGTGGTACTAGATGACCGATATGCAAACAAGTTTACCCCTCTTGATAGTACGACCATCTATCCTAAACCCGGTCATAAACTTCTCTAAGCACCAATGACCGGCGAAATGAAATGCCCTATAGGTTATACCTTTGCCTTGTGCATTTCCATTCCGCTCCATCTCCAAGTGCCGATGCAACACATGCACCAACACGATCACCAAATGATATGATCCACTTCATATCATCACGCGGACACTATTGGTCCATTGATCGTGACCTCACTTGCTCTTCACCGTTCGCCGGGTCCGTCGGGCGCCAAGTCTTTCCCAAGCTTCACCGCCTCGTGGTCCATCGCTTCACTGCCTCGACTTGCCCTTCACACTTGCAACCAGTCCATCAAGCCAAGCCTTGTCTTGATCTTCACCACCTTGGTCACATGACTCCATGTCATGTCTCATATGCAATAAGCTCCTCCATTGCATCATCACATGTGAACTAATCTCCTGTGTATTATCTCAATCACACATATTAGTTCACCTAATGTTGACACTCAATTACCAAAAACCACAAGGGACCTTTCAAACTCAACAATATTTTTTATTCAAATATTTGCCATGTTTCAAACCTGATGGTGATCTATCATACTAAGTAGGCTTCACAGACTCTGAGACAAACCCCAATGACTCAACCACTACTAGACATTGCCTACATCATTTCCAACCTCCCACCAGCTAGGCAAATTCACCTCACAACAGCAACCAAGGGTGGTAGGACATCAAAGAGCAAGACAGGGACCAAAAAGGGTCAATCTGGACAGTAGGAAACATGGAATGTGTGGCTAACCTTTTGTACATATGATAGTTGGCTTTTGTGCACCAAATACAGTTGCCTTTTGTGCAAAGAATCGTAATTACCTCTTTTGCAGCAATTAAAGTTGCCTTTTATGTAGTTATAATATAGCTATAGGTTCTGTTAGGATGTGGGCTGCAACAATTATGGTGCAATGCCTTGCTAATATAGCCATGGTTAGGTTAGGATGTGGGCTGCAAGCTCCAAAACTATCATGTAATGAATGTTGGATGAAAGCACCAAATCTGTGATGTAATGGATGTTATTTCAGTCATGTCACTAATGTTAACTTAGGTGTTGTAGTTAAATGCTTTGTCTCATTATAGTATCACTTGCTCAAATACTCGCCAAAATCGGATATATATCATCATGTTGGTTGTTGTGGCCTCCTTTGTCCACATCAAATTTGGGCAGGGGTGTTTTCACAAAAAGCCAAGGGATGTGGCCTCCTTTGTCCGTGGCGATCCACGTTGGTCGCTGTAGTGTGCATGGCCACATTTGTACCATTACATACCCAAACTAGTAGATCCAGTACCAAAATGCTACATTTTTTTGTTTGAGTACCTATTTGAGAGGCACACAATAGTTTATGTACCACCCGTGCATTTTACTCTTTTTTTATATATTGGGCCAATGGTTTGTTGGTTTCATTTTCTCTACGCACTACGTATCCACATGTGATGAGGCAGGTTATATGTATTCCTTCCTTTTTCAAATACAGAAGTTTAGAATAAGCTAAATAGTTACAAAAATAAACACGAGAGACTGCCTGTGCTGATGTAGTTTTTGTTTTTTTCCTTCAGAAAGTCCTAGCTGCTAAATCGAACATCTAAATTAAGCTCCAATTAGAACATGGTGCTTTTGTGAAATAAATCTATAACTCCTATAAGAGAGTCTCCCATTAGGGGAGTCTTTGGGGAGTTCTTAGGCCTCTCATTGGTCCATGTCACCGAAACTCCTCCGCACCCACTAAGCCCCATTCATTTGTTGCTTAGGAAGCCAACAACCATCGTCTGTCCACTTGAATGTTGCACGTCCCCCCTACATCTTCCCCGCCGCCCGGGCGTTCGACGACCGCTTCGCCTCCATCAATTTCCACGAGTTCGAGCTCCTTCACCTTCCCCGATCCGTTACAAGACCACGAAGAGGCGGGGGCGCTTTGATGTGAAACCGATCTCTCCACCAAGCCGACAAAGAAATTTCCCCACCGACGAAGTTGCCCCTTTAAACCTGAATGCTCTCTAGCAATTCTCGCCATTTCTCCTCCTCCCTCGCTGCATCCACCACAAAGACCGGGTGCCGCGCCCTCCCCTGTGGCAACGACAAACAAATGCATGGGCAACACCATGATGACGCGCTGGCTACTGCCTCACCTGCGCACGCCGCTGCGGCCGGCCGAGCTTGCCTAAGCTGCCGCCGATGATCGTGGGATGCTCGCCGCACGCCGCCGCACCGCCGAAGTTCATCCACGCACCGCTATTTCCGAAAGCTGACTGTATGGACTTGAAATTGCTGAGCCAGCTTATGCTTAAGCTCAATCCAGATACAATGAAATTAGAGGTTGGTGGCGGTCAGTTTATTGATGTTAATGAGCATAGCGTTTTGGTGCATGTTCATGTTGCCGAAAGCTGGTGGTGATCCTCCTGTCATGTCTGATGCTGATGCTCGTTCTAAGCTTGACGAGCTTGGTAAGGAAATCTATCCCGAGTCTTATGCGGCATCAGGAATCGATGTTAAAAATGTTGCTGCTAGACTGTCTCATGTAGATGAAGACAAGAGGCTTACTGGGAATTTGGCACTTAGGGCATTCTTCATGGTTTTATTCCAGTCCTTGCTTTTCTGCAATACTGACTCCAAATGTAGGCATATGGATGTGGCATACACTGAAGATTTGGAGAATATTGATAAGATTAACTGGTGCAAAGCTGTTGTTGATAATCTTTTGAAATCTGCACGATTGTATAGGAAGGAGTTCTTGAACAAGGGATATGATTCACCTCTGAATGGCTGTGGCATCTTTCTGACGGTAAGCTTTTTTTCTTCTCATCCATTGCTGTTGTATATTTGTATTAGTTTTGGTTGCAACTGCTTGATGTTATTTGTTGCAAATTGGTTATGTTTTTTTTTTTTGATTCCATTTTTTCCCTTCCTTTATGTTCAGATGTTATATGTCGATCATTTGCAACATGGTTTAGATATAAATCCAAGGACTTTGCCCCGATGTTCTATGTTTGGCAGCAAAGATATTAGTCACATTGCTAGGTTGGATCAAAGGGGAGATGTTCAAGCTGGTGTTGTTATGTATGGCAACCTTTGGGTAAGCTTTTCTATTATTTTTTCTCCCACTTTTTGTAATCTGTTTTAATTTGTTTACAACCTTTTTATGCAGCTGAAAAGTATCACTGGGACATGTTATGTCCCTACTGCTGTTGGCCCAGTTGTACCTGCCGTAGCTCTTCCCGCTGCTGGTCCTGGGGAAACTTCTGCTGCTGCGGGTACTTCATATGAGATTGGTGGTGGTTCGATGGTTCTCCAGCCTCTTGTCTTTCATCAATATCCCAGCCTTAGTTCTGCTTTGGGCCAGAATCTTGTTGATGCATTTGGAAGAAAAAGGAGTTCACAAGCACTAGAGATCTTGAAGGCTTTTGATGAGAGTAGCGCCAAGGCTCAGGGTTATGTGAGAGAGGCTTCTAGGTTGATGACTATGGGCAATGAATTGATGCAAAATCTCATCAAGAGTGCTTCAGCGAAATGCAGAAGCTGCTTGCTGATCAGCAAGCTAAGAGGGAAGCTAGGAATGAGAGTAGGAAGGGGAGGCAGAAGAAGGAGAAGAAAAAATGAGGTATTTTCCTTGTTCCGATTTTCCATGTTTTCATAATGCAATTAGTATCCTCCAATGTTGTAATTGCACATGTACTTTGTGTTGCAATTTGTATGTTAACTCTAAAATATTATGATAGAAAAAGGAGGTTCATCATGTGCTGGAAAAGATGGTCATCAAGGTGATTCTACTGGAGGGAATGGTGATGGCAAAGGTGGTGGTCAAGGTACATTTTGTTGATGCATATCCTTTTATTTTATGTTGCAATTAAGTTTACATCTGTGTTGCAATTTCATCTGCTTTTGTGTTGCAATTTGTCTTCTGCCTATACAACATCATGATTTTTTACCTGTAGGTTCATCAGGTGCTGATGGTCTCCAAGGAGATAAACCTGCTGTAAATGAAACTGAAGAAACCGCCGGGAAGAAAATTTGGGTGGAGGGAATGGTGATCAGGAAGGTGGTTCCTAAGGTTATTTTTTTCTACAAAACATTTGCTTATGTTGCAAATATGTCTCCATTTCTGTTGCAATTGGCTCAGTATTTGTATTGCAATTGGTCCGGGAAGTTCAATATATCAAGACACCTGTCTGAACTTTTTTATCATTAGATGATGGTCGTGAAGGTGGGTCACCTCCTTTAAATCAAAATGAAGAAACCGGCGAGCAAGGGAATTTGGGTGGAGGGAATGGTGATCGGGATGGTGGTGCTCAAGGTTAATTTTCCCCGAAAACCTTTTTGCTTATGTTGCAATTATGTCTCCATTATTGTTGCAATTGGCTCTGTATTTGTATTGCAATTGGTCTGGGGCAATTCAATATATCATGACACTGCCCGAACTTCATCATTAGATGATGGTCGAAAAGGTGCGTCACCTCCTTTACATCAAACTCAAGAAAGTGGACGAAAGCAGTCGGAACTTGGTCCCCAAGGAAATTTAGGGGAGGAAATGGAGATGGAGAAGATGCTAGAATGGATGAATCTCCACCGTGTTTTTTTATGTGCCAATTTTTTTTTCCAAATTTTCCCATGTTTTCCAAATGCCAAAGACTAGCTTTTGTCGCAATTAACATTATTTGTGTTGTATGTCTGAACCTTATGTTTTTCCTCTACTTTTTGCTCTAGCGTATTGGGGACGTGATCCGGTATTTGATGATAATGAGTCGTTCCGAGGTTTTTTTTATTGCCTTTTTTTTTTTTTCTACCCTTTCCATGTGCTTTTTTTAAAGTTTTAACTGTTGTTTGATCTTTTGTTGCAATTACTGATATGATGATCTAGATTCGCCATTTGAAGCTTCGGATGTTGAAAATTCGATGGAGAATCGATGGAAAAAGTTGGTCGACAAGGAGATTTGGATGGAGGCAAAGGCTCGCACATGGCCTTAAATCGGGAGAGGATCAAGGTGTTTTACAAGGAGGAGGTAAGGACAGTGGTGGACAAGGAGATCAAGGTGCTAATATTTGAGTTTTATGGACCTACCTTTTTTTAGTTGTTACTTGGATGTCTATTTGTCTTGCAATTACCTCTCGCAGGTGTGTTGCAAAATTGTACGTCTTACCTGTCTGGAATTATCTACCTCATTTCAGCTGCAATTTTTTAGACTTTCATGTTGCAATTACCCTTGTATTTCAGTTGCAATTACCCTGATCAGTGGAAGTATTTGAGTTATAGTGTAGTTTGTTAGTTGATGTCTATTTTTGTGTTGCATTTACAGTGATATCTGAGTTGCAAATACTCGCCGTGTTAACTTACATTGTTCTTATGGTTTTTGAAATTTAGGAGTGTCTCGACAAGACGAATTTGACAATCCGCCTCGTGTTTCTCCTCCACGCCAACAGAGCCGTCCATCCACTCCTCCATTGACAAGTTGCAATGTCGATGATCAAGGTGCTTGAGGTGCCCAATCGATAAGTCGGGTGATATGTTGCATTTTTTAAAACCCCTTTTGATTTTGATTCTGCAACACTCTAGAATAATTCATGGTCGTATATTTTTCAAGTTGTTAGTGGCTGTATATTTTTTAGATGCAAATCGGGTGTATTTTGTTTTCATTGCCAATCTAGAAAATAAAAAACAGAGGTCTATTTTTGCATTTTTTTTTTTTTGCATAGAAACAAAGTATTTACGCTCCATTGTCCTAGATTTTTTAAGTTGTTACTTGGCTATATATTTTTGTTGCAATTACCTCGCACAATCGTGTTGCAATTTGGATGTGATTTTTGTTTTGCAATTACAAATGCATAATCGTGGAATGTCATATGTGCTTAAATTTTTTAGGCAATCTTGTTGCAAATACAATTATATCTGAGTTGCAACTAGTTTGCTCATTGTATACTTAGATTTTTGTTATTTTTTTCATATCTAGGAGTGCCTCAACAAGACGAATATTCCATTCCAATTCAGTTGTCACCGCCTCATGTTTCTCCCCCACGCCAACGAGCCGTCCATCCACTCCTCCAAATCTAGTAGCAATGTTGATGGTGAAGGTGCTCGAGGTGCACAATCGATAAGAAAGGTGATATGTTGCATTTTTTCCAACCCGTTTTTCATTCTGCAACACTATATATAACCGACATTCGCTTTTTGGGGGTCGTGTACCAAAATACTTGTAGAATCTTATGCCTTTTTTTTCGGATGACCAAGGTGCTCGACGAGAAGAATCGGCATGTTTCTGAACCGACGCCTTTTGTCACTATTATGCGATCGAGCCACCTCACATTCCAAGTAAGTGCTACCTTTTTTAAATTTTTTTGTATTCATGTTGCAACTAGCACCATATCGTGTTGCAATTTTCTTTTTTTTTGCAAAGTGTTATGTTGTAATTTTTACCCCACTCGACTTTTTTAGGTGGTGGGATTTACGGAGAAGATATCCCATTTGCGGTTCCACTTGCCGTTAAGCTATGGACATCGGGGAGCCCCCCATCCTCTTCTTTGGATACGTAAGAGTTAACTCGTCGCCCAAAAATCCCATTCATCCAAATCTCAAGAGGCTAATAGTAATTATCGATCAATTGTTTTCTTTTGTTTTTATGTATCATTTTTTTGCAATGCTAATTTTTGATATACCTTGCAAAAGACGCCCCATTTGGCGCAGTAAACATGAACCAGACCGGAAGTTTTAATCAGCAATATAACATCCAATGTGCAATTGGGTCGCGATGTCCCCAATGAGAAGGACCAAGACACTAGTGTGTTAGATCAGGTAAGATAACAGGTTTCTCGTGCTGCTGTGATTTTTGTTTTGTTCTTCTTTGATGATGTTTCAATTCATTTAGCATTCATTTTGCAATTCCAATCACTAAATGATTGCAAATTGTATCTTTTGCAATGCAAAATCTTGTGTTAGATCGGGGAAGAAAGGATGTTCCCGATTCTGCTGTAAGTTTTTCCCCCTTTTTGTCCCCATGCTGTTGCAATTCATCTAGGATTCATTATGCAATTGCAATCACTAAATGGTTGCAATTTGTTTTCTTACAGATTGAAACTGGTGTGTTAGATCAGGGAAGACAAGAGGTTCCTCATGCTGCTGTTTTGTTTCCATGGTGTTGCAATCCATTTACCATTCATTATGCAGTTGCAATCACTGAATGTTTGGATGTTTGTATTAATCAGGTTTTAACCAGCAAGGCTTCAGATGTAGCCAACCAATCGCGCCTCCCCCTCGTAAAGTTATTTATATTCATGTACATAATTTTTTGTTAGTTTCCATATATAGTTTTTTGTTTTTTTGGAAAATTTTGTTGCACCTCATTGTTTTTTTTGTTTTGTAAATAGGTTGCAATTTACACCAGAACTAGGAGTAGGGCGGCTAGTACCAGATTGGCTGCTTCAAAAGCATCAGATTCGAGATTACCTCAGAGCAGGCCTGATGACCCTCCTGCTGCGAAGAAGAAGAGAGTTGAAAAGTCACCTCCTAAAAAGGTTGCTGCGAAGGCAGCTGCCAAGAAGAAAGGAGGAAAGGGTGCCAATACTAGTAGGGATTTTGGATGGATTTCGAAGGAGGAGGAAGCGCAACGTAAGGAACACAGGCAATGGTTGAATTCAATGAGAGAGAGAGCTGATAAAGAGTATCTTGAGGTGCAGAAGAGCATCCCTGCTGTGTCTAAGGATAGCTTTGCTACTTGCCCGTTTCCAGAGGACCCTCTTGAAGACATCATCAGCTGCTCTCAAGAAACGCCAATCAAGTTGAGTGCTGAAGATAAGGAAATTGGATCACAGGACTTCAATCAATTCCAAAGGATGATCTTCGGATATTTGGGAGATCGGTTGAAGAAGAAGCCAAGAAAGTACATCTCACCTTTCAAGATTAAAACCAGCAGGGCAAAAGTACCTCGACAAAGGCTCTTGCTATGAGGAACAAGATTGCTTCTTCTGGTGAATTGAAAGAGTAATTACCCTCCTATCTCTGTTGCAAAGCTTCATATATTAGTGTTGCAATTAGTTTTGTCCCTGTCATTTCTATCCATTTATTAGTGTTGCAAACCTTGATATATTATTGTTGCAAACCTTCATATATTAGTGCGGCAATTAGACCTCAATTAGCTTCGATTTTCGACAAGAACTATTTATTTTTTATCCCTGGGCATCCATGCAGGATGATTCTACTTGAGTTCAGTGATTATGGACTTTATAGTGGCAATGATCTACTCACTACCTTTCTTTGACAACTTGGAGGGTGATTCTTCTCTTATGGATTTCAATCGTCTTTTGTCTTCGTTTTGATGACATATTTCACAAGTCGATTCTATTGGATACAGGCTTTTCTTCACTACTGGTGTCTATGTGAGTTTTTTTTATTTTCTGAACTACTTTTGTTATGTTGTTGCAACCAACTATTTTTGTCATTATTTTGCATCAGCGCTTTTTTAAAGCTTTTGCATTTTTCCCCATGCGCTTTTTGCTTAAGGGTGTCACGAGTGTTTTTTTGAAGCGGATGGGGTAACGGGAGACTCAAGAATTCCGCATCTTACGGACACATCTTGAGATTGAACTTGAGCAAAGATATCGACTTCCATGAGGCCAAGCTGGTTAGTATCTTATTATCTCACTCCTTTCTCCCCTATTGTTGTAATCTATAATAAATCTAGTCCTGTGTTTTTGTTGCAATTGCTATCTACTGAATGTTGAAATGTATAGTTAAGCGGTTTGCAATTTTGCAACTAGTGGCTTCTTTTTTTTCTTTGAAAGCGTTCACCTTTACAGAATCGATGTATCAAATTTTTTTTGCTTGTAGATTTTCATCCCTATGTGTGATGGTGCTCACTATTTTCTCGTATTGCATCAATCGCATTCATGATCGCATTGATATCCTTGATTCAATTGACTATGGGTGGGTGTAAACGGACCCTAGTTTTCGTCATGATCCAGTAAAAGTGAAGTTGCCGTTCTTAAGTGCTGCATTGCAGAAGATTGACCCGAGGTTCCCTGATTTTGGCTCGTGGTCTACGGGATTTCCTAAGGTCCCAAGACAAGCCGGGGAAAATGAATGTATGTTCTTCGTATGGAAATACATGGAGTACTATGATGGCGAAATGTTGCACACAGACCTCCAGCCTGTAAGTTATTTTTCCTTTTTCTGACGCAGTTTTTTTTGAACGTTGAAAATTCTTTGTTTTTCAACAGTCTGAAAGGTTTGCTCTTTTTTGAGCAGTTCAAGGGCATGATATACAGGCTAGAGTTGATGCACTACTTGGTGTTCCATGCTCTCAACCAGGCTAAGTTACCTGATGCTCTTGATGTCTATAGGGTTGGCAGAAGGAAGCCCGAGTGGAAAGATCCTGGAAATCCTGAAGTTTAGGACTCTTTTTTTTTTTTTTTTCCTGGAGTAGCACGTTCTGAAACTACGTGTCACAAGTTGCAAGTCCTTAAACAGTTTGTGTTGCAACTGGTTTAGATAAGTATTGTAATTTGGTACTCCTATCTGTTGAGATCCAAGTGTTTGTGTATATATGTTTCTGAGATCAATACACTTGTTGGTTTGTCTAGGACAAATTTATGTGTATGTTGCAAGCAACTTGTTTTGTAATCATAGTTTTCACTGCTTTTCTTAAGTACCACATGTTGCTGCCTCAACACTAGATTTTTCATGTTGCAATCGTGTCTCTTTCGTTGTTGCAACTGTGCCACCGCATCGTTGCAAATGGTTTTATTATTAGCTCCTGCTGTGTGGAACTACCATGTTGTAATTTTTTGTACCACTAGGTTGCAATTTGCGCCACTCTCATGTTGCAAAGGGGGTTAGTGCACTGGCTTATGTGGAAGCTCAAGAAGACATCCCATGTTTCAATTTATTTTTTTTATTACTTGCAATTCTGTCACTTGAGGTTTTGCAACTGGAGACACCAATTTTGTTGCAAATGGTAGTTTAACCGCCATGAGTTTGCAAATCGTGACACCAAATTGTTGCAACTAGATACACCAAATCTGTTGCAAATGTCAACATCAACCTGTTGTAATTGGTTGTAAACAAGGTTGCAATTTGTTTTTTTGGTGTTGAAATAGGTTTTTTTTACCATGTTTTTAATCATGTCCCCCCTACCAGGCAAGGTTTATGGAAGATACCTTTGGTGGCTTTTGCCGACGTTAGGCTTCATTGCGTTTGCACATTATGATGATTAGGGTTCATACATTAGTTTAGGGGTTGACACATTCTGCTGAGTTTAGGGTTTTCACATTCTGCTGAGATTAGGGTTAACACATTCTGCTGAGATTAGGGTTTTGACATTCTACTGAGATTAGGGTTCACACATTCTGGCCGAGATTAGGGTTCACACATTCTGGCCGAGATTAGGGTTCACACATTAGGATTAGGGTAGCGGGGCCGAGAGGGCGGGTAGGCCCTCGAGGCCGTTTTGTGTGCACATTTTACATAATTTTGCTTTGAGATTAGGGTTCACACATTTTGTTGAGATTAGGGTTCACACATTCTCGCACATTTGCGAGATTAGGGTTCACACATTTTCACGAGATTAGGGTTCACACATTCTGAGTTTAGGGGTGCACACATTATCTTTGAGATTAGGGTTCGCACATTCTTATTCTCGCCGAGTTTAGGTAGCGAGGCCGAGAGGGCCGGCAGGCCCTCGAGGCCGAGTGGTGAAGTTGTGTGCACATTTTACACAATTTTGCTGAGATTAGGGTTCACACATTTTGTTGAGATTAGGGTTCACACATTTTGTTGAGATTAGGGTTCACACATTTTTTAGGGTTGAGATTAGGGTTTACATTTTACACAATTTTGCTGAGATTAGGGTTCACACATTTTGTTGAGATTAGGGTTTACACATTTTGCTGAGATTAGGGTTCACACATTTTGTTGAGATTAGGGTTCACACATTCTGCTGAGTTTAGGGTGCACACATTCTGCTGAGATTAGGATTCGCACATTCTGCTGAGATTAGGGTTCACACATTTTGCTGAGTTTAGGGTTGCGAGGCCGAGAGGGCCGGTAGGCCCTCGAGGCCGAGTGGTGAAGTTGTGTGCACATTTTACACAATTTTGCTGAGATTAGGGTTCGCACATTTTGTTGAGATTAGGGTTCATACATTTTGTTGAGATTAGGGTTCACACAATTTTAAAAAAGCATGCCCCCTACCAGACAAATGGGGTTTTTGGTCATAGATATATTGCAAATGTTTTGCTTGGGATGTTGTAACTAGGAGAACTCTCCGCGCGTTGCCGCGGGAGAAGCAGAAATATATCATAGAGAATTAGTGGACACCTCACACTTCATGCGGTTGTAGCAATAATATATACATATGTCATCTTTGTAAAAATAATAATAATTTGCAAGCTCATATGCAAGGGCTTCATACATCTAATGTAAACATATATAAATTGATGAAAGCGAGATATGAACATGAATCATTCAAGAAAAAAAAAATCAAAGCTGGCATGATTCTTGACCATCGATTATAAGTGGGAAGAAACACTACCTAGATTTTGCTTTGCTCCACTCATTACTCGGTCACCGATTTTGGTCGATGGACTGCTAACCTCCACTCGTTACTCGGTCACCGCGGCGCCTCTACCGCAAACCACGGACGGGTAAATAAAAAAAGAAAAGAAATTGACCGCACATTTCCTCATCCTCAAGCCCGGGCGCATCGCATCCTCCGCCTCCTCCCACATCGGCCTTCAATCCCGGCATGCCAGCCAGCTTTCGCCGCCGCTTTCTCCTCGCGGCCTCCATGACCCCACGCGGAGTCCGGGGCGGGTTCGGTGCGAGCGGGTGCTCGGCCGCCGCCGCCGGCTCCTGCCGCCGGGCCGCGGCCGCCCGGCGCTCCTCTGCTCCTCCCTTGCTGGCGTGAGTGCCCGTCCTAGCGTCCGGCGGAGTTCACCCCGGCCGGGCGGCCATGGCGTAGTCCCCGGCGAAGCCCTGCTAGGCACCCCGACGGCGAGTGCCATGGCCCCGCCATCGACGAGCCGCAGCTCCCGCTCCACCTCGGTACGCATCCTCCTCGTCCCTTTCCCTCGCTGGAAGAACATAGCCGCGCCCGGTGGTCCGGTGGCCGGTCAAGGTAGAGATGCAAGTGTTGGACGCCATATATGTATGCGCGGTGGGGGAGGCGAGGGGTTGGCGGAGGTGGGGAGGCGAGAGGGCGGGATTCAAGGTGCGAGGGTGGCTGCGGGATTAAATGCGCACCGAGGGAGGCAAGAGGGCCGAGGGGTTTGGGCGGGGGCGACGGACGGCGCAGTGGGGACGATGGATGGATGATGTGGCATACCTGCATGTCAAGAGAACTCCTAAGTGGGGGTTTCCCATATAGAAGGTTTAGATTTGTTGTTTTTATTGTTGCAAATGGTTTCCTAACAGCTCCGTTTGCCGAGTTTAGGGTTATTGTTCGTTGTTGAGTTTAGGGTATATATTTTTTTTACTGTATTTAGGGCTCATGGATTTTGCCGAGTTTAGGTTATATGTTTTTTCGCTGTATTTAGGGTTCATGGATTTTGCCGAGTTTAGGTTATATGTATTGTTTAGGTTATATGTACCGTGTTACTGTGGGCCATGTTGTATTTTGGTTTTCACCAGGTTGTAATTACTTCACTTAATGTGTTGCAATTGTATACAACACTTGTTGCAAATGGTACCTCCCTTTCCCCAGCCCCTTTGTGTGTCCCAACTGTTGGTCATCTCTCTATGTTGCAAATTTCTGTGTTTCCCGGTTGCAATTATGTTACTACTAGTGTTGCAAATGTCAGGGGTTTTTTTTTGTATATCAGGTTGATATTGTCATACTGTGGGCCATGTTGTAATTTGATTTTCACCAGGTTGCAATTATTTCTCTTAAGGGGTTGCAATTGGTAACAATACATTGTTGCAAATGGTATCTCCCCTCCCCTAGTCCCTTTTTGTGTGTCCCCACCGTTGGTCATCTCACTATGTTTGTAAATTGCTATTTTTCCAGGTTGCAATTATGTTACTACTAGTGTTGCAAATGTCAGTTTTTTTTTGTATATGAGGGTTGATATTGTCGTAGTGTGGCCATGTTGTAATTTGATTTTCTCCAGGTTGCAATTATTTCACTTAAGGGTTTGCAATTGTACATAATACATTGTTGCAAATGGTACCTCCCCTCCCCCAGTTAAACAACAGACATGTTGCAATCACTATAATCACGTCGTTGCAATCGCCAGACAAGTATTGTCAAAGAACTAGCAAACATGTAAACATTTATAAGGTCATAGTGATGTAATAACTTATAACTTATAACTAGCAACTAGCAACCATGTATACATTTATAAGGTCATAGTGATGTAATAACTTATAACTTATAGCTAGGAACTAGATAACATGTTGCTGCAGTAGCAACTTGTACAGGTGCATAATATTTTCAAAAGCAATACTATAGAATTCAATCTTCAACCCTCTCTTGGTGCACTTCCTATTGTCTCAGCTTCTCCTCTACCTCTCTTGAGCAATAATTTATAATTTATGCGGATGTAACCAACAACTTTTTTTGTGCCCACGTCCTATGTAGAGTTGTTTGGTTCTGTTGCTTCATCTTGATTGACTTCGACATCAATTTGTTCATGCGCCTCTCTTACCGCCTTTGGTCTTCCTCTTTTCCTCGGGGTTGCATCATTTGTTTTACGAGCTTTCTTGTTGACACGTGTTTTACAAGCCTTGCCCGATCCGGGTTTAGCGGACATGTTGTGACGTAATGTGTACCACGGACACCACAGCCACCGCATTCTCTGTTTCCGTAGTTCTTTTTCACATATGTGCTGAACTTATTTCCTTCTTGTCGAGGCTCGCCATTTTTCCTCTTTGCTGCCCGGTAAAAAGATGTTCGCCTTTTTGTGCGTGTTACATGGGCTCAACCCGCCAATAGATTACCATTCATCCGTCTTTGATGATGTTTGTAATCCTGGACTTCCTTCACCAGCATTCTTTGCCGATCTACCACCGATGGCGCCTTTGCCTGGTGACACATCAGTTGTGTTGTCATCATTTGCGTTCTGTGATGCTCGATCGCCGCTGCCGCCACTAATTCCGCCAGAATGCCCCTGTGCTTGGCGACACATCCTCCTCGTGCTTGTTTGGAACATTTTAATTCCGGGAATTATCCCGTCGAGTTTCAATGTCTGTTTCCTCACAAGCACGATCGGACTTGCTCCCAGCTGTTCCTAGCTCCATTAACTTTGGAAGCAATTTTGTCATTCTTGCCTGTTCTCGGCTTGCATTGGGACCAATCCGCACACCGTCGTGCCTATCCCAAGTAACATGTTGCCTTGCATCTCTAGTGTATCTTTTAAATATGTACGCCTTCTCGGTATTTTCCCTCGACTTGTAGGTGCGTGAAGGTTCTTATGAGATGCATGCAGAACAGGCCTGAAATTTTTATTAGACCAAACAAAAAAAACATTTTCGATGTTTTATCTTTTTATGTTGTAACCACTGGTAGTAGAAGGTTGCAACTGTGTTGAAAGAAAGTTGCAATTGCATGTTTTTCGTAGAATGAACATACCTGTATGTTCCCACTGTTTGCACTCACAACTATATTGACCATTGTCTTTATCAACAAACACTTTGAATTCATGTTGTGCCCATAGAAGCTACCTTCTCCTTGTTCATGTTTTACCAGCCACTCATTCCTCACCCACCGGGTCCGGATTTGGTCGAATTACAAATGCCGTGTCTTTGTTATTGTACTTGTTTTTGTACTCTTGGTACACGGTGTACACTCTGGATAGCTGCTCATCAAATTTGGCTTTGCAAGCCCAGGCCACCTCTGCCTGCAAAATATCAATACTTGTTGCAATTATTACACAGATATTGTTGTAACTAGGGTACAGTCATGATTGTAAAAGGCATACTAGTTTTTATTTCCATGGTTTAGGGCACAGATATTGTTTTTTCGTAACTAGGGTGTACCTGTTCATAGTGTGTTTCGCCTGCATCCATGTGGTCAGCATGCTGTAGGGAGTCTAGCATCCTCTTAGCAAACATGTGTAGGCTTGTGTTTTGATCAACATAGCCATCTTTTAGCACTCGTTTTGGCTTTCCGATCATTTGTGTGGATGTCATTCTACCACAAGTACATCCCTTTGAAATAAGTTTCGATATCCATCTTTCCCTCTTTTCCCACGCGGTGCTTTTATCATTGGATGATCAACAATGGTGAACTCATTAACTAACTTTATCCATTCATCCTCAAATTTGGTTGGTCCCAATGGATAGTTAATCAAAGATTCAAACTTTTCTTTCAATTGTTTTTCTTGTGCTCTTCGAACAATCGATCCAACTCAAATTCCCAAGGCCTCAATATGTGCCAACGGCGGTTTTTCGTGATGAGACTTGAGGAAAACCATCTCAATTGCTATTTTCATTCTTTGGATCTTCATCTGTTAAAATAGAGCAAAACAATTAAAAGTATTATTCATGTTACAATTAATGTGTTTATGATGTTGAAACTATGCGCCAGAGTAATTGCAAATGTATGTAATGCCAGGATTACCTGTTAGGATAACACTAGGTTCCGTTTGACCCATGCAAGTTTTGAATGTCTCAAACAACCACTTGAATGATCCAACCGATTCATCACCAATCAAAGCCTCGTCCGAATGTCACGTTCTTGAGGTTGTTGTTGGATCCAACAAACATTGCAAGAGGCATCTTTTTGCCGTTGTTTTGTGTGTTGTATCGAAGGTGATGACGTCTCCAAAATCTTTATACTCGCTCTCGACTAGCATGGCTCCAGAAGATGTTTTTTGATCACCCCGGTTTTTGGATCTCGCATCCAAATCCCAAAGTAAAATATTCATTGTTTGCCTTGCAATCTCTCAAGAATTTCGGTAGTTTGTTTAGGTCATATTCTCTATCTTCTCTGCCTTTGCCGCCTTCCCGTGAATCATGTTGCAATTAGTTCAAGAACATGTTGTAATTATGCTAGTTCAAATTGTTGCAATTCATTGAAGAAAGGTTTTAAAAAGATAAGAAATTACATTTGAATAATGTTGCAACCGGTTTCACTAACATGTTGTAATTATGCTAGTTCGCACGATGTAATCATTGAAGAAGGTTTTTAAAAGATATTTACTTTTAATGTTAACCATATTTGCAATTGGTTTCAAAACAAGTTGTAATTATGCTAGTTCGGCTATTGCAATTCATTGAAGAAGGTTTTAAAAAAAGATAGGGAATTACACGTGAAACATGTTGGAATTGGTTTGACTTACAGTGTTGTAATTATGCTAGTTCGGACGATGCAATTCATTGAAAAAAGCTTTTTAAAAGATGTGGAATTACATGTGAATCATGTTGCAATTAGTTTTAAAAGATAGGGACTTACATGTTTTTGATGTCCTTTTCTCGTAAATCCCCACATTTGGCGACCATCATAGAGATCGACATGACATGCAAATACCCGCTTGATGTGGAACTCCATTCCTTGTCATTATATTTGAATAGGTCACACATCCCTTGTTCCATGTTTTTGTGTGCGTGCATGTATCTGATCATTCTCGGAGAAGGCTCCAGTTTATGGTTATGGGCTTGTTGTACATGGTCAAAGTACCGGATGTTGTCCTTCATATTCTTCTTAACTTTGACATAAGCCCCGGCGACCACATCTTTTCAATCCTTTTTCGTTTTTGGAGTCTCTACTTTGTTTTTGCTATCATGTTTCCCTTCCCTGTTGCAGACCCAATGGCATGTCTGTTTGCTTGTTCTTGCTGTCCTCAGGCTGAACCCAGCTAGTCTAGCATAATCTTTGTAAAATGTGTAAGCATCATTCATTGTGGCGAATTCTTGCTTCACTCTTGGCACAAACACAAAAAGGTGCTATAGCTGCATCCCGATAACAATAAAACATGGTCAGTGTAGCAACCTAAATCATTGCTTTTATTTTGCAAATGTTTATGCAAATTGCATTCATGTTTGATTTGCAACTGGTGATAGGGCATTGCTGCAAATGGCCATTTACAATGTTGCAATCGGCAAGTAATGTTTGTTTTTCTTTTTTTGTCTCACATGCTGCAATAAATAACCTGTTGTAATTACCATGACGAGTTTGTTGCAACATGAAAATATTTTGAACTGTATATTTTTTTTCAATTTTTTTTGCAAAGTCGGTCTAGCAACCAAAAACAATGCTCTATTCAATTTTTGTAGCGTATGAACTTGAAATGGATGTCACTTGGGAGATTGCTGGGGTTTTGGGGGAATTTTTGTAGTGCTTACCGGGTAGAAGAGCTGTTGTGCATCTGGGTGACCATGTCTCCTGGAGCCAACGTAATCGGTGGTGTGATTGTCGTCGTGTGGTGTAGGGGATCATGAGATGTAGGTATGGGTGTAGCAGCTGGAGTCGAAGCCGCCGCCGTCTGTGGAAGGATGGGTATCGTTGACGGCGCTGGTGCTTCTCTCGGGACTTCCAATCCAGCTCTGTCCGGTTCGATTTCTGGATCTCACCCGCGAGGTCCATGAACGCCTCGATCCCCCCAAGCAACCGCGTGAATCAAGGCTGTGTCTGTTAGGACCATTGCGGCGTGTGATCCTGGTTCGATTTCATGGGATCCCATCTACTCCGACGAGGTATTGGCGTTTTGGAGGCGTTGGTGGTGGCGGAGGCGGTGGCAGAGTAGGCGGTGTTGGTGGCGGAGGATGTGTCGGGAAGGACGGGGAAATTGATTGGATCTGTAGTTATGTCAGGTATTTTGTTGCCCGAAACGTTTGCCCGTTACATTGTTGTAACCGTTTCGAGATCGAGTTGTAGACGATAATAAAACATTGTTGCAATTTGGTTTTATGTTGCTGAAGGTGGGCTTGGTAGGGTGAGTTGGGCGCACGGGTATTTCAACGAGCCTGTGACGCCCATGTGGCAAGACTGGGCGGCGTCGGTTGGATTTGTCGATCATGAGGCGACTAGAGTGGGCCGCTTGGATTTGAAGGAAGCGGGGGCCGCGCGGTTGGATTTGTCGGTCGAGGCGACTAGACCTGGCCGCTTGGATTTGAAGGAAGCGGGGTCCGTGCATTTGATATAGCAAATGCACCTTGTTGCATTTTAGCCTCGCCGTATATATATATATATATATATATATATATATATATATATATATATATATATATATATATATATATATATATATATATATATATATAGGGTGAGTGTTTTCTACTCCGGGAGTAGTTACTCCCATCATTAAAAAACACATTAGCGTATGTGTTCATACTAATTTAGCAGTTTGAGTATGTTTATATACTCATATTAAGATACTTTAAATCTTACTACGCGAAAAAAATTTCAAGGAACCCATACTTTTTAATATTTACCAAAAATGTCACTACTGCCAGACATATAAAAAGTATATCCACATACTCTAGGTATGTATACATACTTAACATAAATATCACCCTAGATGGTCTAGTATGATCATATACTTCGTCTA
Source organism: Hyparrhenia diplandra (assembly GCA_015847255.1). Taxonomy (NCBI): domain Eukaryota; kingdom Viridiplantae; phylum Streptophyta; class Magnoliopsida; order Poales; family Poaceae; genus Hyparrhenia; species Hyparrhenia diplandra. Next base: position 257,168 of record JADLZK010011701.1, on the reverse strand, counting down.
GATACACTTTGTTCTGTCATATATGCCCTAAATCTAGAGATATACACATGGGAGTAACTACTCCCTGGGAGTAGAAAATCTTTTCCCCTATATATATATATATATATATATATATATATATATATAAGCTTTGTCCTTTTTTTCCTTTTTATCGCTCACCGGTGGTATGAACGGTCCAACGCCTTTACCACCACCACAACAACCAAGTTTCCATCGGGCGATGAGCCATTCGCCCCCAGTGTGGACACAAGGCCATCCCTTATCCAATCATTGTATGAAATTTTTTTTCTAACATTTTTTATTTCTTATTTTACTATAAAAATACATGGACAATTAGTTTAATTTAACGCCATTTTGTTGCATTTATATACGTCACGACTTTATCCCCAGTACAATGGCTAGAAACAACACTTAGTACCGTTCTTTATCTCTAGTTTTGTGGAGACCACGACATCTAGAGCATCATCACATGGCTATCAACTATATACGTGTGAAATAAGTTTTTACATCCCTTCGAGGATGCTAGGACACAAATGACCACCTAATCCACGAGAGGGGAAAACGAGAGAACGTCGTGCAAAACGCCGGATACCATGCCGCTTTCCTTGTGCTTAGATGCACTTCGACGTGTTTGCTAAATTGTGCCTGATTTCTCGCACTTCAAGATATTTTCTTTGTCTTCTTAGAATATCCCCCCATGAAAATATAGCGAATATGTTGGGAGTTACAACCATGATGATGTGGCAATAAATTAAATTCATCATTTTGACAATGCATATTAGATATAGATTCACATCATCCTCATTCATTTTGATTCTCCCACTTGCGCATTTTTTACTCCACGATCTTACTTATGCTTTGCATGTGGCTTGGTGGCCGTTCTCGACCAAGCTACAAACCAACTTCGGTATGATTGGGACTTACGGTGCACACCTAGTCCAAAGAAACTACGGAAGGGCGACAATAATGCATAAGGTTTACTAACTTAGACAAAGGTCGCTCAAGAGGTTATATCTATGGTCGAGCATTTTTACGACCTTGCGAGGGACGAGAGAGTGCAATCATAAGGGCATTGACCTTCATCGACTCAAGCGGATACTTAATCCATGACATCAATTACCCGATATTTCTACAATCCTACATTCGTGTGCATGGATCACAAGTCGACCCAATATTGATCCCGACGGCGATGATGATGATTAGTGTGTTTACTATGTTAATTATTTGTAAGGTTGTAGTTTAACCGGTTCCTAATTAATTTGTAATGTTCTTGTGGCCCATGTGGTCTCAAATTTTTTCTCGAGCCTTTCACATGCAAATGGGGAAGCACCCACGAAGTTTGAGACCCACGAAGGTTTGGTATTTTGATTTAATTTCACGCGACGCCACCGTGTAATTATAGTTTGAACTCGAAGCGTAAAATTACTAGTCAACATAAAATTATGAATAAAGGTTTAAAATGAATATAAACATAAGTCTAGGGGTTTAACTAACATAATTCCATGAGCTTTGGTGATTTATACATTTTCAGGGACTTAACAGATAAATGCAGAGAAGAATGGAGAAAGTTCCGGAATATACATCCAATATGATGACAAGACTTGACCGTGAAGTAACTCAACCCGAAAAGTGGACTAAAACATTCTAGAAGACACCAGAAGGAACCAGAGGCCGAGGAGAGACAGGCCACTGGCGGCCGCCAGGCCCATTTAGGCCGGCCACCAGGTGGGACCCACCTATCAGCCTCTCCTTTTTAGGTCGGTTTACTACTGACTTTGAGGTTGTATCTACACCGTTGCCAAGGTCGGTTTGATCCAAGGGTTCACGTTCATCGCCAAGGCCTATATAAGAAGACCCCCGACCCTGTGGTGAAACCCTAATTTATTATCAATTCATTCTATCTCATTATCTCTCAGTTGTAGAGGGGTCCCATGTAAGGATCATCTCTCTCTAAGGGATTAGTGAATTAGAATGTAATTAGAAGCATATTAGAACTACAATTAGAAGAGTTAGTATAAGAGGATTAGAACTCATTAGTTCTAATCTTTTAGAACAAGAGAGATAGAGAGAGGGAAGGAATCGGAGGAAGTGCCGGCCTGTCGGTGCTATCTCCATACTTGTACCTCGGTGGAAGTTAATCTACATTTGGAATTACTCTGGTAATCTACTTCTTCTTTTAGTAAGTTATATTGTTTATATTTATTCTTATTGGTCTATGAGTCTCTCTTTTGAGTACTTTAATCTATTGCAATAGGTTAAGGTAATATTCGTAGTGTAAGCGTGGTGCTTAGGCTCTGTATCTCATAGATACACCCTACCTTCCTGAGCGTGGTAGTTCGTGGTAGTGACAAGTACCATTGATTCCTTTGGATTCCACATCCCGTTGGATAGGACTAAGTAGGAACAAGTTACTGGGGGAATAGTGAGTTTCGGCCTTACTTTTCTTTGAGTACATCCCCATAAGAATATTATCAACATCACTTACCAAATTAAGATTTAGCTATCTTAGTAAACCTCTCTATACCCTCAACCTTTTTAGTCTTGTGCTACTCCGGGTTAAGATTAGACCATAGTCTCCCTCACCCATTTCCCTATGGATTCGATATTTAAACCCTCTCCCCGGGTGAAGTGCTCACCGGTATCCATGCGCTTGCGGATAATACAAATTATAAATATTTACGTGGGCTTAGCAAATACCAACAAGCATTTACGCATTGTTGGGGAAACAGATTGCTAAGATTGACTTTGAATATACCTTATCCTTGTATCATATTTTTTTCTTTTATTCTTTTATCTTTTTAACTCATCTATTCTTTTCTTTCCCTTTTCATTATGAATTCCACGCCTATCTATAAATATCTTATACCCTCAAGCTTTTTAGGCAACCGTAATCTTCGTGAGCCTATCCTAGCAAAGTCCTATGAGCTACGCTTGGGTTATATAAGAATGGTTCAGAACTAGCCTTCTCGGGAGAAGGTGAGGCCAACCCACACTCACATTTACGAAAAGTTTGAGGAAATTATGGGATGCTTTTCGTATGGAAGGCATATCCGATAATACCTTATGCTTTGAAGTTCTTTCCATTACTCTTTGACGGAAAAGCTAAACAAAGGTATTACTTGAACGTAGAGAGAGTGAAAGGAGATTGGGAGACATTAATGTCCAATTTTTGTACCTATTTCTTTCCCACCTCCAAAGTGGCCCGTCTTCGTATAGAACTTTTAACTTTTGAACAAGAAAAAGAAGAGTCTTTTAAAGCATCATGGGATCGTTTTAATGACCTTATCAACTTTGGCCCAAACCTTGGTATTCCAGACCCAATCCTTCTTCAACATTTTTATTTGGGTCTTAATAAGAAAGATGCAAGGGACCTTAATGCAGCTTCCGGAGGCGCATTCCTTTCTCTGTCTGCTATAGAAGCAAGAAATCTCATAGACAGATGTTGCGGATACGTCACCCCCACTAGAATCTTTCCCGAGAACAATGAAGAATCATCCTCCAATCAAGAAGAAGAAATCACATAGCTAATTCACAACAATTCCAATCCCAAGACCTAGCTATCCATCCTGAACCATCATCATCCCAAAATCCCCCAAAGGAAGAAGAAATTTCACCTTTGGAAGATCCATATGAACCTACCCTTAGTGATTTTGGGAGAACAATAAATTCTTATCCAGACAAGAGACCTCTAAGTGACCATAATTCAGATTCCCTTAAGGAGATGTCTCTTATTGAAAGTGTTTATAAGAGATTTCCAAGTAATTATAATTCAAATTCTTTTAAGGAGAAGTCTCTATTTGAATGTACTTATTCTTTCAAAAGACATTGGGAAGAACCCAAGGATGACATTTACGATCTTGCCATAGAAGAAGAGCAAAGCTATCTAGAAGACAATCTTATCTTCTCCCCTCTATGCCTAAACAAGATGATTTATTCGAACCTATCTCTAAACCCATCCTTGTCCCCGATGAATCCACATATGCTTCCTTCTTTGAAACACATGATGATCTTAGAAATTCACCACAACAACCTAAGCATAAGGATCATCAAGACCACCAAGAAGAACCACAACAATGGCTTGAGAGTGTTAATGACCTATGTATTCCAAACCATGTTTTTGATCGCGGAAAATAGACATCTTTCGCCGACACTAATAGCGGTAACTATGAGAGCACACAAACCCAATAGAAAATAGCCTAGCGCCAATAGCGTGAAATAGCGAAAGCGCCAATAGCAAATTGACAATGATGAATTAATAGCGGCGCTATAGCACGCTATTTGTTTCTGATTCCAGCCATTGATTGAAGGATGACATCTTAGACACTATTAGCCCGAGAGACACAAACCCAAGGATCCTTTAGAAAGTCATGATGAATTAACCTTGGAGTTTGAGAAGGAGGACACTTTAGTATGGGAGCCCATGTTTTATCTAGCACATGTTCACATGATCACCTTCCTAAATCACCTAGTCTCTCTATCACTATCCCACATGAGATCTTCAACCCCCTCATTCTTTCTCCTCCTATAGATTTCGAAGGGTGGTTGTAGATGCATACATCTATAATAAATATTCTAGATCTCGTTGGCATAAAATCTTGAGGTAGATTGATGTTGGAAGGGAAACCACTTCATCATCATGAATCTTAATTCAATAGGTTTCCCAAGGACGAGCTTGCTGTCCTTAAACAAGCACTTCTTGAGAAATAACATGAGTGTTCACCTTATTGCTATAGTACCCTTGTAAGCATAGAGATATGAATGAAGAAATATTCCTTCGAGTATTTTTGTTACTAACTATTTTAGGTCTAGAGCAAGAAGAACGAAGGATGACAATGTAAGGTATGCCCAACCAATCATTATGCAACATAAAATCACAATATTTTCCTTATCATTTTGCTACACTATTTTGGTTGCCTCTACCTTTTGAGACATGCTCAATCTGCTAAAAATATTATCATGCTCTTTATCTCTCTGTTTGAGTAAATCTCTATAATACCTTTATGCTATCCTTTATCTACCATAGTATGCTTTGGTTTGGGAACACTATTACACTGTAGTTAGTGTGTTTCCAAAGGCTTTTAAATTAAGCATGGTGCTTAGGTTAGAACGCCTTCCTTAATTGAATTAGACATGGAGTCTAGTTTGGTTATTGAACTAAGAATTACTTGTGTAGACATTGGTATATTTTGTTGGACTAACCCCTGTAGAAAAAGAAGAAACTCTCAAATAAGCTTGGGGGAGGTCCTGAGATAAACTCATACTAGAGATGAAGTAAGGGAAATAAGAGGAGTGCTACAAACAAAATCTACAAACAAAAGCACTTGCTCAAGGATCAACTTAAGGATGAATGGCACATGGAGAAGGAGGACCAATTCCACCAAGGATAATCCAATCATGCTCTTCCTCCTCACATGCTCCCATCACATCCCACATACTGAAATAAAACCATGAGAAGAAGCAAGATACAACAAATCTTTCACAAGGAGGACACGCTCGTACACAGAAGAACATTATGGAATAAGGAGGAAGAAGACAAGTTAGGAAAAACTACACAAGAGGCCAAATAAGGAAAGCACTATCACAAGTTTCTACAGTGCCATCATGCTCCAATACTAAGGTAACATCTTAAGGTGAGTTGTCAATAAATAAGCTTTCCCTTAATTATGGCATGTTCACAAATGAAGAATCCAACATGTTAGAGTAACACCCTTGCTTGATCTGATTTCATTAGCTTAACATGTTTCGTATCTTTTGTTGTTCCTAACACCACCTTCTTGATCTCATAGTCTTAATCATATTAGCAAATGTGTTGCAACATTCATGTTCCATCTTCTGATCTTATCACCCTTGTTATAGAAAAAGAAACACGTAAACATTAACTTTATCTTGTTTGATGTGCCTAAGGTTTTAGAGAAGAATGAACTTTTGGTTCTGTTGGTGTTTTCCCCACCAACAGGGGCCCATGCACTTGATCTTTGCCTTGTCTTTTGCACGCAGACACACTATGAGCAAAATGTGGAGGAGCCTTCACTCTCCTCAAAATTCTACAAGAGAATGTCCTGAACTCACAAAGCATGCATGCAAAACAAGAAGTTGCCAACCCCCACTATCAAAGTTTCACTTCAAAATGTTGGACCAGAAAAAGAACATGGGTGACAAAATTTACGTAATCACCATCTTAGGAGATACACAACTATCAAGATCGGATGATACACTCAAGGAGTAATCAAGGTAAGTAGTCTTGTTCAGAGGACTTAAAACATTGAACCCTCGCCGAAAGGTAACTCGGTAGTTATCCATATTTAATTCTTAGCATTGCATATTTAATTGCATATCATATTTATCTTTTCTCGCATCTTGCATCAAGATATTTACTTCTTTTCATAATCATTTTCCTTTAGCATATTTAGTTTCTGCATTAGCATTGCATTGAAAAATTCTAAAGCCCCATGTGAATAATCTTGTGGTGTGTAACAACCCATAAAGATATTCACTTTGTGGTGGCATAAAAATAATTATTCATTGATCTAGTTGCATTTGCATCATAGTTCTTTGCATGCATATAAATTTATAAAACTCCAAAAATATTTTTCCTGCTGAAGTTTTATCATGATCCATATCTAGACACATGAAGCTAATGTGGCTAACCCTTAATGCTTAATCAAGTTCCACTAGCTTTGTTGTCTATTTGAGTTCAGCAGATTTGAAGGAAGAGAGACATGATAGGTCGACATCATCATCGCCATCTACCTCAACTTTCTCATCATCAATGACCTTACACTTCAATCCAGCTTGGGGGAGAGCATCCCCAGTTATCCCGATAAGTATCTCTACTATAATATTATTATTAGCTAAGTATTTAGTTTGCTTGGTTTGCTTGGTTTGTTAGGAGTCTAGTTTTATAAATGTCTAGTTGTTTAAAGAGTTTTTGCTAGAGTTTGAGAATAAATAAATAGGAGTGTACCAGAGAATTTCTTTTCCACCTATATAAAATGATCCCCTGAAGCTAGATCTCATGCATGGAAATGATGAATAGTTGCTCCGTCGTAATTCCTTTTTGTTACCTAGCTTTCAAGCTTAATTTCTCTTGAGCCATAAAATGCAAAACTGCTTTGACTTGTGTTTTGCTTTGAACCTAAAAACCTTGGGTTGCGAATTGCTTGCTCTAAAGTCTAGGTAATTGACGGATATGATATATGAGAGTCTAAGCTGCTATTGATCTTACTCCTAGTAATACTAGATTTCTGGAGATTTATTTTGAAACTTTAAAAGTGCACATGATAAGTTCCTGTGTAACAAAGTGTTGAACCTCCTACCACAGCCATATATACATGCTCCCTATATTAGGAAAACCTTTTAACATATATATAGGCTGCTTGCTTTGCATTGAGTTTGTTCAATCTTTGTCGACCCTTAGAAACTTGTCATGCTGATCATGTACACTCCACTACACTCTAGCCACCAAAAATGTTCTACTCCTATCTTAGGAGAGAGCAACCAAAAATATTTCCTATACCCATCCACTCATTGCTAGCCAATATCTTACAAAAGCTCCATTATATTTGTTTATCTCTCAAAAGTTATTGTAAAAGAGACTTGGGTTGTATTTTTTTTAAAAAAATACTAGGAGATGAAAAATGGACAAGTGTCCTACGGGCGAGTAGAGCCTACCTCCCAAAACAGAAGAGATGAAAAATGAATAAGTGTTCGAGGGCGAGTAGAGCCCACATCTCTAAAATAATAAAAGAGAGAGAAAAATGGACACAAGTCCGAGGGTGAGTAGGACCCACCTCTCTAAAAGAAAGAAAGAAAAAGATACAACCCAGGTTCTCTCAAAGTTTTCAAGTTCCAAAAGAGAGAAGATTCCTCAAGGAGCAAAAGTAAGATTTCCTCTTATTCATTCCATACACCTCAATATATTCCCCACCATATTCTATCCACCATACACATGCACCACTTGATCAGTGTGACTCGTAACTTTGGATCCATTGCTTGAATTTACAATATATGCTTAGTAAGTAAGTTTAGTCTTCTCCCACCTATGAACTCTATATATAAGCTTTAGATATAGGGTGAGAGAGAAGAAGGCATAGTGTGCTACTGCCTTAGTCCAAAAATACCACATATCATGAGAGAAAGGCAAAACAACCTTGTTGCCTTAGTGAGGATCCACAAAAAACCACAAATGAGAGACTTGAGAGAGTCATACTGGGAACTTTGAGATTTATTTGAAAACTTGCAAAAACTCCAGAAGGACAGTTGAACAAAGAGTTTGAGATATGGTGCTTGACTTGATTGTTCTATCTTTCAATTGCCCAAGATCAAAGAAAAGGCTATAAGCTCCATGGTTAAAGGTAATATGGGTAAGTTGAACAATGAACAAATTATTCTTATCTGGAAGAGAAATTTTGTTTGAGAAGCATGTGTACTTTTGAGGTATGAAAGCGTTGCAGCAACTCCTGATCCATTATTAAGTTTGGCTTTGCTAGGGACTAGCAAAGGGTAAGCTTGGGGAACTTGTTGACATCTGTTATAGCATAAAATTACTAGTCAACTAAATATGAATAAAGGTTTAAAATGAATATAAACATAAGTCTAGGGGTTTAACTAACATAATTCTATGAGCTTTGGTGATTTATACATTTTCAGGGGACTTAACAGATAAATGCAGAGAAGAATGGAGAAAAGTTTCGAATATACATCCAATATGATGACAAGACTTGACCGTGAAGTAACTCAACCCGAAAAGTGGACTAAAACATTCTAGAAGACACCGTAAGGAACCAGAGGCCGAGGAGAGATAAAGCCACCGCGGCCCCCCAGGCCCATTTAGGCCCGGCCGCCCGGGTGGGACCAACCTGTCGACCTCTCCTTTCTAGGTTGGTTTACTACCGACTTTGAGGTTGTATCTACACCGTTGCCAAGGTTGGTTTGATCCAAGGGTTCACGTTCATCGCTAAGGCCTATATAAGAAGACCCCCTGACCCCAGGGTGAAACCCTAATTCATTATCAATTCATTCTATCTCATTATCTCTCAGTTGTAGAGGGGTCCCATGTAAGGATCATCTCTCTCTAAGGGATTAGTGAATTAAAATGTAATTAGAAGCATATTAGAACTACAATTAGAAGAGTTAGTATAAGAGGATTAGAACTCATTAGTTCTAATCTTTTAGAACAAGAGAGATAGAGAGGGGAAGGAATCGGAGGAAGTGCCGGCCTGTCGGTGCTATCTCCATACTTGTACCTCTCGTGGAAGTTAATCTACATTTGGAATTACTCGGTAATCTACTTCTTCTTTTAGTAAGTTATATTGTTTATATTTATTCTTATTGGTCTATGAGTCTCTCTTTTGAGTACTTTAATCTATTGCAATAGGTTAAGGTAATATTTGTAGTGTAAGCGTGGTGCTTAGGCTCGGGTATCTCATAGATACACCCTACCTTCCCGAGCGTGGTAGTTCGTGGTAGTGACAAGTACCATTGATTCCTTTGGATTCCACATCCCGTTGGATAGGACTAAGTAGGAACAAGTTCTTGGGGAATAGTGAGTTTCAGGCCTTACTTTCCTTTGAGTACATCCCCATAAGAATATTATCAACATCACTTACCAAATTAAGATTTAGCTATCTTAGTAAACCTCTCTATACCCTCAACCTTTTTAGTCTTGTGCTACTCCCAAGTTAAGATTAGATCATAGTCTCCCTCACCCGTTTCCCTGTGGATTCGATATTTAAACCCTCTCCGAGTGAAGTGCTCACCGGTATCCGTGCGCTTGCGGATTATACAAATTATAAATATTTCTGTGGGCTTAGCAAATACCAACAGTGCCCTAGGAGGCAAATCACCGTGGAGGTCCAAGAAAAATTCTTGTGTTTCCATGGTTTAATTAGCCTTCTTGTCGCTAGTTTAGCTCGAAGAAAATCATAGTAATTAAAATATTTATCAGAAAATCTAAGAACTTTTGTGGGGTCATATTTTGGGTGTACATGACTGGAAAAAAAAATTCAAGCCATTTTCACCAAGGAGGATTACACATCCTTCACAGAGGCACATGATCCCTACCATCGAACCAGGACTATACAGTATAGTTCTTGTGCTCCATGTGGTTCATATGTTTGCTAGTGTTGTAGTGGTCTCAAACTTTTTCTGAGCCTTTCACATGCAAATGGGGAAGCACCCACGAAGTTTGAGATTTTTTGGAGTTGGTTTGGTTCCTTTCCCAGATTATTTGAATTTCTGCGCGACACCACCTTGTAATTATAGTTTGAACTGAGCGTACCCATGAAAAGAGCCAGAATACTACTAGACTTTTCCACAGGGTCTCATGTGCCCTAGGGGGCAAATCACCGTGGAGGTCCAAAAAAAATTCTTGTGTTTCCATGGTTTAATTAGCCTTCTTGTCGCCAGTTTAGCTCGAAGAAAATCATAGTAATTAAAATATTTATCAGAAAAACCTAAGAACTTGTGTGGGGTCATATTTTGGGTGTACAAGACTGGAAAAAAAACATTCAAGCCATTTCTACCAAGGAGGATTACACATCCTTCACAGAGGTACATGATCATCCATAAAGTGGCAGCATTTCTATTGCACTGCTGGTTGCGGGTAATAACCGGCAGTGAATAGGATTGGGGTGAAATTTTCCAAATCTATCTGAACCTCCCACCATTTCGTTCCCCACCGCGCCGAAACTAGCCTTGCCTCTATATATATGTGAGTGGCTTGGAGCAAAATTTTGGCAAGTCATTTGAACACCGCGCCATTCTCGTTCCCCACCAGCACCGAAAGAGCACCAGATTCGCCGACCAGATTCGTCGACGGAGCACAGTTGACACTTGTTATAACATAATATTACTAGTCAACTAAACATGAATAAGGGCTTAAAATGAATATCAACATAAGTCTAGGGGCTTTATAACATAATTCCATGAGCTTTGGTGATTTATATCTTTGCAGGGACTAAACATATAAAAGCAGAGATGAACAGTGAGAAACCAAATAGTTTACATCCCATACGATGACAAGACTTAACCGTGAAATAACTCAACCCAAAATGTGGACTAAAACACTCTAGAAGATACCAGAAGAGACGAGAGGCCGAGGGGACTCTACCCCTCTGGCGGCCGCGGGGCCATCTAGGCCGGCCGCCAAGTGGGACCCACCGATCAGCCTCAGACTTCTAGGTCGGTTTGTAACCGACTTTGAGGTTGTATCTACACTGTTGCCAAGGTCGGTTTGATCCAATGGTCATCATTCATCGCCAAGGCTATATAAGAAGACCCCCTGACCCCAGGGCTAAACCCTAACTCATTCTATTCATTATCTCTTGACCTTTTGGTCAGAGGTGTCCCAATGTGAGGACAACCTCTTCTCTCTAGTTCCAATCTATATTAGAAGATCATGTAGAACTAGAAGTATTAGAGTGAGTTGAAGAGCAAAAGCATATCGAGTTGATAGATTAGATCTATAGTACCCCATGAGAGTGACTAGATCTAGTCTTGAGAGCTAAAGAGTGGGTGGAGGAGAAGAAGGGGAAGCACCTGGGACTGCCGGTGACTCCTCTACGCTTGTACCTCCTGGGATCAAAGGCCTTGTGGCACTTGATCCTGAGACTTCTATGGTGGATCAACTTCTTGTTTGAGTAAGTAATCGTGTTAGTATTGTTCTTATTGTTTATAACTCTTATTTGAGTACTTTAATCTATGGGAATCTATAGATTAGAGGAGTATGCTTAGGTTTAGGCGTGGTGCTTAGACCGAGGTTGCTTGTGAATGCACCCTACATTTCGAGAACGTGTGGTGTAGTTCATGGTAGTGATAGTACCATTGATTCCTTTGGAGGCCACCCCCCGAATGATAGGCCAAGCAGGACCATGTTGCTGGAGGATTGCATGTTTCGTCCATGTTTTCCTTTGAGTACGTCCCCCCTAAGACAATATCAACATAGCTTATAAGGATAAGAACTAGACAATCGTAGGAATCTCCTTATCTCTCTATCCTCTCCAGTTCATTAATTGCTGCTCAGGGATTAGTTATATGCCTCAGTTATCCTCACACCATCCTCCCTGTGGATTCGATATTAAAACCCTCTCCCAGGTGAAGTGCTCACCGGTATCCGTTCGCTTGCAGATTATACAAACTATAAATATTTCTCAGTAGGCTTATCAAATACCAACAAGCATTTAAAAGGCCGTTGTCGGGGAGAATGGTTCTTTGAGAAAATATTGAGTATAACTAATTTTGTATCATATCTTAGTGTAGTCTTTCTTTTTATATTTTCTTTTCTTTTTATATCTTTATGGGATCTTTGGATTCCACACCTATCCTTATCTTTGCACCCATAAGCACAAGCTTCAGGCCACTAGAATCTTTAGAACCTATCCTATCACCGGCTATGAGGCTGTGCTAAGGTTGGTTTAAATGATCATGAAACAACCCATTATAGGAGAGAATTCTGAAGTTAACCTCAGGCCAAATCCTATCCTTTGAAAAGGATAATGTATTTGGATCTCATCCTAGAAAAGTTGTTTGCATGACCATCATGGAGTTTTCTGGAGGAACTTTTCTTTCCTTTTCTAAAGCAAGGTTTGTCCTTGACAAACTCAGCGGGTGTGATCTTTTTCTTAGAATTTTTTATGAACACCCAAAGGAAAGAGAAGGAATCATCCTCTAGACAAAAGAAGAAGTTTTGATAGCCAGACCATAATCATTCCAACCCCTTGATTTAGCTACCAATCCTAAGTCATCAATACACTAAACCCCTCCAAGAGAAGAAGTAATTCTACCCTTGATTCTTTTATGGTGATGACTTTGGAAGACAAACTTCTAGCTTCACAGGAGACTTTTGAGTGCCTATAAACCAAATCCTCTTAGAGAAGAGTCTCTTAGAAAGTATCCTTATTCTTACAAAGGACATTGGGAGCCCAAGGATGGCATATCTAATAATGCCATAAAAGGAGAGCGAAGCTATCTAGAATCCATTCATATCTTCTTTCCTTCTATTTTAGACTAGATAACTTATCCAAACCCATTTTCAACCTCATCCTTGACCTCAATGAATCCTCTAGTGTTCTTTTTCTTGAGTCCACCTACGATCTTAGAAACCCAGGTATAGACATCATGAAGGATCTAATGGAGACCAGAAAGAGTATTATCAATGGTTGGAGAACATCCATGAGCATAGGAGTTACATCCTAAATATTCTATCCAATCCTTGCCTATGTGAGCAAACTCCTGAATTAATTGTCATCTCTAATCTTGCCACCTACAAGATCTCAAGCCCCCTTGAGATAATTGTTCATAAAGATTTAGAAAGGGTGGTTGTTGATCTTATTGGCTTGAAAGTTGAGATTGGTGATTTAAGGGAAAACCTTTTCATCATGTTGAATCATATTTGAAGGTTTCCCAAGGACGAGCTTTTTGTCCTAAAACAAGCATTCTAGGGGAAGTAATATAAGTATAGATCTTTTCCTATAACACCCCTTGTATAGTGAGCATAGAGATAAAGTTGTGAAAATATTCCCTCGGGTATTTTTATTACTAACCATTTCAGGTTTAGAGCAAAAAGAACGAAGGATGACAATGTAAAGGTATGTCCAACCAATTATCATGCAACATTGAATCACTCTCATTGATTGCAAAATAATTCTTGCCATGTTGCCATCTTACCTTGGTTATCTCTACCTTTAAAGACATGCTCAAGTTGCTACACTATTTCATCTCCATTTGAGTAAATCCCTATAATGCCTTCATGCTACCCTTTGTTTATTATAGTATGCTTTAGTTTGAAATTACTCTATATGCATGTAGGGTATTCTCAAAGGCTTTTAAATTAAGCGTGGTGCTTAGGTTTAAATGCCTTCCTTAATTAAATTAGACATGGAGTCTAGTTTGGTTATTGAACTAAATATTACTTGTGTAGACATTGGTATATTTTTAGACTAACCCCTGCAGAAAGAAAAGCTCTCAAACAAGCTTGGGGGAAGTCCTGAGATAAACTCACATTAGAGATGAATCAAGAGAAATAAGAGGAGTGCCACAAACAAAGTCTACAAACAAAAGCACTTGCTCAAGAATGAACTCAAGAGTGATCGGCACATGGAAGAGGAAAGATCAACTCTCCAATCATGCTCTTCCTACTCACATGCCTCCATCACTCCACATGCTGGTTTGCAATCTCTCTATTCGCCATTGCTCTTTTCTACAAGTTCGAATGATTTCGATGCATGAAAATCAAACTTAAGGTTTCATAAAAAACATTCCTTTAGAAAAGCAAGGTGAATACGGAAACATGAGATAAAAGATCTATGCTAAAATTTTCAAACTTTTCTGTAGCATAGAAAGTGACCTTTAGCCCTGTAACAACAATATCCTCGTTATTGCTTGCATATTTCTTCGGGTATGTGTTGTCCACTAATGACGTAGGAATAAAACCATGAGAGGAGCAAAAAGGTCCTACACAATTCAAAGGAGAAGAAAGAAAGGATGATGCAATAACGGAGACAAGTAAGGAGCAAGATATACAAGAGGCCAATTAAGGAAAGCTCCAAGCAGAGGGAAAGAACCACCACAAGTTGTTACGATGCCATCACATTCTAATAAAAGGTAACATCTTGAGGTAAGCTATCATTAACTAAGCTTTTCCTAATTATGGCATGCTCATAAATAAAGAATCAAACATGTTGGAGCCAAAACCTAACCTTATCCATCCTTTTTAGCTTCCCATGTTTAGTTCTTTGTTCCTAAAACACCACTCTCCTAATCCCATAGCCCCCATTTATGTGAACTAAAATGTTGCTCATGCTGCTTTGCAAAATAGTCATAATCAATTAAACTGTTGATGCTCTATCTTGTGACCTTATCACCCTCATCATAAATGAAACAAATAAACATTAACTCTGCCTTGTTTAATGTGCCTAAGGTAAGAGAAGAACGAATAAAGTTTTGGTTCTGTTGGTGTTTTCCCACCAACAGGGCCCATGCACTTGATCTCTACCTTGTCTTTGCAAGCAGGACATACTTCGAGCACAACATGGAGGAGTATGTCATTCCTCTAAAATTCTACAAGGAAATGTCATGAACTCACAAAGTACGCACACTAAACAAGATGTTGTCTGCTTCCACTGTCAAAGCTTCACTTCAAACCATGAGACAAGCAAGCAATATGGGTGATGCCATCCTTAGAGATCATTATCTCAGGAGACGTAGCCACCAAGATCAGATGATACACTTGAGGAGCGAGTAAGGTAAGAAGTCTTGTTCAAAGGACTTAAAATATTGAACCCTCGCCGGAAGGTAAGATCGGTAGTTATCATGCATAACATATTTATTTCCTTGCATTGCATAATCATTTTTCTTTAGCATATTTAAATTTCTGCATTACCATTGTATTGAAAAATTCCAAAGCCCCATGTGGATAATCTTATGGCATGTAACAATCCATAAGGATATTCACCGTGGTGGCAAAAAATAATTATGCATTCATCTAGTTGCATTTGCATTATAGTTCTTTGCATGCATATAAATATATAAAACCCCAAAAACATTTAGAGGAGAAATCTTGCTGAAGTTCTATCTGGAATAATCATGATCCATCTTGAAAATATTTAGACACATGAGGTCTATGTGGTCAACCACTAACGCTTAATCAAGTTCCACTAGCTTTGTTGTCTATTTGAGATCGGCAGGATTCGAAGGGAGACAGACATGATAGACCGACTTCATCGTCACCATCTACCTCAACTTCCACAATAAACCCGACACTTCAATCTATCTTGGGGGAGAGCATCCCCAGTTATCCTGATAAGTATCTCTACTACTATATTATTATATTATTATTAGCTAATATTTTGGTTTGCTTAGTTGCTAAGAGTCTAGTTTATAAAGTCGTTTAAAAGAGTTTTTAGTAGAGTGTGATCTTTAAAGTGTGAGAATAAATAAATAAATAGGAGTGTACCAGAGGTTTTCTTTTCCACCAACATAAAATGATCTCTGAAGCTAAATCTCATGCTTGGAAATGATGAATAGTTGCTCCATCGTAATTCCTTTCCAGTACCTAGCTTTCAAGCTTAATTTCTCTTGAGCCTTAAATGCAAAACTGCTTTGACTTAAGACTTACTTTGAATCTAAAACCTGTGTGTTGTAAATTCCTTGTTCTAAAGTCTAGGTAATTGACGGATATGATATATGAGAGTTTGAGCTACTATTGATCTTACTCCTAGTGATGCGAGATTTCTGGAGATTTATTTTGAAACCTTTAAAGTGCACATGATAAGTTTCTGTGTGACAAAGTGTTGAACCTCCTACCACAGCCATATATACATGTTCCCTAGATTAGGAAAACCTTTTGATATATATATAGGCTGCTTGCTTTGCATTGAGTTTGTTCAATCTTTGTCGACCCTTAGAAACTTGTCATGCTGATCATCCACCACTCCACCACCATTCCATCTCATCCCATCTCATTCCACTCTATTACATTTCACTCCATTCCACTCGACTCCATTCATGCATATGCTACTTCCACCTTGGAAGTACGCATCCACTACTACACCACCATATACACCCATTATGCATCCACTATATCCACTAAAAATGTTCTACTCCTATCCTGGGAGAGAGCAACCAAAAATATTCCCTATACCCATCTACTCATTCATTTCTAGCCAATATCTTACAGAAGCTCCATTACTTTTGTCTATCTCTCAAAAGTTATTACAAAAGAGATTTGGGTTGTATTTAAAAAATATATAGAATAAAAAGAGAGATGAAAAATGGACAAGTGTCTTATGGGCGAGTAGAGCCTACCTCCCTAAGAAAAAGAAAGAATAAAGGAGAGTTAAAAAATGGACAAGTGTCCGCTGAAAACAATGGGTACTTAGATGCTCGCCTCTCCATAAAAGAAAAATAGAGAAAGAAAGAGATACAACCCAAGTTCTCATAAAGTTTCCAGAAGAGAGATGATGCCTCAAGGAGCAAAAGTAGAATTAGGCTTTCCCTTCATTCATCCCATACACCTTACTATATTCCCTACCATATTCTTCCTACCATACACATGCACCACTTGATCAGTGTGACTCATAACTTTGGATCCATTGGTTGAACTTACAATACATGCTTAGTAAGTAGATATAGTTTTTCTCTCACCTATAAGCTCTAGATAAAACCTTAGATATAGGGTGAGAGAGAAAAAGGCATAGTGTCCCACTGTCTTAGTCCAAAAATACCACATATTATGAGAGAGAGGCAAAACAACCTAGTTGCCTTAGTGAGGATCCACAAATACCACAAATGAGAGACTTGAGAGAGTCATACAAGGAACTTTGAGTTTTATTTTGAAAACTTGCAAAAACTCCAGAAGGACAGTTGGACAAAGAGTTTGAGATATGGTGCTTGACTTGATTGTTCTATCTTTCAATTACCCAAGATCTCAAGAAAAGGCTATAAGCTCCATGGTTAAAGGTAATATGGGTAAGTTGAAATTTGAGCAAGTTTATTCTTATCTAGAGGAGAAATTTTGTTTGAAAGCATGTGTACTTTGGAGGCGTGAAGGCATTGTAGCAACTCCTGATCCATTGCTAAGTTTGGCTTTGCTAGGAACTAGCAAAGGGTAAGCTTGGGGGAGCTTGTTGACACCTGTTATAACATAATATTACTAGTCAACTAAACATGAATAAGGGCTTAAAATGAATATCAACATAAGTTTAGGGGTTTACTAACATAATTCCATGAGCTTTGGTGATTTATATCTTTGCAGGGACTAAACATATAAAAGCAGAGAAGAACGGTGAGAAACTAAAGAGTTTACATCCCATACGATGACAAGACTTAAGCGTGAAGTAACTCAACCCAAAATGTGGACTAAAACACTCTAGAAGATACCAGAAGACACCAAAAGAGACGAGAGGCCGAGGGGACTCTACCCCCTGGCGGCCGCCAGGGCCATCTAGGCCGGCCGCCAGGTGGGACCCACCGATCAGCCTCAGACTTCTAAGGGTCGGTTTGTAACCAACTTTGAGGTTGTATCTACACCATTGCCAAGGTTGGTTTGATCCAATGGTCATCATTCATCGCCAAGGCCTATATAAGAAGACCCCCTGACCTCAGGGCTTAAACCCTAACTCATTCTATTCATTATCTTTTGACCTTTTGGTCAGAGGTGTCCCAATGTGAGGACAACCTCTTCTCTCTAGTTCCACTCTATATTAGAAGATCATATAGAACTAGAAGTATTAGAGTGAGTTGAAGAGCAAAAGCATATCGAGTTGATAGATTAGATCTATAGTACCCCATGAGAGTGACTAGATCTAGTCTTGAGAGCTAAAGAGTGGGTGGAGGAGAAGAAGGGGAAGCACCGGACCTGTCGGTGACTCCTCTACGCTTGTACCTCCGGGATCAAAGGCCTTGTGGCACTTGATCCTGAGACTTCTATGGTGGATCAACTTCTTGTTTGAGTAAGTAATCGTGTTAGTATTGTTCTTATTGTTCATAACTCTTATTTGAGTACTTTAATCTATGGGAATCTATAGATTAGAGGAGTATGCTTAGGTTTAGGCATGGTGCTTAGACCGAGGTTGCTTGTGAATGCACCCTACATTCCGGGAACGTGTGGTGTAGTTCGTGGTAGTGACAGTACCATTGATTTCCTTTGGAGGCCACCCCCCGAATGATAGGCCAAGCAGGACCATGTTGCTGGAGGATTGCATGTTTCGTCCATGTTTTCCTTTGAGTACGTCTGAAATCTCATGTTTGGTTTTGGAAATTGATGACACACTTGTGGACTAATCCTTTGCTCTAAGTGATGACTATGAGATAGGATTAGATGGATGACAAGGAGCATGATAATCATGAACATGGACAATGTCGGTGGACTTGATGGATCGTCAAGCTCGATGATCGGCTTGAGAGGAACCCGGGAGATCAAGGCAAAGGTATCTTGATAGGGTTTTCCTTTTAGTGATCAAGACACGATAGAGCGTGTGATCACATTATAGGATAGATAGCCAACTATCAAGAGGGAATGCCGCGACAATCCTTTGGTGAAGTGCTTCTAGGTCCAATTGACTTTCATATTGCATTTAGGACAATAAGAGCACTAACTTCGATCTTGCCTAACTTATCGACGAGCTAACATGCATGATAACGTGATCATCTTGGACGTGTTGGCAACCTATGGCAAGAGGCGAAGCAAGGTTGAAGCAAAGGGCAACAACAAAATGAAGAGCACGCTGGAAAAGCCAACCAGACGCACGGGGTGCGACCGGAAGCACTGACCGGTGGCTCCGGTCGGTGTGTCCGATCGGAAATTCCGTGAGAGCATGTTTTGGACTTCGACCTCGTGGAGCGACCGGACGCGGGTGATCGAACCTATGACCGGACGCATGAAGACGTTGTCACCGTGGGCCGGGGGGCTCTATCAGATCCGACCCGACGCATGGTCGATCGCGACCGAAGCTGGACCGGACCCGGGGTGAGTCCGGGTCGGCCGAGTCCGGCCAAGGCGCTGAAAAACCCCCAACGGCTCTATTTCGAGGAGGACCCTATATATATCCATTTGGCTGGTTCATTTGGGTCTCTCTTGCACATTTGAAGCTTCCAACTTGCTAGTGAGCATTTGATACTCCTCTCCACTCATCTCTCCATCCATAACTCAAATTCTTGGTGAGATTGAGAGTGATAGAAGTGCATTGCATCATCGGTTGCATCTAGAGGCACTTCATCCTTGAGAAGCCACGGGATTCTTGTTTTCTTGGGAATTTGCCCGGTTCCCTAGCGGCTTGGAGCAAGAGGCGGTGTTGAGCTCAAGTGGAGCTTGTTTGAGGCCACACACCTGGTGATTGTGAGGGGTCGCTCCTTACCCCACGGGAGATTCACGAAAAGGAGCACTAGTGGATTGCTCGTGGCTTGTTGGACCCTCTCTTATGATCGTTTGCTTGAGCTCCCATAGGGGATTTGGCACCGCCATTAAGCTTAGCATACGTCAAGTGAGTGTGTCGCCACAACGGGACTTAGCGTGCTTGCAAGCACGTGAACCTCGGTGAAAAATCATCGTGTCACTTGTTCTTGCTCGTTGGAGATTTCTTGGTGATCACGGTGATTGGCTACAACCTCGACACTACACCGGTGGTATTGTATCCTAGCACTCCTTCGCTTTACTTTGGTAGTATAACTTGTTAGGGTGCTTAGTGTGAGTAGCTTGCTTAGTTAGCTTAGCCTTGTTAGCTCCTAGTGGTAAAATTAGTTAGTATATCTTGTCCACCTAGGAGTAACTTAGCAACCTAGCCATTGCTTGTGATTAGAGACATTAGAATTGCTAGGAGGCTTGCATAATTAGCTTGAAGCATTTGCTTATTCGCTACGCCGTCTTTTTACTAACCGCCTTGCTTAGTGTTGTTTGTAGAATTTTTAATAGGCTATTCACCCCCCTCTAGCCATTAGGACCTTTCAAGTGGTATCAGAGCCGAGGCACCGTATTTGTGAGGCTTAACATCCTACGGTGACAAAATGGCAATGACTTTTCATGTCAATAACACCAAGAAGGCGCCACCTTTCGATGGCACCAACTTTGCCTATTGGAAGGTGAAGATGACCGCACACCTCAAGTCAATCAATAGAGAAGTGTGGGTTGTGACCGAGAACAAGTTTGAGGTGGCAAAACCAAATGAGCCAACCGCGGCCGAAGAGAAGAAGCTATATGCCAATGATGTGGCCGTGAGTGCTTTTCATGAGGCATTCAATGATAGAGTGTTTGAGCAAGTCAAGTCACTTACCATTGCTCATGAGATTTGAAAGAAGCTAGAAGAGTGCTATGAGGGCACCGAAGGCGTCAAGCAAGCAAAAGCCTATATCAAGCTTGAGCAATTCAATAGCTTCAAGATGGAAGAAGATGAGACCGTGCCGGAGATGTTCCACCGCATGCAAGTGTTGGTGAATGATCTCAATGCTCTAGGAGAAGAGATCAAGGACAAGACCTTCAACATGAAGTTCTTGCGGTGTTTGCCCAAGCGGTTTGGGATGTTCATCACCGTGCTAGTGAGGTCAAACTTGAAGGATTTGACTCCCAACCAATTGCTTGATGAGGTGATGACCGATGATTCATATAGAGATGACAAGAAGAAGCAAGAACTCATCAACAAGGCAAACAAGAAGGTCAAGGAAGAAGAGAAGAAAGAGGACAAGAAGAGCTTGGCACTCAAGGCAAGCTCATCATCAAAGGGCAAGAAGAAGAAGGAAGAATCAAGTGATAAAGAGGATGGCACTTCTACAAGTGGAAGTAAAGTGGATGAGCAAATGGCTCTCTTTGTGAGGAGATTGGGAAAGTTTGTGAAGAAGAACTACATCTCCAAGAACAAGAAGAAGCAATCATCCAAGAAGAAGACCAAGGATGGCAAGAATGAAGGCAACATGACATACTTTCATTGCCATGATGATTGTCACTTGATTGCCGAGTGCCCATATGAAAGTGATGATGCGAAGGGCATCAAGAAAGCAAGAAAGAAGAATAATGCCAAGAATGAGAAGGAGAAGAAGCCCAAGAAGAAGAATGAGTCACATGTGGCTATGTGGGATAGTGATGGCTCATCCTCTTCAAGTGATGAAGAAGAGGAGAAGAAGAACAAGAAGAAGGGACAAGCTCACCTTGCTATGCATGACAAGATCTCCCTCTTCGACACTCCTTCCTCATGCTTCATGGCTAAGGCCACCAAGGTACAATCTATCACTAGTGATGATGATGATGATAGTGATAGTGATAGTGATGATGAGGAGCAAACACTCACTAGGGAGGAGTTGCAAAGCATGCTTGATGATTGCATTGTCATGTTCAAGCAAAGTAGGAAGGAATGCAAGGGCTTGCATAAGGAAACAAAGAGCCTTAAGCAAGAACTTGATGAGCTTCGGGCATCTTATGAGAGTCTAGAGGTAGACCATAAGAAGCTTGAGAAATCTTATTCTAAGTTAGAGAAAGCTCATTCCTCTCTACTTGATGAGCACAAGTTGTGCCTAGTTGAGGATAAGGTTGATACATGCAATGCTAGCATCATGTGTGACATTCTTGTTGATGAATCAACCCCCAAGTGTGAGACCTCCACTAGCTCTATCACTAGCATATCCATCTCTAGTGAAGATAATGACAACCCTATACTTATTCATGAGAATGCTTGCTTAAAGAGGGAAGTAAAAGAGCTCAATCACACCTTGGCTAAGGCTTATGGTGGTGAGGACCGCTTGCTTATGTGCTTGGGTAGCCAAAGAGCATCCTTATACAAGGAGGGCTTAGGCTATATCCCCAAGAAAGGCAAGGCCACCTATGTGACTCACAAGACTTATTTTGTGAAGAGCAATGGTAGCTATTGCAAAGCTTGCAAGCAAGTTGGTCATTTAGAGCCAAAGTGCATGAACAAGAAAGCCAATATTTCTTCTATCAAGCTTGATCATTCTTATATGCTTGTGAAGAAGGAAAATGGTGTTCGTGCTAGGTTCATTGGTACACCATGGATGGGCTCAAAGAAGAAAGCCATTTGGGTACCAAAGGCCTTGGTGACTAACCTTGAAGGACCCAAAAAGGTTTGGGTACCTAAGAAGAATTGATCTCTTTTTGTAGATCAATTACTCGTGCCGAGGAGAGCATTGGATAATGGATAGTGGGTGCACTCAACACATGACCGAGGATTCTCATATGTTCAAGTCTATTAGCATCAAGGGCATTGATGAATATGAGTCAATCACATTTGGCAATGACAAGAAAGGCAATGTGTTGGGGCTAGGCAAGATTGCTATCACTCAAGAGAAAAGCTTGTCAAAGGTGTTGCTAGTTGATCATCTTGATTACAACCTATTGTCGGTTTCTCAACTTTGTGATCATAGGTACAAATGCATATTCACAAGCCAAGAAGTTGAAGTGGTTAGTGGTGATGGTGCAAACATGATCTTCAAGGGATTTAGATATGGTGATCTCTACCTTGTTGACTTCAAGTCAAAAGAAGCCAAGTTGACAACATGTTTACTCTCAAAGGCTAGCAAAGGGTGGTTGTGGCATAGAAGGCTTGGTCATGTTGGAATGAAGCAATTGAACAAGTTGATGAAGCATGACTTGGTTAGAGGCTTGAATGATGTGAAGTTTGAGAAGGACAAACCTTGTGGAGCATGTCAAGCCGGCAAACAACATGGCAATGCACATCCAACCAAGAGTATAATGAGTACAACCAAGGCATTTGAGTTGCTACACATGGACTTGTTTGGGCCAACATCATACTCTAGCATTGGTGGCAACAAGTATGGTTTTGTCATTGTGGATGACTACACTAGATACACATGGGTGTTCTTTTTTGCATGACAAGAATGATGTGTTTGAGCTTTTCAAGACATTTGTCAAGAGGGTTCAAAATGAGTTTGAGACATCCATCAAGAAGATTAGGAGTGACAATGGAAGTGAATTCACGAACACAAGAATTGAAGAGTTGTGTGATGAGCTTGGAATTGGACATCAATTCTCACCAACCTACACTCCTCAATCCAATGGTGTAGTTGAAAGGAAGAATAGAACCTTGATTGAAATGGCAAGATCAATGCTTAGTGAGTACAATGTTAGCCATTCCTTTTGGGCCGAAGCAATCAACACGGCTTGCTATTGTAGCAACCATCTCTATTGCCATGGAATGCTTGGCAAGACACCTTATGAGTTGCTAAATAGAAGGAAGCCCAACATTGGTTACTTTAGAGTCTTTGGATGCAAATGCTACATTCTCAAGAAAGGCACTAGATTGGGCAAGTTTGACAAGAAATATGATGAAGGGTTCCTAGTTGGATATTCAACCACAAGCAAAGCATATAGAGTTTGGAACTTGGGTAGTGGTAAGCTTGAAGAAGTTCATAATGTTGAATTTGATGAAACCCAAGGCTCTCAAAATAAAGTTGAAAATCATGATGATGTTAGTGGTTCCAACTTGGAGAATGCAATGAGAAACATGGATGTTGGTGACATTCGGCCAAGGCAAGTTGATGATGATGATGATGACACTCCATTGCCTACCACTACAATTGAGATTAATGCAAATGAAGCAAGCACTAGTGGTACTCAAGAGGAAGATCAAGAGCAACAAGCTAGTCCATCCACTCATCCTAGTCATCAAGTGCAAGTGATGCAACCATCCAACATTGCAAGAGATCATCCAATTGATCAAATTGTTGGTGACATCAATAGTGGAGTGGTTACTAGAAGAAGATTAGCATCCTTTTGTGCTCACCATGCCTTTGTAGCACAAGAAGAACCAGAGAACATTGAAAAGGCACTAAAGAAGGAAGATTGGATCAATGCCATGCATGAAGAGTTGAATAACTTTAAGAGGAATGATGTATGGAAATTGGTGGAAAGGCCAAAGGACTACAATGTGATTGGAACCAAGTGGGTCTTCAAGAACAAGCAAGATCAAGATGGAATTATTGTTAGAAACAAGGCAAGGCTAGTAGCTCAAGGGTACACTCAAGTAGAAGGTCTTGACTTTGGAGAGACCTATGCACCGGTTGCTAGACTTGAAGCAATTAGAATCTTGCTTGCCTATGCATGTGCTCATGATATCAAGCTCTATCAAATGGATGTGAAGAGTGCATTCTTGAATGGCTTCATCAATGAGTTGGTATATGTGGAACAACCACCGGGCTTTGAAGATGAAAAGTATCCCAACCATGTCTACAAGTTGAAAAAGGCTTTGTATGGATTGAAACAAGCACCAAGAGCATGGTATGAGAGGTTGAAAGATTTTCTCCTCTCTAAAAGGTTCAAGATGGGCAAGGTGGACACCACTCTCTTCACCAAGAAGATTGGCAAGGACTTGTTTGTGTTGCAAATATATGTTGATGACATTATCTTTGGATCAACCAACCAAGAATTTTGTGAAGAGTTTGCTAAGATGATGGCCAATGAGTTTGAAATGTCAATGCTTGGAGAACTCATATTCTTTCTTGGACTTCAAATCAAGCAATTGAAGAATGGCACATTCATTAGTCAAGGCAAGTACATCAAAGACATGATCAAGAAGTTTGATCTTCAAGATGCCAAGTCAATGTCCACACCAATGGGAACAAATGGAAGCTTAGACCCCGACCCTAGTGGCAACATGGTTGAGCAAAAGAAGTATAGGTCTATGATTGGTAGTTTGCTCTATGCAACCGCATCAAGACCGGACATTGCATTTAGTGTGGGCATGTGTGCTAGATATCAATCCGATCCAAGAGAAAGTCACCTCAAGGCAACAAAGAGAATTGTGAGGTACTTGAAGGGCACACAAGATGTTGGACTATGGTATCCAAAGGGATCCAAGTTTGATTTGATTGGATACTCTGACTCGACTATGGAGGGTGCAAGATCAATAGAATGAGCACAAGTGGCACATGTCAATTCCTTGGAAGGTCACTAGTATCATGGTCTTCAAAGAAGCAAAATAGTGTTGCTCTTTCAACCGCCGAAGCCGAATACATAAGTGCGGGGAAGTTGTTGCACTCAATTGCTTTGGATGAGGTCAACATTGAAGGATTTTGGATTCAAATTTGACAAAGGTCCCATTGTATTGTGACAATGAAAGTGCAAGGAAGATGACCCAAAATCCGGTTCAACATCCAAGAACAAAGCACATTGATATAAGACACCACTTCATAAGAGATCATCAACAAAAGGGTGACATTTGTATCATGGGCATTGGCACCAAGATCAACTAGCTGACATATTCACCAAGCCACTTGATGAGAAAAGATTTTGCATGCTAAAGGGAGAATTGAACATTATTGACTTCTCCAACTTGAGTTGATGCACCCCACTTATATGACATGCCTCTCCTTCGACAAACCCAAGGTAAAAGTTGGTTGACATGGCATTCATATATAGCTAAGGACTTGTTAGTGCATCTAGACATCATGCATGCTTATTAGGCTCATTCATGGAAAATAAAATGTTTTCAATGTATGTGTGGCACCACTATTGCTTTGAATGGTTTTATGAACTAGTGGTGGCATATGACATGTTTATGTGCTTGCAATCCTAGTGTCAACTCTAGAAAATGAGCTTTTGATGTGTATTCTAACATGGTGCAAGATAACCCTTATATATATGAGGTGTGAAAAAGCTTGTCCTTGGTTCAAAATTGAATACATGGAAAGGCAAGTGATCTAGATGAGACCACATGTGATACTTTGATTGACTTGATTTCTCTCATTTACACCTTTTTGGTGATTGTTGACAAAGGGGAGAAATAAGTCACAAAGATGTTGGAAAGATCACACAAATAGGGGAGCAAGCTCATAGACTATTTGTGCATTTGTATGTGCATGATCATAATGAAATGTTGCATTGGCAATTTAAATTCAATATACATGATTGCTTGGTGTATGCTAGTTTTTGAAAATTGATTGATGTATTGATCAACTAGCATGCATAGGATGTATCTAGACAAAGCTCACATTTATGGCCTATAATGTTGATCTCATGGGGTATGTTGAGTTTTGATGTTTGTCTAGTTACATGATGCTAAGGACTCCGATGGTTTCACGCTTCAAAGGTCCAAATTCTAGAACCTTAGCATCTCTTTTGGTATTAGTATCTCTCCCCAAGATTTCTATCCAACATATGTGCCAAAATTAATCCAAACACACTATGTAAAAAAAGGCTAATAACCGCCAAGAGCCTAGAGACGCCGCTAATAACGAAGCGCCCAGGATTTGTGACATTATCGACACGCTGGCCGGGCGAAGCGCCGCATTAGCGCCGGATGGTCCCATTAGACCAATACGCCGTCAATAATAGGAGGTCATTATAGACGCGTGTTCATGTAACGCCGTCGCTTTCTTAATCCCGACGCCTTTTTTTTTGGTTGGGCACAGACGCCGCGGCTACGGCAGACGCTTTTGAAACCGAAAGTGTCCGCAGAATTCAACGTATCTCGGACACACGCTTTCATCACAAAGATTTTTGAGACCGATCGACCGCGGATGCAACCCTAATTCGGGACGCGTTTTTGCTTTACGTGACACCTTTTTAGTGCCGCCCGCCCGTACACGCACCGAGTATTACGACGCGGCGTTGATTCACGACTCGCGCGGGTCGAGAACCGTCCGTGTTGCTTGACACCGTGCACGCCTGTCCGCGATAACGGCGCTTGGAACATACAAGGGTCCAGAATCCGCCACTTAAATTAAAGTCGCCGTTTATTCTCGCACGAGTTGTGTTAGAGGTGTCGTACATGTCGCAACCCACTACCGACGCCGTTTATTTTTTAGATGAGTTGTATTTAGAGGTATAGCACATGTCGCGGCCACTGACATTTTCGTCAGTAATGCATTCTTGCGCACCACTACCGACGCGGCGTATAGTTTCGGATGAGTTGCGTTATCGTGTGTCTCAGATATGTCTCACCCACTACCGACGTATAGTTTCGAACAAGATGTGTTAGCAGGTGTGCGTACATGTCGCAAACCACTACCGACGCTACGTCATTACGCGACGTGTGTTGTCGCCACCGCCTCGCGTGTTGTTTGTTGGTATTGCGGACACGTACGCTGAAACAGATGCTCGCAAAGTGCGCGTGCAGAATCGTCGCATGTTATAGTTAGCGGCGTTCTTTGCCGTAGTCCACAATGTCCGTGGTGTCTCAAAAGCGCTGCGTACACATGTCGCTGAGCGCACGCCGGCAGGTGCACGCCGTGTCTCGAAGTCTTCTGATTAAGCCCGTCCCCGCTTAGAGACGATGGATGTTGACACGCCAGTCTACCGGACTAAATTTGCAATGGGCTCGCATCCGGTTTGAGCGGGCCTCCGCCGCCCGCTCAGGTTTGGCCTTCCTTTAGGCCTGAATTTGGACCTGCATGTTAGGCCCGTTCTCTTGTGGTACAACGAAATGGGCCGTTTTTCATTTGCGTAGGTTATAACACCGCGACATATTATTATATATATATAATGCGCGTTGCCACACACTTCAACACTATCTCTCTCTGGTGGTGCGACACCGCGGGCGTGGGGGGGGGGCAATGGAGGAGCGCGAAACGCATAGGACGGCGGCTATATACCGTTGATGATTGATTTGCTACGCCGCCGCTATATAATTGTATTTGGATCGCCTACTTGGTGTCCGCGGTAATCGCCGAACCTGCGGCAGACGCGACGAGGCTCCAAGTTGGAAGTTGTTCCTCCCCGTTGGATGCAAATACCGAGGATCTTCGCCGAGCAAGTCCTCCGGCCGCAACAGAAGCACGCCGTCACGCATCCGGAGGCGGCATAGTTTCTCGCTTGAATGGAGGCTAGGGTTTTTCTTACCCCATACATGCTTCCCAAGAAGCAATCTCAACCGTTGAATCCAACCGAGATCAATCCGGTGCACAAGCTAATCGGGCTTGTTGCCGGTTTGAGCCTGCTTTGTTGGGCTCCAAATTCATCCTCCATGTGGAAGGATAGCCCAACAAAATCTGTTCCTAATCATACACAAACTCACAAAGACGCAGGCTTTCTCGCCTTTGCTTCATTTCATTGTAATCCAATCCACAAGCATCCGCAAATTCAGCATAGGTAGCCTCCGCTTTTGCGTGTGCTTGTCCTCGAAAGTGTGGGGAAACACAAAAAAAAAAACCTTCCAAATGACCCTTCCATTCTAGTCTTGCTTCTTTGCCATGAAAAAGCTCAATCCGCATTACGCGAGAATGCATTGACAACACTAGCCTTCACACAACCAAAGTAATCACTACGGATGTGTACACAAAGAAATCAGTTCCAAACCACAAGCAATCATCTTGACAAAGAAAAGTTTCAATAAACCATAAAACCGCACTATCAACCGCGGCAAATGAAAGTGCCACAGTAAACAAACAAGTTCTCATCATTAGTCTTATGAAGTCGGCATCTCTCAATTTTTAAAATATGACAAAAGAAAAAGATGACAAGCTAGACGCTCATGAGTAGAAGTTCCATCCATTGTAAACTCGACAATGTACAAAATACGACACAAAGAGTTTTTACAAGCCATGTGGGTCGTAATGCTCGGTCACACACAACGCATGCTCATAAAGATCAACAATACTCCTATCATGCATATTCCCCGATGTGCACAAAATCAAGGAAGAGATCGCACAAGGCAAAAATGTTACTTTTATGTCCTTGGAAGCGCTAAACATTAGTTTCGCTAAGCTAGTCGCCCATCCACATATTCACAATCGCATTTGGGACGCCCGTCCGAAATTCTATTTTCTCCGTAACTTTGGCGTTTTCAATAAAGAAGTTGACAAATTCCACATCTCTGTTCCTCGCCCTTGTAATCTAACAAGACCGCTTCTTAAGGTGGCTTTGAAGACAATCAAGATGATCAAGGGCATAATGGTACTTCACCCTTTTGACCTCGGCCTTCAAAGAGACCTCGCAAATGAAACAAACAAAAAAATGTCCGAGCTGAACACCCGCAAAACGTAGTGACAACGATGGCACAATTTGACTAAATGAACTTTTATTCAGACATAATTCGGATTACACATAAACAAATTCAATTCATAAATATCAAGAAATATCGGCTACATTTGAGCGTGTAAAAAATCTCATCAAGCAATATAAGCTAGAAACTAAATGTGGAATGTAAGGTACATATAAATTTTTTATCCAAATGTTAGTTACCTTCACATAGAGCTTTTTTAGTAGGCGGGAAACAATTCTTAAGACTAACAATATCATTAATGTCGAGATGGCATGCACACAACCAAAACTTTAATAGTTCCCATCGACATGGAGGTATAGACATCTCGCAAAAACAAAACTTTGGTTATAATGTATCTTGACATAATGTATAAATAATAAAAGTAAATCAAGTAACAAAGATGGTGAACTTACAAACTACACACCTTACAAATACCAAACTCGAATGTCGTAGGGGTCGACCGAGGGGCCCCAAGAACCGAAGCTTTGGAGCCATTTGGATGCGAACGCTCAAACCGAGACTTGGGCACAATATTAGAATGGGGGCGAGTAATGGTGGCGCTCAATGAATAGCTTTTCTAAAAGAGGAGCATCCTCAATCACCACTTCTTTTAGAATTTGCTCGGACTCGATAAATCTTCGCCGGAAAGACCAAATGACCTAAGTGTACAATTAGTTATGCGGATGCAAGAAAGTCCGACATTTCGACAAGCACCAAACTCGTAGTATAGGGCATTTGGAGAGAAGCGTATGGAGCATTTTTGTCCCCGATAGCCATGCGCCCGATGGTAAGCTCTTTCATATTGGCGAAATGTAAACTATCTAAATCAAAGACCGGAAACTTGGCGAACTCATGGTGTAGTCTAGGTCTAGGTCTATCATCCGTGATGGTGAGAGCGCAAAAGGGAGGAGGATAATAAAATTGGGCCGGCGGCTCGCACCAGATATGTGAATGCATTCCAAAGCTTGAGATGCTCAAGGCTATCAAATTTAGGGATTGAAGCCAGACTGTGTAGATCCGAATAGATGTCGTCTTATTCTTTGCCAACCAAGGGACAAATGTACGAAAAGGACCAATGATCGGAGATGATCCGAGATACGATCCGGCATTTACTTCAAATATAGGTCGGGCGCTTGCGCTTTGCGCTTTGATGAGCTTGATGTCGCCGTCGCAGAGGTTGAGCGCGGAGAGTTCCGCCATAGGGGGCGCCACCGGTAGATAATACTTGCGGCCCCGGCGCCGCTATCGATTGGTAGGAGGGAGATGATGGTGGTGAGAATGGCGTCCCGGGAGGTTCTTTTATAATATCGAGCTAGCGGCAGGGTTTGAAGCTGGTTTTGATGGATCCGCCGGATGACTCGCCATTTCCTGGTGAACCTAGGTTTCTTCATACCGATCTATCTATTTGCGAAACTTGCGCAGCGCCGCTTTGTTGATGTTAAAGTAGTACAAGACTAGGTTTCTGCTGGTAGAAGCCGGGCGGTGGCGGCGATATTTTTTGCAACATCGCCCGACCGTGGCCGTCCGATTTGATCGGACCGCTAAGGTCGTCGATTCTTAAGCAATAAGCAGCCTCCGCTAAGAATTCACAGCCCAAGTTGGCCCGTGCACCAATTGTTCACAACAGGCCGTCGGTATTGTTCGGCCCACAAAGAAGGTAGTGATCAAAGTCTTCGAGCGATCATCAACTCAACGTGAACGGCTCCATGGGTATCCGGGGATTTCCAAAGAAAGTCCCCGAGCACAATGTCCGCCTTGAGCAAATCCTCCTTGGTCATCCCCAGCTTCCCGAAAGTTGTATACGGCATGATATTGATTGCAGCTCCCCATCGACGAACATATGAGTCGAGGGTTTTCCATTAACATATCCCTTCAAGTAAAGAGGCTTTAAATGATTGTGCTTCCTAGGCCTATCAAACACAGCTTCTCTTGATAGAGCCAACCGTCCTAGGAGATCAATCATTTCTTTGTTGTCAAAATCGAGAATAGGCCTCTTCATCCGAATAAGCATCTTGTTCCTCCGGATCATCGGTAGCTTGCTCGAGGTGCCGCAAATTCAATAGGGATGTAGAACACCATGCTAACATCACGCCGAACGCCCACTTGCGTAATACTCCTCTGCCGAATGACCGCCTCCCCGAAGTTTTCTTCTTTGGGCGCCACACTTGTTTGCGTTAATTTTATTTGCCTCCTTGAGCTCCTTGTTCCCGAGACGTTGGACTCTTCTCTTACGGCTCTTTCTTAGATCGGGGAGGGCACCACTGTCCCTTTTGCCACACATACTCTTGAGGAGAGTCCATGTCTTCATCGTAATCCTCCACATCAGCCCCATGCTTGATCTCGCAATCCTTTTTCCGCGTGAGGTGTACTGTCTTTATTTTTTTAGCGCCGATCATCCTCTCGGAAGCGTGCCCCCCCCTTTCTTGGATGGGGCGGCGGTTGACTCATGCTGTCTGTACTGCGGTATTGCTTACTGCATTTAGGGCAATTGTTCCTAGCGTGCAACTTCAAGCCTTCATTCCAAAGAATGCCTAAAGAAAGGACAGTCCCAATGAGACCCCTCTCGCTCCTTCATGTACTCTTCCCGTTCTCGGTGGTACATCTCTTCTTCGCACCTCTACCGCTTCTCTTGCAAGTCAGCCGATCCCCTCGCGGTACTACTTTTTCTTGCCGTCTTTTGCCACTTGTTCAAGAATATACGAGATGTCACCCTTGGTTTGGAGGTTTCTCCTTTCTCTCGCTCGGCTATTTGGGAACCGAACACGATGCTCGCTAGAGCTCCACACTAGACACTTGCCGACTAGGGTCAACCGAACCACTTTGCTTTGCCCTCTCGTAAGTCAGCACTCTCATTGGGGCTTTACCCTTAGGATCACCGGCGTAAAACCATGCACGAATCAAAAGCAACCATGCCTGCAGGGGAAGGGCTCCTTATCCACCTTCATGTTGTTGTTGAATTTGAGGAGACCCCGGCCAGATGGCCCTCTCGAATCTCACGTTTAAAGATTCGCAAATCGCTGATGTTGTGAGTAATCATATCATGGAAGCCACAATATCTCCAGCCTTGACCCAACTGACGCTTCATAGAATGGTTTTCCGGTAGCTTGATGCGCCCTTCCTTGACTAAAAACTCAAAAAGAGCTTCTCCACGACTTGGAAACATCAAAGTCATATGCCCCTTGAGTGTCTTCATCCAAATACCATTAACCCGACAGTCTCCTTGCCTCAAGCAAATTCGGCACCGCTACATCCTCCCTCGCCATCATCTTTATCTTCTCCCTCTTCCGAAGTGGTTGTATGTCCGATAAGACACGTTGCCCCCCCCCTTCAAAACGGGTGTCCTTCTTGATGCTCGAACTGATTGGCCATGAGTGACAAAAGCGCCTTGAGAGTTGTCTAAGGTCATCAAACTCCATGCCGGCTAACCTCTCCCTCGATGGTCGGATGCATTCCCGAATGGCTACGGCCGGAATCGATGGTCCGGCAAGCTCAAAGAGTAACAGAATTCTTTATCTCTCCCGAACCCAAGCAAGAACTCTTGTGGTGTTTCATTGTACTTCCGTGGTCAACCCCATCAAGTCAACAAGCTCTTTCTCATTGGAACCGCTATAGAAGTATGAATGAAACTTATCTTCCAAATGCACTGTGTTCCAATAGAATTGGCCGCAACGTGGCAAACCATGTGAAAGCCGGCCCCGTAAGGGACGATGGGAAGAAGCGAATCCTCCATGCTTCATCATTGGCAAGCTCTCCCAATCGAATCGATACCGACCGATGTGTTCGGTAGTAGAAGTGTCATCTTGTCCGAGAACTTGGTCAAGTCGGTTGGAGGCTTCAGCCTTGAAGGGAGCGCCACCTGCTGTACCAATCGATATGGAGACCGATACACATAGGGCCGATTCTTGGGCTTGATCCCAAATTGGTGTTGCATCATATCGGCCATCCTCGCTAGGAGTATATCCATATTTGAGTTTTGTGGTCCATGAGATTGTCCCGACTCGTCAAATTGCCTATACCCGTGGATTTGGCATAGCATGAATCGTGGAATAGTCAACGAACTCGTGGTAACCGGGGCCAAAGGGATTTCTCTCGCAACCCCACCGCCATTGGAGCTATTGAATACGTGTTGTATACTTTGGAGGGTTCCCGTGTGTACCGAACGCCGCTTCTCCATGTGTCTTGGCTCCGTGATCCCTCCTCGGTTTTTCCGGTGTCTTGTTCTCTCCTCCGCATTCTTGATTTATAGCTCCTTTCTTTGGTGGTGGCTTAGGCGTTTGTATGTATCTTGGCCCCGATAGCTCACCAAGCCGAGCCTCAAAGTGTTGATCAAACTCGGTCCAAAACTAGCCTTCATGATATCGCGAAAAGTGTTGAAGAACACCGTGTTGTGATTGGTCATTGCATTCCCAACGGCAAAAGTAACAATCTCCTCCATCCGGACGAATTTCTTCGTGACTTGGTTCTTCATCTTCCTTTCCCGCCCCTTCTACGTGTCGAAGCCGTTTGAGCATATTCCTTATCACCGGCATCACTATCTTTGGAAGATCCGTCTTTTGGATGATTGTGCCGCTCTTGTTCTTGGAGAAGCATGACATGTACTTTTGCGAAGGTCGCGCATGTCCCTCCCTCACCGTGGGCCTCCGTGTCAGGGAAGGTCATCCATCCGGAGTCTGAATGACAATGTTCTTGTTGACTTCGCCGCATCGCTTTTGATCTTGACGGATCCCACCGGGTGCGCAAAAAAAAGTGTGTAGGCACGAAAAATCCTACTCCTTTGCGCCACAAGCACCGACAAGCCGAATAGCCGGCTTTACTCTTGCTCGAGCGTCTTGAATCGAAAGGCGTGCGACCAATTTGACCTTGGCAATGACAAGGAGGTAAACGGAGATCCGAACATGCCCGGTGAGACCAAGACAGTTCCGCATGTATGGCTCTAAGGCGGATGTAAAGACATATAGCTATGAGAGCTATCTCGTCACCAGATAATGAATGCATTCGGTAAGCATGTAAAGATGTAACATAACAAATGGGGCCAGCCGAATGATCATAGAAGACATGTTTGAACAAGTAAAGTCGATCATCATGATATGTCATCATAAAGCTCTATTGCACGGATCGAATTAATTGACAACATGGAATAAAAAAGGTGTAACTCATAAATATAAACCTAATCTAAATGACACATGCATAGGTTTCACCCAACTAGTCTCGCCGCACGCCTAGTTTTCCTAAACCCGTCAAGTTTAAACCCTTGCAAGCTAATCCACCGCATGATACCACTTGCTACGAGATATAAACCACTTACCACAACTAGATCAATCCACCGCATGATACAATCTAACCATGATAAGCTAAAAGCACGTATACATCTAAATAGATCTACAAATACTCATTACTCGTTGAAGCACGATGCATAGACAAGTAAAGTACATATGCAAACCTAATCTAAAGCAAAGCCGTAGATTCGTCCCCGATCAGTCCCTAACAAAGAATCCAATCGCATGATACACCGCAACAAGCTAATCCACCGCATGATACGGCTTGCCGACTTAACCGCTCTAAACCCTCTTCGTCCTAACAGCCTATCCAATCGCATGATACACTACAACAAGCTAATCCAATCGCATGATACGGCTTGCCGACTAGACTCTAACGATAGGTAGATTTACACATGCAAGATACAAGTAAACACATAATCGTGTTCCGGCAAGCTTGCCGTAATCCGTGGTCCATGAAGAAGAAACTTACACGTAAAAACCTTAGCCCCGCCGCACGACTCATGACTAAACATGTAAGAACCTCGCAAACACGTGACAACCTAGATTGATCTAGGTTCGCTATGAAAGAAAACGTATAGATCTAATGACAAGCCAATGATAAACATTGAGAGTACCGATGACATATAGATCTAACAAAAAGATAAAGCCGAGCAACATCAATCTAGATTGGGCAAAAAGAGTGTGTGCAAACATAAATAAATAAATAGATAAATAAATAGGAATCATGCACCACTCAAGAATTTAATGAATTCATTAGGGTGCCAAGCCTAATGAAGCCGATAACTAGCTCTTAGCCGATCTTAGCCCATCGGATGGCTCATGATCGACAAAAGAACCCTCTTGCCCCTCGATAGCTTAAATCCGCCTCGACGATACTAAGCGTGAACAAGACTTCTTGCAATAATCTAAATCCGCCCGACGATACTAGACATGGTGCAAGGTTGCCGGTACTTACGAGGTCGACGGGTTGATGAATCCTCTCGCAGTAGATCGACGACACGATCGATCTCGAAGGGTGGCCGTGAGCCAAGGCACGGAGCCGGGT
Organism: Hyparrhenia diplandra; assembly: GCA_015847255.1. Lineage (NCBI taxonomy): Eukaryota > Viridiplantae > Streptophyta > Magnoliopsida > Poales > Poaceae > Hyparrhenia > Hyparrhenia diplandra. The sequence goes on along the minus strand of JADLZK010011701.1, from coordinate 221,409 downwards.
TGGTTGTATTTGATTTGGTAGATCGCTTACGCTTTCCGGGGTCTCATATTTATACCCCGGGCTTATTGAGTCCTAACTAATTACGAATAATAATAACGAAAAATATCTAGCTAAGATACATTGTCCTCTAAGTCTTCGAGTCGTGGAATTGCACGTGATGTGGGCCCTCGTCCCTCGATATCTCCCTTGGTGCTCCACGCTTGCCGAACTGCTCTCTTGTTCAGCTTCCTCTCTGACTCGGGCTCCTCCAATAACGCTTTTCCGAATGCTTATAGCACCGCAGCCTACATTCTTGCCGGCCGAATGACCTCTTACCGAATCATCGCTTTGCCGCCCATCTGTCATCCGGGCTTTACCAAATTTTGGTGTTAACATTATTATCTTCAAATTACTCCAAGAACAGATGAGTAGGAGAGGGCGGCTAAGGCCCAAAGATGAAGTCGACATTGCGCATCAAAAGCAGTGCAATTGCGGCGCCAAGGCGCAACATGAGGACGAAGTTGTGCAACACAAGCAAAGAGCCCCCGCTAAATGATGAGCCCAAAAAGGCAAAACAGCCGAGGCCACCGAGGAGCCGCAGATGGCAAAGGCAGACGTGGTTGCAAATATCAAAAGGAGCACGCCGCTTGTGGTTGCCAATCTCGAACAGAGCACGGCAAATCGTGATGTGCTTTTCACACCTCCCATCCTTTTATAATCTCCCGCATGGGTCTTTGGGTTTGTACCTAGGATCAATCGAAAAAAAGTAATTAAGACAACAAAATTATTGAGCAATGCTTTGTACAAGCTATAGCATGGGACACACAGATATGCAAGACAAAAACAAAACCTTTTTAGAGCCATTCAAAAAAACCTTCAAAAAAAAGAAAGGATAATGCACTTTACAATCTAGATTTCGGTGCTCACCCAAGAAGATAGTACATAGTTGTTTACATGCATGAAGAAGTGCACCATTGAGTAGATATCAACGTCTTGCATACCTTCAATATTTGTACAACATTCGATATTGCTTTGTTTGTCATCTCATACCGAGAAAGGCAATCTAGATCTTGCCTCCTCCCCATCCTTTTATAATCTCCCGCGTAGGTCTTTGTGTTTGTACCTAGGTGTCCTAGGATGAATCGAAAAGGTATAAGGCAACAAAATTATTGAGCAATGTTGTACAAGCTTATAGATAGCACGAGTCACAATGTATATGCAGACAAAAACAAAACCTTTTTAGAGCCATTAAAAAACCTTCAAAAAAAGGAAGGATAATGCACTATACAATCTAGATTTCGTGCTTACCCAAGAAGATGTGCTTCCGCGACGGACCCCGATCTGCAACCACCAAAAAAAAAGAAAAGAAGATGTGCTTCCGCGACGGACCGCTCTCTCTCGGTTGAGATGAGTTTGGAAAGTCGGGGCGGAGAAGAGGTGAGAAGAGTACTACTAGTACAAAGTATGAGAAGAGGTGTAGTATGGGAGAAGGAAGTGACGAGATCATAGAGAAAACTGCCCATAGTAGAACTATAAAGGAATCCGAGGTGGCAACCGTAGAGTGTTCGATGCGCACACCATGGTCCCACGGTTAATGTAAAAGGGCGATCGTAACTTGTGTGCTATTTCGAAATTTCAAACATTGTTTATGGGAGAATTAGGAATTTGGCCCTGAAAAAGTTTGTCCTCTACTCTATCCCAACTACCATCGTGTGGGCCCACTTATAATTTTATCTAAATACGTGCGTATATCCATGTGATATCTTGTTTTGAAGAATTAATCAAACAAATTTAATTGTGTAGCAATCGGAATTTAATTTAGATTTTTGGTTTCTCGCTTGGTGTAAAAACATTTTTTAGGCATTTCAAATTGTGGGGCCACGGTGGCCATTTTCTCTCTCGCCTATAACTAACCCGACGCCCGCGACAAGGAACCGAAGCGTTCACGTTGCCACGGCCGCCTCCCGTCTCGCCCTTTGCCGGCCGCGAGTCCCCTAGTATTATTGGAAAAGGTTTTGGTCAAAACTTTTTGGGAAATACTATATAAAAAACTTGTCGCTCCGTCCCATCCTCGTCTCGCCATCCGCACCATCCTCTGCACTCATTTTTTCGAGCACGGTCAGTAGAATCGAATCATGATGACATGCTCGAACACCGCGGTACGTGAGGTGTACCGTACATCGTGGGTCACGTATGGAGTCATTTCACATTTCACATGCCCTGCTCGATCGATCGAGAGGGAGAGAAGGAGGTGAGTGTTCGATGCCAAATTTGTTTCAACACAAGGCCAAAATTTGCCTCTTTACGAACAAATCAAGTCAATTCGTTTGTTGAGCCACAATTGCACAAACTAGCAATACAGGTTCGATCTGATTCTTGAGAGCCGAGCATTCCAAATTTGAACAATTTTTTGATAATATAACAACATTACGGATAATGTAGTTTTGCTAGCGCCTAATTTTGGCTGATTTAATAGTATTCCGTGAGACATAACAAGTCTGAAAACAAGATGAAGCAAGAGCAAGCCGAATATTGTCAAAGAGAAGGAAGCAAGACCTAAGACATATATGGACGTCCCCTCGGGTCCGGACTCGGTAGGGGCGACAACACCCTCCAGAGCTTGCGGCGGATTATAATCTCCAACAAGAGGTCTTAAGCGCTAGCCATGGCCATGACTAGGGCTCGAGACCTACATGGGAGATTATAGTCCTACGGCCGTGAGCCCCACTCAAAAGTGCACTCAAAGGGTCTCTCAAGTTCTAGAGAAACAAGCAAAACTTGAGTTTTGAGTTTTTAGGGCTCTCAAACACTTGGGTCGGGGATAAACACCAATCAAACATCTATTAATCTATCTCCGCCCCGAGCCGTGGTGTCGATCGAGGGAGAACAAGATGAAGCTTGCTCACATTGGTTTTTGCACATGGCTCCTCCTTCATCCTTTAATAATCCCCCGCGTAGATCTCTCGTGGTTGTAGAAGGTAGCATGAGTCACACGTATATGTAAGACAAACACAAAAACTTTTTTTTAGATCCATTCGAAATCACTTCAAGAAATGAAGGATAATGCACTATACAATCTAAATACGTATATCCATGTGATATCTTGTTTTGAAGAATTAATTGAAACAATGGTGTAGCAATCGAATTTAATTTAGATTTTTGGTTTCTCGGTTGGTGTAAAACATTTTTTAGGTATTTCAAATTGTGGGGCCCGCAGGTGGCCATTTCTCTCTCTCATCTATAATTAATCCGACGCTTTTTTGGCGAGAAGGAACCGTAAGCGTTCACGTTGCCACGGGCCCACGGCCGGCCGGCTCGCCCTCTCGGCCGCCCGCGAGTCCCCCGTAGTATTGTTGGAAAAGGTTTTGGTCAAAACTTTTTGGAAAATATAAAAACTTGTCGTTCCGCCCATCCTCGTAGTGTCATCTCGCACCAAAGACGGGTCTCAGAGAATCGTAATCATGATGATGACATGCCTAAACACCGTGTACAGTAGGTGTACCGTACATCGTGGGTCACGTATGGAGTCATTTCACATGCCCTGCTCGATCGACGAGAGAGAGAGAAGGAGGTGAGTGTTCAATGCAAAATTTATTTCAACACAAGGCCAAAATTTGCCTCTTATCAAGCTGAATTCGTTTATTGAGCCACAATGCACAAACTAGCAATACAAAGTTCGATCATGATTCTTGAGAGCCAGAGCATTCCAAATTTGAACAATTTTTGATTATATAACAACATTACGGAGAAACGAGGTTGTTTTGCTAGCGCGCCCTGATTTTGGCTGATTTAATAGTATTCCGTGAGACATAACAAGATGAAACTAGATGAAGCAAGAGCAAGCGAACATTGTCAAAAAAAAAAGAAGCAAGACCTAAGCTACGAAGACATATATGGACGTCCCTCGGGTCCGGACTCGAGTAGGGACGACGACACACCTCGAGGAGCTTGCGGCCGGATTATAATCTCCGTGGTTGTAGTGAAAGGGTCTCGCAGGTTGTAGTGAAACAAGCGAGACCCCGAGTCTCGAGTCTTTCGGCGACTGAAAAATACTCAACTCAGCGAGGAGAGGGAGCGCCCGCCCAAATACCTCCAAAGCACTGAGCCAAACTTTAAAATAGAAACTACTATGTAAGAACCAAATTATTGAGCAATATAGCAGAGTCACATAAATTTGTAAGACAACGGACCTGTTTCGGCGTTGCGCCGCATCCGGTCTTTGATGCTATTGAAGTGCCAAGAAGTGCCTCGGAAGGAGACATCCATTCCCGAGGACCTTGACTTCACAAGCACAAAGAAAATGTGGTTTTCTTGCCACATTTTTCTTCGACCTCCTCCCCATCCTTTTTTATAATCTTCCACGTAGATCTTTGTGGCTAGCATGAATCACAAAAATATAAAGACAAAACAAAACCTTTTTAGAGCCATTAAAAAACTTCAAAAAAGGAAATGCATTTTTGAGATCTCAGCGGTGTTTACCCAAGAAGACGTGCTTCTTTTTTACGACATTTTTCTTCGGCCTCCTTCCCAACCCAACACTACACTAGAGATCGAGCGGCGGGACTTCATAGACCACTAGAGATCCGAATGGCGGGACTCGATCCGGATCCAGCGTCATCGATTGCAAATGCATCCACCCAATACGTGCCCCGCCGCGCAAAGATAGAAAATAGAGGCCATCCTTTTATAATCTCCCCGCGTAGGTCTTTGTGTTTGTACCTAGGATGAATCGGAAAAAGGTATAAGACAACAAAATAATTGAGCAATGTTGTACAAGCTAGTAGATAGCATGAGTCACAATGATATGCAAGACAAAACAAAACCTTTTATAGCCATTCAAAAAAAACCTTCAAAAAAGGAAGGATAATGCACTTTACAATCTAGATTTCGGTGCTTACCCAAGATGTGCTTCCGCGACGGACCCCAGATGCGCAACCACCAATAAAAGAAAAGAAGATGTGCTTCCACGACGGACCCCAGATCCGCAACCACCAAAAAAAAAAAAAAACTTTTGTATTTGCCGCTTCAAAACCACACGAAAAACCATATCTAGTCGCATGGATGTGATAAAGAGCACCACCTGCCCGGACGGAGACGAAAGCGGCGAAGGCGAGGCACCCCCGTGTCGGATCGCTCTGTACTCGAGATTTGGTTGAGAATCTTAAGATGAGTTTGGAAAGTCGGGACGGAGAAGAGGTGAGAAAGAGTACTACTAGTACAAGTATGAGAAGAGGTGTAGTATGGGAGAAGGAAGTGACGAGAGATCGAGAGAAAAAACCGCCCATAGTAGCACTATAAAGGAATCCGAGGTGGCTAACAGAGAGTGTTCGATGCGCACACCATGGTCCCACGGTTAATGTAAAAGGGCTTAATCGTAACTTGTTTGCTAGTATTTCGAAATTTCAAACATTATTTAGAGAATTAGGAATTTGGCCCCGAAAAAAGTTTGTCCTACTCTATCCCAACTACCATCATGTGGGCCCACTTGTAATTTTATCTAAATACGTATATCCATGTGATATCTTGTTTTGAAGAATTAATTGAAACAATGGTGTAGCAATCGGAATTTAATTTAGATTTTTGGTTTCTCGTTGGTGTAAAACATTTTTAGGTATTTCAAATTGTGGGGCCCGCAGGGTGGCCATTTTCTCTCTCTCGCCTATAATTAATCCGACGCTTCGCGACAAGGAACCGTGGCTGCCACGCTCACGTTACCCACCGCCGTCTCCGTCTCCCCGTCTCGCCCCTGTCCGCGCGAGTCCCCGTAGTATTGTTGGAAAAGGTTTTGGTCAAAACTTTTTTTTTGGAAATAGGAGTATAAAAAACTTGTCGTTCCGGCCCATCCTCGCAGTGTCATCCGCACCATCCTATAGACTCATTTTTCAAGCACGGGTCTCGTAGAATCGTAATCATGATGACATGCTCGAACACCGTGGTACGTAGGTGTACCGTACATCGTGGGTCACGTATGGAGTCATTTCACATGCCTGCTCGATCGATCGAGAGAGAGAGGAGGTGAGTGTTCGATGCCAATGTTTCAACACAAGGCCAAAATTTGCCTCTTTACGAACAAATCAAGTCAATTCGTTTGTTCACTACAATGCACAAACTAGCAATACAGTTCGATCTGATTCTTGGAGAGCCAAAGCATTCTAAATTTGAACAATTTTTTTTGATAATATAACAACATTACGAAGAACAAAGTTGTTTTGCTAGCGCCCGATTTTGGCTGATTTAATAGTATTCCGTGAGACATAACAAAAAGTTGAAACAACATGAAGCAAGAGCAAGCGAATATTGTCAAAGAGAAGGAAGCAAGACCTAAGACATATATGGACGTCCCTGGGTCCGGACTCGAGTAGGGACGACAACACCCTCCAGAGCTTGCGGCGGATTATAATCTCGGTAGCGAGTCTTAAGCGCTAGCCATGGCCATGACTAGGGCTCGAGACCTACACGGAGATTATAGTCCTACGGCCGTGGCCCCACTCGTCAAAGTCCACTCAAAGGGTCTCTACAAGTTCTAGAGAAACAAGCAAAACTTGAGTTTTGAGTTTTAGGGGCTCTCAAACACTTGGGTCGGGGATAAACACCAATCTCAAACGTCTAGTAATCTATCTCCGCCCTAGAGCCGCGTGGTGTCGATCGAGGAGAACAAGATGAAGCTTGCTCACATTGCTTTTTGCACATCGCTCCTCCTTCATCCTTTAATAATCTCCCGCATAGATCTGCGTGGTTGTAGAAGGTAGCATGAGTCACACCGGATATGTAAGACAAACACAAAAACATTTTAGATCCATTCAGAAATCACTTCAAGAAAGGAAGGATAATGCACTATACAATCTAGATTTTGGTGCTTACCCAAGAAGACGTGCTTCCGCGACGGACCCCAGATCTGCAACCACCAATAAAAGAAAAGAAGATGTGCTTCCGCGACGGACCCCCGATCCGCAACCACCAAAAAAGAAAAAAACTTTGTATTTGCTTTGCTTCAAAAACCACACGAAAAAACATATCTAGCTGCATGGATGTGATAAAGAGCACCACCCGCCCAGATGGAGACGAAGGCAAAGGCGGCCCATCCCCCGTGGTCGGACCGCTCTCTCGGTTGAGATGAGTTTGGAAAAGTCGACGGAGAAGAGGTGAGAAGAGTACTACTAGTACAAAGATGAGAAGAGGTGTAGTATGGAGAAGGAAGAGACGAGAGACTGCGGAGAGAAAAATCGCCCATAGTACCACTATAAAGGAATCCGAGGTGGCAAATCGTAGAGTGTTCGATGCGCACACCATGGTCCCACGGTTAATGTAAAAGGGCGATCAGAACTTGTGTGCTATTTCGAAATTTCAAACATTATTTGGAGTATAATAGGACTATGGGAGAATAAGGAATTTGTCCATCGCGCCTCAGAGACCATTGTGTTGCACCATGCGGGAAGAGAGAAAAGGAGAGGTCGTGGGTACATGCTAAGAGAAGGAAGAGGCCGGTCCCCTGCGCAAAGATCGACCCGCCGCGATCGGCCGCTAGGTAAATGCTACACGTGCACCCGAAATCGCATATGGAGGAACGAAAACTACATTTTTCAAGCTTCGAAAATTCCCAAAAAAATATAAATAAACTATTACGGCAGCAGCGAATCGCCGCGGTAACACTTCTAGTGCCCGCATGAAGTGCGCTTTTGCAGTTCACGTTCGTCCATTGAGGCAAGATCGCCGCCGAAGTCAGCGCTGACCCCCGCGAACACCTCTCGGCACTGCTGTCATCGGTGGCGGCGGCGCTTCTCTAGAGCGTAAGAGCCGGAACGCACGCCGCTATGCCCCGAAGTCGGGCGTTTGTTTCAGCTTGTCGAGAGGCGGCGAGACGGTGCCGCCGTCTTCCACGAACACCTGAAGACATGCCCGGTCGCACGCTCCGGTTGCCGACCCAGGCAAGCTTGCCGATGAGACTCGCACGAGTAGTACAACGGCCCCTACCGTAGACCCCGGCCGAGACAAGACTCCTCCGGCCTAGCCGATGTCTGGCCCTACTGTGGGTCGACGACGCCGCTTATCCGCAAACAGTGGCCCAAGCAGGATTGAAGAGGTCCTCCATAGGATGCTTTATGCGGCATGGCGACGTGCATCGTAAGCTCCACAAGCAAGTGCTCCGAAATGTTCTCCATGGCGCGAAGCGGCGGCACGGTGGGGGCTTTTTTGCTAGAAGCTAGTAGCTCTAAGCGCGGCGGGGAGGTGGGAGGTGAACAGCAACTGTGTGGCGCTCGGTTGGAGAGTAGTAACAATAACTAGAGGTATTCCCGCACGCTTGCGCTGGTAGAAAGGGTGTATTATATTGTTAAAGGATTGAATTGTGTAATCACTAAAATTATCTCAAAAAAGATTATTTAATCTTATGTTTAAACTCTAAGCTAAACCAATATTGAATAGAAATATTTAGATATGTTGGACAGTGACAACTTCTGGTAATGCAATAAAACATATATATAATAATTTATTTGAGGAAATCCTTGGTATGTTTTAATCCCGTTTAACTTTGTCCTTCACGCGTCATATCCCCGCGTGTTGACACGGGTATGAACGAGAAATCTAGTACGTATAAGTTAGAATATTACTATCACACCCTCCTATTCTCTCTCTTTTACTTTACTACTCTACTATATACAAACTAGTATAGCATCAGTGGGGCAAGGAAATCACCGTCACTACTCTCTTCCCCTCTGCTTCGCTCTTCACTTTTCTCTCTCCCTTTCTTTTCTCTCTGGCTACACTACACGGCAGACGAGCGTGGACCGACGGTTGAAGGCATCCAAGGCCACGTGCCGTGGGCTCAGGGGCAAATGGTCGCACGCCATATTTCCCCAAGGGCCCACCTCGCATTGAAACCTCTCACTTCTCCTTGCTAGCATGGACATGGTCCAAAGAGAATACGTAGACAGAGAAGAGACCATGAGATCGGTTCACAAAGACAAAGCCGGCCGGTCCCAATCGCAAAGACTAGACCCGTAAGGCCACCGCTAGGTAAATGCTACGCGGTAACCCGAGAACGCATACCTGAGGAGCGAAAACTACATTTTCCAAGCTACGTAAAAATTCCCGTAATTAATAAACAAACTATGTACACCCAATACCCTACAAATACAAGCTTACACCCTCCTATTCTCTTTTTTCCCCTTTTTTCATTATTTTTTTTACTTTACTCTATACCAACTACCATCAGTGGGACCCACCTATAATTTATCAAAATATAACCATATGACTTCTAGTTTTGAAAGATTTATTGAAAGGAATTCAATGGTGTAATCGAATTTAAATTGGTTTTTTGGTTTGTGAGTTATAACATTTTTTAGTTAGTTCAGACGGGGGGCCTCGCCACAAGATCTCATAGAATCCGAGGTGGCAACTGTAGAGTGTTCGATGCAGACACCATGGTCCCACGGTTAATGTGTGTTTAGTTGGTGAAATATTTTGGGTTCGGCTACTGTAGCACTTTTTGTTTGTATTTGGTAATTGTTATCCTATTATAGAGTAACTTGGCTCAAAAAGATTTGTCTCGCACTTTTTGGGGCGATCGTAACTTGTGTGTGCTAGTATTTTGAAATTTCAAACATTGTTTGGAGTAGTAATAGGACTATGGCCTATGGGAGAATTAGGAATTTGGCCCCGAAAAAAGTTTGTCCTACTCTATCCCAACTTCCATCGTGTGGGCCCACTTGTAATGTTATCTAAATATATCCATGTGATATCTTGTTTTGAAGAATTAATTGAAACAAATTTAATGGTGTAATCGTAATTTAATTTAGATTTTGGTTTGTCGGTTAAAACATTTTTTTAGGTATTTTAAATTGTGGGGCCCGTCGGTGGACATTTTCTCTCTCTCGTCCATCCTCGCAGTTGTCATCCGCACCAAAGACGGGTCCAGAGAATCATAATCATGATGACATGCCCGAGGTGTACTTGTCCATCGGGGTCACGTATGGAGTCATTTCACATTCCCGCTCGATCGATCGAGAGAAAGAATGAGGTAGAGTGTTCGATGCCAAATTTGTTTCAACACAAGGCCAAAATTTGCCTCTTTTACTGGACCAAATCAAAAATTTGAATTCGTTGTTGAGCCACAATGCACAAACTAGCACAAACTAGCAATATCTGTGTTCGACTGGTCGAGTAGGGAGCATCTGCTTTAGAAGGCAACCTCCTCCCCGTCCGGACTTCAGTAGAGATAACAGCACCGGGCGAGACGGTTTAAGGCCCTTAGCGAGGATTATAATCTCCGGGGCAGGTCTTTAGCTCTAGCCATGCGCATGATTATTAAGGCTCGAGACCTATCTAACCGCTACTGCTTCAACCACAATGTGCATGCAACAATTGACCATAAGCGTGGGATCCATTTTTTTTTTGGGCAATAGCTACAGCCCAAAGCCACAATGGTGGGAGCGACAAGCATGGGCCCATGTACAAGAAAAAGCGAGAGAAGATGTGTGAGAGAAAAAGAAGAGAAGATGTGAGAGAAATCATTGTTTATTTGCTTGTGGTGCACCATAAGCTTGAGGTGTTTTTTGGATGGACAATAGCTATGGTCTAACTCCACAATGGTTATGACCCATTCTTGTGTATATAATGCTTATAAGACCACCTTTTTGATACATTGTGGATGCCCTTCATGCCACTTTGCGGCAGAGAGAAGTGCCTCTGAGGGAGACATCCATTTCAGAGGACACTTGACCGCAAGGAGGCATTGGCAAAACTACACAAAAGAAAATGTGTTTTTCTTGCCACATTTTCTTCGACCTCCTCCCCATCCTTTTATAATCTCCCCGCGTAGGTCTTTGTGGCTAGCATGAATCACACAAATATAAAGACAAAACAAAACCTTTTTAGAGCCACTAAAAAACTTCAAAAAAAAGGAAATGCATTTTAGAGATCTCCGCGGTGTTTACCCAAGAAGACGTGCTTGTTTTGCGACATTTTCTTCGGCCTCCTTCCCAACCCAACACTAGCTAAAACACTAGAGATCGAGTGGCCGGGACTTCGGAGACCACATGAAGTCGAGATCTGAACAGGCGACTTCGATCCGGATCTGCAACCACCAAAAAAGAAAAAACTTTGGTATTTGCTTTTTCTTCAAAAACCACATGAAAAACCATATCAAGCTGCATGGATGTGATAAAGAGCACCACCCGCCCGGGATGGAGACGAAGGCGGTTAGGCGAGGCTGTGTCGGGACAGCTCAGTACTCGAGGTTTGGTTGAGATGAGTTTGGAAAGTCGGGACTTGCAAGAGGTGAGAATGTGCAAAGTATGAGAAGAGGTGTAGTATGGGACTTGGGAGAAGGAATAGACGAGAGATCACATGAGAAAAACTGCCCATAGTAGCACTATAAAGGAATCCGAGGTGGCTCTTGTAGAGTGTTCGATGCACATCATGGTCCCACGGTTAATGTAAAAGGGCGATCAGAACTTGTGTGCTATATTTAGAAATTTCAAACATTATTTGGAGTAGTAATAGGACTATGGGAGAATTAGGAATTTGGCCCTAAAAAAAGTTTGTCCTACTCTATCCCAACTTCCATCGTGTGGGCCCACTTATAATTTTATCTAAATATATCCATGTGATATCTTGTTTTGAAGAATTAATTGAAACAAATTTAATGGTGTAATCGGAATCTAATTTAGATTTTTGGTTTCTCGCTTAAAACATTTTTTAGGTATTTTTTTTATTGTGGGGCTTTGCCAGGTGGCCATTTTCTCTCTCTCGTCTATAATTAATCCGACGCTTCGCGACAAGGAAATCACCGTCATTTGCTCTCTTCCCCTCTCTTTCTGCTTTCGCTCTTCACTTTTCTCTCTCCTTTCTTTTCTCTCTGGCTACACTACACGGGGCAGGGGATCCAGCGTGGACCGAACGGTTGAAGGCATCCAAGGCCACATCTTTGGCTGTGGCAAATGGTCGCACGCCATATTTCCCCAAGGGCCCACCCTGTCATTGAAACCTCTCACTTCTCCTTGCTAGCATGGACATGGTCCATGAGAATACGAGAGACGAGGAGAAGAGACCATGAGATCGGTTCACAAAGACAGGCCGCCCGGTCCCAATCTAGAAACACTAGACCCGCGCGTTAGTCGATAGGTAAATGCTACTCACGTGCAGCCCGAGATCGTATTACCGAAGGAGCGAAAACTACATTTTCCAAGCTTGAAAAATTCCCGAAAAAATTAATAAACAAACTCCCTACACATACACCCTCCTATTCTCTTTTTTTTTTTTTTCCCTTTTTTTTTGTTCTTTTTTTACTTTACTCTATAATACCAACTACCATCGGGACCCACCTATAATTTATCAAAATATAACCATATGATTTCTTGTTTTGAAAGATTTATTGAAAGGAATTCAATGGTGCAATCGTAATTTAAATTGGTATTTCGGTTTGTGAGTTATAACATTTTTTAGTTAATTCAAACAAGGGGCTGCCTTTGGCAAATATTTTGCCATCTACTATAGACGAGGCGGTCTACTAGTGCAGCTCTAGTCCGCCTCGATTCTCCCCCGCATGCTTGGTGAGGCAGGCCATAGTGACAAGTGTAGCCCGTCAGGCCTCTTCCTTTTTAAAAATTTATTTCTTTTTCTCAGCAGAAAATAAAAGGAAAACACCCTCGAATGGAATAGCTAGAGATGCCTATTTTTATTTGTTGATTGTCCTAATTATAGTATATATCACAACTAAGAACACACATGTCCCAAATCAAAAAGTTGTAAACTACAAAGTTTCATGGATATTTGAGAACTACAATCACTATATTGGTAGTTTGTTGTCTATAAGAGGTCAATTAAAACACTTAAATTTCAATTTTCATTTTTTTAATTTGAGGCCTAGTTTTCCTTTACAAGATAATTTCAAAGCAAAAAGTTTTGAAATTCTTTTGGGCCTCCACATGTCATAGAGTAGAAAAATGTGGCAAGATTCCTTTAGGCAAAACAAAGTTAAGCAAGATTCTTAGGCTGTGTTTAAATCACCCGAATTTGGCTCGGCGTCTCAAAATTTCAATCACATCAAACCATTAAATGTACCAAAAACGCATGCATTGAGTATGAAACGTAGGTAATAAACAAAATAGCTAATTGCATAATTTAGATGAGTACATTGCGAGAGACTAATCTTTTTGAGCCTAGTTACCCCATGCGATGGTAGGATAATATTTACCACAAACAAACGAAAAGTACTACAGTGCTTTTTCGGTTCGGTCTGCAGCCGGCGGGAACCGTGGCGGACACGCCAAGCGTTCAAAGGCGGCGTCAACGGCATTGCATAACCGTCAAGCCGACGAGTCCCTTCGAGGTGCCGTGGTAAGAGAGAAGGGAGAGAGTTCAGGCTGAGGCGGCCACGCCGAGGTGCTCGCCCGGCGGCCATGGCGGCCGCGTGGCCGCGAGGGTGAGAATCGCAAATAAATTTTACACCTCACAAACATGAATATACCAATCGCAAATAAATTTTACACCTCACAAACATGGATATACCATTGTCATCACTCTAGTCACTCATCATTTCAGTTGCAATCAAACATCCATGCGGCACATGATTTGGAGAAATACAACACATTGATATTTAATCACAAACACCATCGTCCCATAATAACACCATGTTGACGGTAACCAACGACATATTTTTTTTTCCCGTCAACTTACTACCATAAAAGGAGTAAAATTAAACCTTTTTTATACTCATATGCATTTATCACTAATAAATTCCACTTGTAGTGTCTTGTATTTTATTTTGCAGATTTATAATAAAAGCAAGTGGAAAATCGACCAAAGTACGCCTTCCGAAAGCGCATTATTGCAAAATCCAAGCCTAGGAGCAAATCGACCCAAAATTCAAATCTGGGCCGAGCAAAGCCCGGCCCACAACTTTTCGTATGAAGGACACACCCCGCCAAGACCCGGGCGAGTCGAGCCTGAGGGGGTGGGTGCTATTCACCGGTGGCGCCGCACCCCTCCCCGAGGCGATTTCGCCCAGCCTCGGGGAGGCGGTTTGTGCACCTTCCAAACGGGGTTTCCCCCTTAGTTGGTCGGTTTTGCGCGCGAAGGAAGGTTTTCCAGTCGGTTTTGGTGTAATTTAGCATTTAGGCCCCTCCTCCAAGTGTATAAGTAGGCCCCCTCTCTCCTCTCTCAACACACACCACTTGGAGTCCAAAGAAACCAAAGATTTCTCTCTCTCTACCACCTCTACCTCTCTCTCTTCTTCTACTTCTTCCTTCTTCTTCTTCTTCTTTATTCTTTCTTGGTTAGCACTTGGAGTAGAAGAGCTACAAGGAGGGCTTGTCTCCTAGAAGAAAGTGCTTTGGTAATACATCCACTCTATGGAGCATTCTTCTATTTGCAAGTCTTATATTTATGTTCTTGGCCTAACTTATGAACTAGAGTATAGTTTTGTTCATGTTCTTGTGTTGGTATATGAACTAGCATATAGTTTACATATCATAATCTTGACATGTTCATTCTGAGTTCATCATCGATCATCATATGTCTAACTTGATTAGAGGTGGGATAACGGTTCGTTGTTCCTTCGGGTTTGCTCTTGTTCTAGTCCGTCCATTCGACGAAAGTGGGGATCCCGGGGGACAAGAGTAGTGCTCTAATATGCGGGCATGGTGCCCGGGTATTACGACACCTGCGAATATGAGTGCATGCCACGGTTGAGGGGTAGGCGGCTTGGTCGTGACAAGCCTTGACCGTCCCTTGAAATCCCCCCCGTTACGCTGTCTTTGTAGGAGTTAAGTAAATGCTTCTATTGGGCCGTATGGCACCCGAGTCTCCCTGTTATCCTAGACCTAACCACGCTTAGATCGGTTCGCATATGATCCTAACTATTCATTTGTATGGCCATGACTAGATACATTAGAACTACTCCATTAGGTTATTCATTTATTCATTTATTCTTTATCTATTTTCTTTATCCTTTTGTCGGTGGATTCTTAAGTGTGTGTCACACTATCCATGAACCATTATTGCTTACCCCTGTTATGAACATTTTGGTCGAAGCAAACACATGTTCCTCTATTCGGATGCCATGCTAAGTTATTAATCACATGCCTTCCTTTGGGAAAATATAAATAACGATACCACGAATACTTCCGGGTGAAATGCTACAATGATAGATCCGTGCGCTTGCGGATGAATATCTCGATGGCAAGATCTATCCCGTTGACGATTCCATTTCGGATCACCGACATGGTGGTTTACTTAGGAATGTCAGCGGCGCATTTAGACGCTGGTATTGGGGATGGGTTTTATACCTGCTTTCCTTTGATTGCGTTAAGAAATGCCAACAAGCATTTCGGGCGCTTATTGGGGATGGGTTTTATACTGCTTTCCTTTTATTGCGTTAAGAAATGCCAACACACCAACAAAACAAAATAACACATGGACTACAAACGAATTAAAAGCGTCTAACCGGTGTTCATCACCGCATGGTACTCAAACTCGGAGGATGGATCTATCGAACATCAACCAATGCTTGCAAGGGC
Organism: Hyparrhenia diplandra; assembly: GCA_015847255.1. NCBI lineage: Eukaryota > Viridiplantae > Streptophyta > Magnoliopsida > Poales > Poaceae > Hyparrhenia > Hyparrhenia diplandra. The sequence continues at coordinate 205,915 of JADLZK010011701.1, read as the reverse complement.
ACAACCAAAAGGTAGCAAAAGCTGTTCGATCTAGATCATCCAAATTAAGAGCTAAGCTAGCAAAATGTACAACACACATATAGAGTATATAGTGCCCGAGAGCATCATCAGACTGGCCTCGCTTATTCCAACGCCCGCAGCAAGGAAGAACATACTACACTCGCCTCGGATCCTACACTCCTCGCTGTAGAACACCCACCATAGCGGCCATACTAATCCCGCCCCCATTCGCCGTGGTGCCGTCAATTTGTCTCCCACCGCAGTGGCGCCAAGGCCCTGGCGAGGCACCGCTACCGGCCGCAGGACGATGCCGCCACACCGATACGCAGAAGAAATCGCCGTGGTAACACTTCCAAGGCTCGCATGAAGTGCTTGCGGGTAGTTCACGTACGGGTCCAAATTCCGAGGCAGCGTCGCCGCCGAAGTCACGCCGATCTCCCCGCAACACCTCTCGGGCAATCGGGCAATCATCGGGCGCGGGGCGGCGTTCCGCCTCGAGCAGAAGAGCGTGAACGCACGCCAGCGCATGTGCCCCGAAGTCGGTGGGTTTTGTTTCCCAAATTCGTGAGGCAGCGAGACGGGTGTCGCGCCTTCCACGAACACGGCAGACATGCTCACGGAAGCACGCCCGGGTTGCCACCTTGGCAAGCTTTGATGAGACCCCGCGCGATACTGTCGCGAGGAGTACAGCGGCCCCCCAGTAGACGCGCCGAGACGCATCCGGTCCAGTCGGATGCTCCGTCCACCAGGGGTCGCGGCCGCGCCCGCTCATCATCTGCAAACAGGTGGCCCGCAGATTGAAGAGGTTCCATAGGATGCGCAAGGTATGGCGACGCGCATCGCAAGCTCCACAAGCAAGTGCTTTCGAAGGTTCTCCATGGCACGAAGCGGGGCGTCTTGCCGGTGGGGCCTTTTGTTGGAAGCCTCTGAGCGTGGCGGGAGGTGGGAGGTGAACAGCAGCTGTGTGGCGCTCAGTTGCAGAGTAGCAATAATACGGGTGGCCGGGTGCGTTCCCCGTGCAGTGGGACATGGGATTTTCCCTTTTTTTAGGAGCGAGCAGACGTTCGACGACATGACCGGACGCCAAATACCGACGACATTTTGATAGAGCGTCCCTGTACACCTTGCGTGCGTGTCTCCTCTGGTATCTAGGCCCTGTCTCGGTTGAGATCTGCCCGTCGATCGGGCGCGGCACCGATTGGGCCGGACGAGGACTGCGTCTGACGTATATATTTACGTTACCCGAATACTTGCCTGATTTGCCTTGCCGGTATCGAATACGTATATCCGATGAAGTACGCAGATCGCCCGCCTGGGGCGGGGAGAGTTAAATGCCGCAGCAGCGGTAGCGCCCTCCGCCGTTGATCCTAGTCCTCGATTCTCCCGTGCATGGCCATAGTGGCAATCTAGCCCGTTAGGACTCTTTCCTTTTGTTTTTAAAAAAATATTTCATTTTTCAATTCAATAGAAAATAAAAAGGAAAACACCATCGAATAGTATATATATCACAACCCACGAAAAAAAAATAGCGGCGCTATAGATCACCCAATTTGGCTTCAAATCCCAAAATTCCGTCACATTGAATGGTTAAAATGTACCAACGCATGCATGGATTACGAAATGTCGGTAAACAAAATAACTAATAATTACACGCTTTAGATGTACATTGCGAGAGGCGGATCTTTTGAAATGTCGATCGGTGCAAAGGCCAATTTTTAGGATTTAAACACTGACCTTAGGCAAAACAAGTTTGGCAACCAATTTGCCCGGAACATACATTGCATATGTGAGCATCATCGAGCCCTTTTTTATGCCCACCCCTGCAGCAAAGGCGTAACATATTAGACTTCGCCGCGGATCCTACGGTCCTCGCTTGCGGTACACCCGGTCGCGTGGCAATATCGATCCCGTTTTACCGGCACGGGCACCGCGCAGTAGTACTGTCTCCCCATCTACACCGATGCCCGTCCCGGCGATGCACGGTTGGGCAAGAGGAGGACGAAGATGCCGCCTCTCTCTATAGGGGGCACCACCGAGTCGTCGTGGCAAAGACTTTCAATGTTTCGAAAGTACTCATGGCTCGTTCGCGGTCCTCCTCCGTGGGGCTGCCATCGTCGCCAGAACAATGTCGTGCTCACTTCCCCGCGAACACCACTCGGGCAAGGTCGTCATCGACGGCGCGGCGTTCCGCCTCGTGAGCGTAAGGGCATGAACGCACGCCGCGACATGCCCCGAGCTCGGGGGCTTGTTTTCAGCTTGTCGGTGAGGGCGCGACGGGGTGTCGCGGCCTTTCCACGAACACGGCAGACACATGCCTACTCAAGCATCGCTCCGGGTTGCCGACCTTGGCAAGCTTGGTGATGAGACTCGCGCGAAGTACAGCGCCCCCAGCCAGACCCGCGAGACAGCACCGGCCTAGTCGGATGCCCGCCCCACCAGGGGCTCGGCATCACGCCGTCATCACGAACAGGTGGCCCGCAGATTGAAGAGGTCCTCCATAGGATGCTCTCGCATGCATGGCGACGACGCGCATCGCAAGCTCCACAAGCAAGCGCTCGAAGGTTTTCCATGGCGCGACGGGCGCGCCGCTGGGATGGGGGCTTTTTGTGGAAAACTCGAAGGCCGGGCGGGTTTTTTGCCGGAAACTCTGGCCGGGCGGGGTTTTTGCGGAATGGGTGAACAAAGAAGCAATGCGGGTGCGTAGCCCGGTGCACGAAGACGGATTTTATGAGCGCGCCGGTGCTCGGCGGGGAGGTCGATCGTCGGACATAAAACCGCGCGCGGAACGCGGCGAAGGAAATGGGCGCACGCCCTATCCTAGTCTTGGCGTCTGTAAGTGTAGTCTCATTTGAGTTTCATACGAGTTTTTAAAAAAATTACACAGTGCAACTCGGACGCTCACAATACGCACGCACACTCACCCCTATGAATGCACGCGCGCGCATCCCTACCCCTATGAGCACCTCTCGGAAGGATTGGGCAAACCGACACATCCGGAGATTCTCGGTCACCATAGGTGCCTCGTTGTCGACAGGAACGCCGCTACCACTTAATGCATAATGTCGGTAAATCCCGAAAAATCTCAAGAAAAGGTGCGCGAGCACTAGGATTATTTGAACCCCGGTGGGTAGCAACCCACTAGACCGTCCCTACCATTGGACTACAAGGGCATTAATTAGGCTAATGTGGCACCATATTAATATTGAGAGTGATGATATAAGAGTTTAATGGGAGTAGAGAGAGTTTCATCCCCATTAATCTCTTCAGCACTGTTTCTAAAATCTGAATGTGTTGGAAACTGTGACATCAAACCCCAGGCCCATTGAGATTGACCTAAACATAAATGGTTTCAAACTACACATGTTTTTCCATGACAAGATGGATCTCAAATCAAAAATTTGTAAACTACAAAGTGTCATGGATAATTGAGAACTACAATCGGTATGCTGGTGGTTTGTAACTTTGTATATCTGAGGCCACTTAAAACATTTAAATTTCAGTTTTTCAGGGGTTTTTGAATTTGAGACCTAGTTTTTCCCAAAGATTAAGACAAAGTCAATAATTAAAGAGTTTTAACTTGAGAGTTTAATAACTTAGCAAGATCTACAATTCTTATTTTGGTTTGATTCCCCATACGACATAGTGCTAGTGACATTATTGTTCACAAATCTTATAAATCTCTTTTTGTAGTTTCATAAACTCGAGAGTTGTGTAAGGGCTGTTTGGCGGGGGCTCTGTGGCCCTCCGGCTCCTCCATCAGAGACGCGAGGAGCCGGAGGAGCCCAAAATAAGCTTCTCCCGGCTCCTATGAACAAAAGGTGGTTGTCGCCAGCCGAAAAGAGGGAGGGAGTGAGAAAACCGCTCATGTGAGCAGTGCATTCTGATTGCGCCCGGCCCGCCCGGTAGAGCCGCCCGCTCATGCTAAGCGGACCACTGAATAATCTTGTGAACAATGTTAGCGGCAACATCGCCGCATGAAGAAATGACCAATATAAAAAGATGTACATCTTAAGAAGTTATACTACAAGTTTTATGTTCATGACTTGTTGTGTTGAAACCGGTAGATGCTCAAAAAAATGTTGTTATACAAGCTTCATAGACATGATTTATAGAATTTTAGAAAGAAAAACCATCAATTTTATAATTACTATGAGACGCCGCTGGTAGCTTGTATGTTTTCCAAACCGACAGGGCGATCCCACCATGCGGGCGCTTTCCTTGTTCCCGCCCGAAAATTTTACCAAAATTGCCGCGCGAGCATTCATAAAAATGCAAAACCTCTCATCCCGAGTTTTCCATGCCGACAGAGCGGTCCCACCACGCACCTTCTCCCGTGTCCCAACGCGGTGAAGTGGCGCTTTTCCTTGTGCACGCCAAAAATTTTTGATAAATTTCTTGTAGCCGACGCCGAGCATTCATAAAATAAAATCCCTCATCCGCCTCCTCACGAGGCCATTCTAGGGTATACAGCCCCCGCCGCCCGCCGCCGCCCCTGCCGCCGTTGACAACCACCACCGCGCAACCAACTACCGCCCTCGCCATTCTAGGTTTTCAAGCGACGGCGCATCCGCGTAGCGACCACCGTCCAACCCATCTCCGCGATCCATCTCCGGACGCCAGCGCGGCGGGTTAATGCACTTTCGGGACTACGACGGCTTCATCCTCCACCCGAAGCGAAGCCTTGGCGCAGCCGTCATCTCCCGATAGCGCGGTTTGTGTAGTCCTCATAAACTGCCTAAGAATTGAATCAGTATAGTATTAGGCCCCGCTAATTTTTTGCGACGCTGAAATTTTGAAATCTGCTCGAGGCGACGAAGGTGGTAGTGCTCTACCGCCGTAAACGGAAGGTCCCCGTTCAAGCCCTAGCCTCGCGCATATTGCACATGGTGCGATAAGGCTTAGCGGCTAAAATACCCTACCCCGATCCCGCGGTCTGGGAGCCTACAAAGACCGGATGCACGCCATTTTTTCAGCGGCGAAGGTGCTTCGGTGATTTCCATCCAACGGCAGCCATCAATGCATCGTAGGAAGAGATAGCGAGCACACGGTGTGTCGCCTGAATTTTTAGTCGCCTCTAAGGAAAGGTGATAATTTTATGCTCGATTGATATATAGAGTCAGTAGATACCGAACTTGACACCGGATTTGCTACTATAATGTTGTTATCTCGTGTGTTTTTGTCATAGGAAGCCGCAACTCTGGCGCTTATTTTCTTCCGCGGACCATCGAGCGGGAAGAGATAGAGAGCACGCGATTAGTTGTCGCATGATTTTTTCGATGCGCTAGAACTGAGTGAAGGTGATAACTTTATCCTAAGATGGATATATCGGGTTGTTAGATACTAAACCCGACACCGACCGCTATAATGTAAGTGAGGGAAGGTGGTACCTTTATCCCGGATGGATATCTAGAGTTGTAGATCTTGAACAATACACTTGACCGCTACTATAACTATAATGTTGTTATCGTGTGTGTTTTTGTCATAGGAAACGCAACTACTTTTGCTTATTTTCTTTATAAAAAGTTCCTATTAAATGAACTGTTTGCTAAACTACACTTTATATTCCTCTCTATTCCTCAACTACATATTTTTTTTGTGATCTCAGCCTCTTTGGTTTGTTTAGTCCTCATAGATCGCCTATTCTGAAATTGAACGTATAATTTTATCCTCGGATAGAAATATCGAGTTGTAGGTACTTGAACTTGACACCCGACTCTTTGTAATGTTGTTACCGTGTGTTTTAGTCATAGGAAACTGCAGCTCTTGCTGCATATTTTCTTTATAGATGAATATACATGCTCAAGAACAATGATCACGCTGCATCTTTGTAGAGTACTACTACTATCTTGGCTTACAAAAATGTGCCTATTTAATGGATCATTACTCTCAAGAAACACGAGTGCTCGTAGATTACTACTATCTTGGCTTACAAAAAATGTACCTATTAAATGGACTGTTACTCAACTACGCTTTGTTTATATATTCATGTATTCTGAACTATATTTTTTTTGACCATTGCCTCCGGTTTGTTTAGTCCTCATAGCCTTTTGCCTATTACTGGTATTGTACTTGTATAAAGATGGGGCATTCGACTACTTTAAAATCTTCAAAAAGTTTTTGGATTGTTAAGATATTAGGCAATTATATTTCTTCCTCGTTTAAAATTAATGAAAATGGCGCCACTGTGGGGTTCTCCCCCGCAGTTTTTGTTGTAAAAAAGAAAGATATTAGGCAATTTCCCCATTAAATCCATAATATAAATCATGACGAATTGAACAACTAGATTGAGCAATAAGCATGTGCAGCAAACTTGCATGACTCAAAATCATATCATAGAGCATAGCAAGATTCAACGGCATATAGCATAGCATGATCATAGCAACAGTGTAAGCACAACTAGCACACCGGATAGATTGAGCAGTTGGACATGACTAACAATCGATTTAGATCTCGGGGGTAATACCTACTAGACGTAGATGACAAGGATGATGGAGAGGTTCCCCGAAAAGCGAGGTCTTCAGTCATTTGCATTTATTGTGTCGATCAACGGCGGCGGTAGAGCTCGGCGGCCGACGTTGAAGACACCAAGATGTAGCGCCTCCGCCTTGAAGGTAGACGAGCCGTGGACGAAGATCGGGAGCGGTCGCGAAGAACGCTTCCCAAAAACCTTATTCACCTAGTATAATTTTATCCTCAAAGGGATATATCGAGTTGTAGATACTAAACTTGACACCGACTGCTACAATGTTGATATCTATGTGTTTTTTGTCGCATCGAAACTGCACTACTTTTGCTTTTTCTTTATAGATGAATATATATGCGTGCTCAAGAATCACGAGTGCTTTGTAGAGTACTACTATCTTGGCTTACAAAAATGTGCCTATTAAATGGATCATTCTTGAACTACAGGTTTGTTTATATTCATCTATTCCTCAACTACATTTTTGTTCTCTACCTCGTTTTGTATAGTCCTCATAAAACGCCTATTACTGAGAATTGAATTGTATAATTTTATCCTCACATGGATATTTTGAGTTGTGGATCTTTGCTAAACTTGAACCTGATGCTACTATAATGTTGTTACCGCATTCGCAGGTGTGTTTTTGTCATAGGAAACCGCAACTCTTTGCTTCATATTTTCTTTATAGATGAATTACATGCCGATGAAGATGAATGACTGCTTTGTAGAGTACTAAAACTATCTTGTCTTAAAAATGTGCATATTAAATGAACTGTTGCTAAACAACAGTTTGTTTATGTTCCTCCGTTCTTTGAACTACATTTTTTTGTGATATACGTGCCTCGAGATATATGAACCCTACTTATTGTTAGATTTTTGAGTGCTAGCTGTTGACTTCTCTCAGGTAACTTATTTTTGATATAGGTGTCGACAATTGGGCAGCTTTTGTTGCATAGAAGGGAAGGGAAAGGTATCGAGCTCACACGAGGCCCCGGGCACCACGTAACGTGCATGGGGGCTCGGTCTTCAAGAGAAGGTTTTTAGAGAAGGCAGCCCGCCCTTCCGAGGGCACCGTGTAAGGGAAAGAGATATGCTCACGCACGTCCCGGCATCTCGTAAGCGCAGGCGGGGTATGTGCGTGGGGTGTCTAGTTCATCTCGTTGGAAGGCTTGGCCGAGTACGCCCGCCGTACGTAAAAGAGGAAGCTCGTGGAGGCGTCGAAGGTCGAAGCACTTTAAGCGTAGCTTGCAAATACCGCAATAGATGAGCTCGTGGCTGAGTTGGAGGCTTATAAAATCACAAGGACATTGTTCAATGCCCGCCAACACCGTAGCCTTGTAGGTGGTCCGGATAGCGATACGCCTTAGCCACGGATGCGACGGACCGGATGTTTGTAGTTGAGATGGAATCGACGCAGCCGGACCGGATGCCGCAGCTTGAGATGGAATCACGAGGACATCGCTCACCGCCCGCCAACACCCTAGCCCCATAGGTGGTGAGAATGCAGAGAGTGGCTCACCCCATTTCACCAAAGTGGCTTCGAAAGTGCCCTTTTAGTTCGCGATAGGCCAACCCTAAGTACCAAAGATGGATCTCCAATACTATCACCCGAAGAGCTTCATAAGGCGGGGCCTTCTTGTGCGCTCTTCAAGAGAGTGGTACATGCAAGCAAAACCAAACAGCAATCGGTGGCGTTTATTGCACGCCCGAAAGAGGCCTTTTGGCGTGACACAATGCACGAAGAGGCTATGATCAATGTGGGTTTCGACGACTTGTTTGACCTCATGGCACCGGGATGTATTGGATATGGCCATCCTTCGCCGCATGACACCGTGAGTATAATTTCTTCTATTCGGACTCATTCGGGATGCCTCTTCATCTATTTGCTTGCTAAATTCGGAAGGCTTATTTGGTTGACTCTGCGCTCGCTTAAAGTCAAATCATCGGGTCCGTGAAAAGTGCAATAGACCGGTGAGTGTTTCCTAACGCATACCATCAGTGTTTCATATGTTTGCGGTTAGCAGGTGCGTCGCAACCGATGAAAAAGACATGTGGGTTCTACACGCCCCACCACATGATGGCTACGATGAAACAAGTTCATTTGGATTGTCCTCGGTAACTTCGAAGTCGGCTCCATCTTGTGCCTACCTTTGTTTGGCAATAAAGGCCATGTGTACAACAAACACTTATGCCTACTTGTTGACACACCGTTAAAGCATAATTTTATAAGTTAAATAACATGAAATAAGGGCTCAAGTCAAAGACCAAACATAAGTCTAGGGGTCTAACTAACATAATTCCACGAGTTTTTGGTATTCTGTGGACTCTCCGGGGACTTAATAGATAATTGCGAGAGAGAAAGATGGAGAAAGTTCCTAATATACAAGGCATATGAAGACAAGACTTAACCATGAAGCAACTCAACCCGAAAAGTGAACTAAAAACATTCTAGAAGATACCGAGAGGACACCGAAAAAGACGGGATGCGAGAGGTGGCACTCCACCTCGGCGTCGCCGCCATGCCATGTAGGCCTAGCCGGTGAGTGGGCCGGCCCTCGGCCTCTCCCTTTCTAGGTCGGTTTACTACCGACATTGAGGTTGTTTTCTACAATCGTTCTTTGAAGGTCGGTTTGATCCAAGGGTTGACGTTCATCGCCAAGTACTATATAAGAAGACCACCCGAGGGGCGTAGAAGAAGTTCATTATCATACTCATTCATCAACTCATACCCATCTAGTCCAAAAAGTCTAGACCTAAGCCCTAGTTCATACTAGAAGTAATTAGCTATCTAGCTAGTTCTAGTTGAAGATCAAGTTCATCTTGAGTTCCTGATTAGTCAAGAAGTAGCAAGGATCATCGTTGTTGAGACTTCTCTCTTGTATTCAATCAGTAAGTACTCTTATATCTAGAATACAATTGTTATGGCTTTGATCTATATAATTATTATATTCTTATTGATATGTGTTTATGCTTGCTATGATTATATGTTTAGTTTAGTAAGATTGCTTTATATTTTATGCATGGAATTGTATAGCATCCATATAGATGATCACTATGTGGGTGATAAGCAATGTGTAAACGTGGTGTTTATACAACGTTTATTCACGCAATTGCACCCTACATTCTAGGCCGTGTGGTAGATCGCGGAGTGACAGCCCTGTTGAGTCCTTTGGAATCCACCCTCCGAATGTAGGACACGTCGAGCCTATAATTATGGTAATGACTAAGTTTCGGTCCTTTGGTTGTTATTGATAATGCTTGCCATGTGTAGAAGTAATCCAACCTTGCCATGATAGCTAGATGTATTGCACTAATTGTAGTATTCATTGACATATATGATTAGGAGTATCTTAGGAATATTCATTCTATTCTTTCTATAACATGTTAATAGCTCGTTATGATACTAGTGGCATATGATGATCTTAGACTTGGGTATTTATCATTTATTATTATCTTTATCCTGTGACTTATCCCGTTGAGTAATGTTAGATACTTATGGCAACTCGCATTACAATACTGTAAGGTGGATCTCATAACTAAATCACAATATAAATCATTAGATGTTCCTTTTCTCTCTACTTTCCATAGACTCCCTTCCCCGTGGTAAAATATAAATACGACGACCGGATTACTCCCTGAAGTGCTACAATTGGTATTTCTATCCAGGCGCTGCAGATATCATGTTCATTCTTTATCAAGGCCAATCAAGAGTACCATGCCCCCGCATTTCTTTGAGCGCTATTGCTAGGGTGACAGGACTAGTGTATAGGTAATGCCTAGAAATGAGTGGTATACCTTGAGTACATATCCTGGTGAGATTAACTCCACTATTGATAATGATACTATGATACATCCCACTACTAACACCGCCTAACTCCGCTTTATTGGATCATGAGGTTAATCCCATATCCAAGCTAACATGATTAGATAGATATCCCATATATATTTCTTTCGCCTTCCTAATTGGGATCGTGTAAGAAATATCAACAAGCATTTCTCGCGCCGTTGTCGGGAAGGCATAGTCTATTTAGAAAAAAATAATTTTTATCTTGGCTTTATTTTTCAAAACTTTCCTAGTTTGGGAGAGCATAGTCAATCTTTCAATTTTGAAAAGATGTTTTCAAAACTTCAAAAGTTTTTCTAGTGTTTCTTTCCAGCTTCCTTTAGTTTGGAAGGGTATTAGCCAAAACTTAGACAGTGTTATTCCTATTAAGTTAGTATTGTTTCGACTTTACTAGTTAGAAAGGGTGCTAGCCAAAAATCTTTTAAACACATCATATAAGGAAATCGTGAGAGATCCCTTTACATCACCTAATGCATTGAGAACCCATTATCACATACTCAAACAGGTTCACCCCTGTTTTTCTATTTTGTTTTTGATCTTATGCAGGAAAAATTATATGTATGAGTAAGAACCTTCCAGAGAATTTTGTTGAAGATCCTGAAAAATTAATCGAGGCGGGCGAGCAAAACTTCGGACAAACTCCAAAGACCTACATCATCATCCTCATCATCATCCGAGAATCCAAGACCTACCGAATCGGAAGTTAATCAAGTTACTAAAGACTTGACATCTCAATTTGAAGCTATGGCAACCAAGACACTTCGTGAATTTTTCAGCTCCTACCACGGACAACATTCTTGTTGGGCGAAGGTAGAGGTTGGAGACAAAGGCTTTGAGCTTAAGCCGGGGCTCATCAATATGGTGGAAGCAAGTCAATTTTGTGGAAAGGCACATGAAGATGCTAGTGCTCATCTCCAATACTTCACGGAGATTTGCAGTACATTCACTATGAACGGCGTATCCGAAGATGCAATCTTGCTCCGCCTCTTTCCATTCTCACTATTGGGAAGGGCTAAGCAATGGTTCTATGCTACGAAAAGATAAGAATACAACATGGGATATTTGTTCCACGGCCTTTCTTGCTAAGTTCTTTCCTCGTAGGCAAGACAAATGCCTTAAGGGGAAGATATCAAATTTTCAACAACAAAGATGATGAATCAGTCCCTGAAGCATGGGAGCATTTTCAAGATTATATTTCAGAATGTCCACACCATGGGATGGAGAAGTGGTCGTTGATGCACTTTCTATCATGGGCTTGTTCCCAAAGGCTCGTGAAACTATGGACGCTGCAGCTGGTGGTGCTTTCTTATCACTTACATTAACCCGTGCCACAGAACTTGTGGAGAAGATGGCTTCCAACCAAGGTTGGAGTGAAGAGCGTCAATCTCGCAAAAGAGGAATGCACCAGGCTAAAGAGGTAGATATGCTATCTGCTAAAATGGACCTTATAATGAAGAAGCTAGAGGATAGAGATCTTCAACCCAAGGCGCTTATGCAAATTCAAGACTCACATATGACGTGTGAAGAATGTGGAAACTTAGGCCACACCGGAAGGAATTGTCTAGAGATTATGGAGGACATCAACTTTATCAATAACAATAATAATTTCCGTCCTCAATCGTAATCAAGGTTGGAACCAACAGAGGCCCAACTATCAAGGAAACTACCAAGGTAATAATCCGTAACAATTTTAATACTTATCAACCTTCTTTGAGAGATCTTGTTGTTAACCAAGGTAAGACCATGGAGAATCTGTCAAGAAAGATAGCAACTAATGATAAAGCTTTAGAACTTATCAATACTCGCTTTAGAAAGCTTTTCTTCACTATAAAGAATCAAAGACAGCTTTAATAAGATGATAGAATCTCAGATTTCTCGCTTATCTGCTCCACTAACCACACGGTAAGATTCCGGGGCAGCCGGAAGAATTAGAAACCGCAAACCTTGTCGATATTTATAATGCGTGTCGTTACTATAGAGAGACCTCGTGAAGTCGTTGGTTGGATGACTCAATGCCATCTAAAAAGGAAGATCCAGGGAGGCCGGTCATTACAATCAAGATTGGACAACACACATTCGACAATGCTCTCTCGTGACTTTGGCTCAAGCGTCCAACATACTACCCAAGGTAATTTATGAAAAGATTTATAGTGAACCACTTTGGAAAACGAATATGTGCTTGCAAAATTAGATGATCAATCATTTTGTTATCCCGAGGGGGTCCTTGAAGACGTGTGTGGGAATCGAGGCTCATATGTGCCGCCAGACTTCGCAGTTGTAGACACCGGAAGAAATGAAAGAGCAACAATCATACTGGTAGACCATTCTTATGCTTTCGGCTAAAGCTGTCATCTACACAGCATTGCAAAGATTGTTTTCAATATCAAAGGGAAGAGGGAGAAATTCACTTTCAAGAACAAGGTACACAATTCTCTTACTTATTCCCGTAATACCAATCGTTATGTTCTAGAACCAAAGATGGAAAGTTACAATCGAATGTATGAGGAATCGGTAATCAACAAGAACAAGACGGCACGTCTACAAAGGTAATGGTAGTAAATAAAACAACATCTTATAATGACCATTTACTTCAATCTCCAATGCTTCATCGGCAAGATGATCCGGTAATTCCTACCATCGCATGCTCTATTCAATGCTTAACCTTCTATAATACATATTGCGATACTGGATCCGTGTTAATATAATGGCAAAGGTTACATATGAATAATTATTTGGAAAATTGCCGGTGCAACCAACATATGTGCAAACTACAGGATGGCGTATCAATCCTATAGAGTTCCTGAAGGAATTGCCAAAAATGTACCACCAAGATTATGGACCACTATGTTCTCACCGACTTTGTAGTCATGGACATGGGAAAGGAAGAAGATCCCGCACTAGTGCTTGGGAGACCATTCCTCAACACTACTCGTGCAATCATCTACATCCATACAGAGAGATTCATTTCCAATTTCCTAAAGAGAAGGTGCGTGTTTACTTTAATAGTTATAATGAGTATACAAATCCTGGGGAGAAGCGGGGCAGCTAAATCGCCGCCATAATAGAAAATGGATCAAGAATCTAGAAGATGAAAAGGTATGTGCGTAAATAAATACTATTACACCTAATACATCTACGAGAAAAAGAAGAATCAACTACTCCGAAAAAGAGTACATCATCCAAATGATGGAAGAAGAAGACATCTCCCGAACATCATCGAAGAGACCATAGAATCATCGATGCCACCGATTGTGACAACCGATATACCATGGGAGTAAAGAGCGAACTTGAAGTCTTGTTCTGAGGACACTAAACACCGAATCCTCACCGAAAGGTAAGTCGGTAAGTTATCCATATCTAAATTTCCGCATTGCATATTTTCTTTCCATATCATGTTTATCTTTTTAGTATCATATGCATTTGAAAATAACAAAAATATTTTGTCTTTTATATTTTGTGAAAACCTTTAAGCCCCATGCTAATATCCCCGAGGTAACACCTCTAGGCTATTTGGCTTGTGGTGGCATAAAAAATAAAATAAAGATGCATAAGTATTTATACACAAATTATACTTTATTTTCCTTACATATAAAAATAAAATAAAAATTTGAAAATAATAAAAATCCAAAAATATTTCCCAGACAATCTAAAAAGCGTGTGGCTAACTCCTATGCTTAACCAAGTTCCACTAGCTTTGTTGTCTATATTTAAGATTAATGTATATCAAGAGGAGAAGAGATATGTTAGGCGCCATCCTTCATTGCCAACTACCTCAACTTCTACATCATTGAAGATTACACTCCAATCTAGCTTGGGGAGTGCAACCCCCAAAGCTATCCGGATAAGTAACTTACTATCTATTTATATATTATTATATTATTAGCTAAATATTTTGTTTTGCTAGAAAGTTTGTTAAGAGTCTAAAAAGTCTTTTGTTAGAGTGTAATAAAAGGATCAAGAGAGAGTGCACACTAAAGTTTACCTTGCTCAACTAAAAGGAATCCTAAAATCACGCCAACATGGAGATGATGAATAGTTGCTCCGTTGTTATACTTTTCTAGTACCTAGCTTTCAAGCATAATTTCTCTTGAGCTCCATTTGCAAATTATTTTAATTATTACTCTAAACCTGAAACCTATGGGTTGCAAATGCTTGCTCTAAAGTCTAGGTAATTGACGGATATGATATATGATAGTCCGAAATGCTATTTGATCTTACCCTAGTGACACTAGATTTACGGAGATTTATATTTCGAAAATTGAAAATGCACATGATAAGTTCCTGTGTGACAAGAGTGAGAACCTCCTACCACAGCCATATATACATGCTCTTTAGATTAGCAAAACCTTTTGATAAATATATATATATATATATATATATATATATATATATATATATATATATATATATATATATATATATATATATATAGGCTGCTTGCTTTGCATTGAGTTTGTTCAATCTTTGTCAACCCTTAGAAACTTGTCATGCTGATTATGTATACTCCACTCATTCCACTCCATTACATTCCACTCTATTCGACTCCATATATGCTATTTCTATCCCGGCACGATCTACCACATATACACCATATATATTCGTCCACTCATCCATTGCTAGCCAATATCTTACAAAAGCTCCATTACATTTTTACCTCTCAAAAAGTTATTGAAAAAGAGATCTGGGTTGTAGATTAAAAAAAAAAAAGAAAAAGAGAAAGGGGGATGAAAAATGGACAAAAGTCCTACGGGCGAGTAGAGCCTACCTCCCTAAACAAAAGAGATGAAAAATGAACAAGTGTTCGAGGGCGAGTAGAGCCCACATCTCTAAAATAAAGATGAAAAATGGACAAGTGTCCGAGGGTGAGTAGAACCCACATCTTTAAAGAGAGGAAATAATGGACACAAGTCCGAGGGTGAGTAGAACCCACCTCTCTAGAAAAATAAAAGAAAAGAAAAAGATACAACCCAGGTTCTCTACAAAATCCAAAAGAGAGAAAATTTTTCAAGGAGCAAAAGTAAGATTTCCCTCAACTATTCTATTCACTACATACTTTTACTACATCCCATACCATTTATATCCTATCCACCATACACATGCACCACTTGATCAAGTGTGACTTGTAACTTTGGATCCATTGCTTGAATTTATAATATATGCTTAGTAAGTAAATAAATTATTTTCTCCCTACCTATGAACTCCGGATATATAAGCCTTAGATATAGGGTGAGAGAGAAGAAGGCATAGTGTGCTACTGCCTTAGTCAAAAATACTACATACTATGAGAGAAAGGCAACCACTACCTTATTGTCTTAGAGAGGATCCACAAATACCACAAATGAGAGATTAGAGAGAGTCATATTGAGGAACTTTGAGTTTTATTTAAAAACCAAAGAAAAACTCCAGAAGGACAGGTTGATCAAAAGAGTTTGAGATATAGTGTTCGACTTGGACTGTTCTATCTTTCAACTACCTAAGATTGAAGAAAAAGATATAAGCCCCAAAAAGGTAAAGAGGTAATTGGGTAAGTTAAAGTTTAAAAAAAAAAAAAGTTATCTTATTCTCGAGAGAAATTTTGTTTGAAAGCATGTGTACTTTAAGGGTGTGATAAGCGTTAAAAGAAACTCCCGGTCCAAGTAAGTAGTTAATATAATATTTTGTGTCTTGCTAAGAGACTAGCAAGAGGTAAGCTTGGGGGGGAGCTTGTTGACACCTGTTAAAGCATAATTTTATAAGTTAAATAACATGAAATAAGGGCTCAAGTCAAAGACCAAACATAAGTCTAGGGGTCTAACTAACATAATTCCACGAGTTTTGGTATTCTGTGACTCTCTAGGGACTTAATAGATAATTGCAGAGAAAGATGGAGAAAGTTCCGGAATATACAAGGCATATGAAGACAAGACTTAACCGTGAAGCAACTCAACTCGAAAAGTGAACTAAAACATTCTAGAAGATACCAGAGGACACCGAGAAAAGACGGGATGCCGAGGTGGCACTCCACCCCTCGGCGGCCGCCCGCCATGTAGGCCTGTCGCCGGTGGGGTCACCTGTCGCCTCTCCTTTCTAGGTCGGTTTACTACCGACATTGAGGTTTGTTTCTACACCGCTTTGAAGGTCGGTTTGATCCAAGGGTTGACGTTCATCGCCAAGTACTATATAAGAAGACCAAATGACCCCTGAGGCGTAGAAGAAGTTCATTATCATACTCATTCATCAACCCATACCCATCTAGTCCAAACAAGTCTAGACCTAAGCCCTAGTTCATACTAGAAGTAATTAGCTATCTAGCTAGTTCTAGTTGAAGATCAAGTTCATCTTGAGTTCCTGATTAGTCAAGAAGTAGCAAGGATCAACGTTGTTGAGACTTCTCTCTTGTATTCAATCTGTAAGTACTCTTATATCTAGAATACAATTGTTATGGCTTTGATCTATATAATTATTATATTCTTATTGATATGTGTTTATGCTTGCTATGATTATATGTTTAGTTTAGTAAGATTGCTTTATATTTTATGCATGGAATTGTATAGCATCCATATAGATGATCACTATGTGGGTGATAAGCAATGTGTAAACGTGGTGTTTATACAACGTTTATCCGCAATTGCACCCTACATTCGGACCGTGTGGTAGATCGCGGGAGTGATGACCTGTTGAGTCCTTTGGAATCCACCCTCCGAATGTAGGACACGCCGAGCCTATAATTATGGTAATGACTAAGTTTAGGCCCTTGGTTGTTATTGATAATGCTTGCCATGTGTAGAAGTAATCCAACCTTGCCATGATAGCTAGATGTATTGCACTAATTGTAGTATTCATTGACATATATGATTAGAGTATCTTAGGAATATTCATTCTATTCTTTCTATAACATGTTAATAGCTCGTATGATACTAGTGGCATATGATGATCTTAGACTTGGGTATTTATCATTTATTATTATCTTTATCCCGTGACTTATCCCCGTTGAGTAATGTTAGATACTTATGGCAACTCAGATTACAATACTGTAAGGTGGATCTCATAACTAAATCACAATATAAATCATTAGATGTTCCTTTTCTCTCTACTTTCCATAGACTCCCTTCCCCGTGGTAAAAAAATATAAATATGATACCCGGATTACTCCCTGAAGTGCTACAATTGGTATTTCTATCTCAGGCGCTTGCGCATATCATGTTCATTCTTTTATCAAGGCCAATCAAGAGTACCATGCCCCGCATTTCTTTTGAGCGTTATTGCTAGGGTGACGGACTAGTGTATAGGTAATGCCTAGAAATGAGTGGTATACCTTGAGTACATATCCTCGGTGAGATTAACTCCACTATGGATAATGATACTATGATACATCCCACTACTAACACCGCCTAACTCCGCTTTATTGCATCATGAGGTTAATCCCATATCCAAGCTAACATGATTAGATAGATATCCCATATATATTTCTTTCGCCTTCCTAATTGGGATCGTGTAAGAAATATCAACACCTACCTTATTTTGTATTAGGAATTTAACTTGTCCGGAAATTCGATCAATTTGGAGGATATTAGAGAGAAGATCGCCAAGTTTCTTATGGAATGCATCATCAGCCCGAAGGCAAGTATTTTGTTTAGTAAACCGTGAGTTTCTTACGTTTCCCTTTGTTGCATGATGACCAAATTGGATACATGCATGTGAACTGTGTTACTTGTTAACGGAGAGTGCAATTTTTGTAATCACATGCCTCTGTGGATTGTGTAGTTCTCATAGACTTCCTATTCTGAGAATTGTATATTAAGGCCTTCCTAATATCCAGTGACTGAAATTTTCAAATCTGTTCGTGCGACGGCTACTTCATGATTTCCATCCAACAAATAGGCATCAACGCGTCATCCATTAGTCGCCAAATTTTTTAGTTGCCGTGAAGTGAGGAAAGGTGATAATTCTGGCCGCTATTTTCTTCATAGATGAATACACAAGCTCAAGAACACCGGACCGCTCGTCGAAAGTACTACTTTGCTATCTTGTCTTACAAAAATTTCCTACTAAACAAACCGTTGCTAAACTACGGTTGTTTATATTCCTCTATTCCTGAACTACTTCCTCCGTTTCAATTTGCTTGCTAAATTTCCTTGCATGCCTCTATTCCTAGATGCACCCCGCTCGGGGAAGCTAGGGCCATGTCTTTGTCAATTGGCTTTCTTGATCCCTAACCATTGACCTTGAAGGGCCGACCGGCGGGCCTCGCAAAGATGGGCATTACATATCTTGAAAGGCACATCATCATTGTTTTTCTTCTTCTCGGTGGTAGTTGTTAATTTGGCATTGGAAGATTTATTCCTTCCTTTGGTCTTGCCATGTGGGTTTTCCTGCACCAAATTCGTGCCAGAATGGCTTTGGTTCCCCTTCTCAATAGTGTTCTTTGCCCGAATCTTTTCCTCAACATCAAGAGATGCTATCAGGTTTTCAACTGATATTTTCTAGCTCTTCTATGAAGAAGGCAACTTAGCATTAATGCATACGGCTACAAACTCGCCGCGCGCAAGCCTTATGACGATGGGATGACACACTGATGAAGAGAAACTGCCGTGGAAGATTTGGGAGCAGTCACGTGAAGAGCGCTTCCCAAAAACCTTATTCGACAGACGGGATGGAGAGACTATGCAACGAGAGAGGGAAAAGGAAAATATTACTTTTACTACTTTAGGATTTTCTAATTGGAAGGGCTAGGCGCTAAATTACCCTTCCCCGACCTTCACAAGAAGCCGGAGCCTACGGCCTACGGGTATGCCCTTTAGGATTTTCTAATTGAAACTCCCAATTATAGTTGTGGTGTTGTGTCTAACTCTAATCCCAAAGGGCTTGGTACAAATATATAGGGAGGAAAACTCCCTACCTCCACATCAACCAAAGAATATGATAGTAATTGATATCGATCTCACACCTTTACTCATGGGTTTTGAAACAATAAAGCCCATTAGGGAACACTGAATATTGGGCCTTTGAGATTTATCGTAATTTTTTCATATGAATGTTAGGGGAACTATTCATATATAAATTCTAACATGTGTTTCATATGTTTGCAAAGTGCTCATTTGCAAAACTGATAAGTGATAACAAGACATGTTGGTTAATTTTTCTTTCTTTCTAGTTAATTTTCAACTTCAGCCTTAAAGATTTTAAAGTAGTCTAATAATGCCTCATCTTTAGTTTTCAAAGCAAGTAAATATAGCAAAATCTAGAAGCATCATCAATTAATGTTGTGAAATATCTCTTTCCACACACCATTCATCTCACATAGATCAGAATGTATGAGTTCTAGAGGTGCCAAGTGTCTTTCCTCCACTTGCCTTGTGAGGCTTTTCGAGGTTGCTTAGATTGCACACAATTATGACACTTAGAACCTTTGGTAATGGTGAAATCTAGAATTAGTCAAGTAAGCTACATAGATGTGACACCAAAATTCACATGACATAAACGAGAATGCCAAACACTCGAATTATCATTAATTGTGCCACATATCCGATTCAATCGACTTATTACAAAAATCAGCCAAACTTAGGCTTAAACAAACCTCCGCAACCATAGCCCAAATTTTTGAAGTCGATACGCTTCCGCTGAAAACTGCAATAAAAAAAGTGAGTGTTTCCTAACCTACAACCCGACCCATGCATTTTTTCTTATCAAGATCATAGCATGATTCAACATCATATAGCATAACATGATCATAACAACTAGTCCAAACATGTGTATCATACTAGCATGACTTAGCATCATATAAAAGCATAGCTGTATCCAAAGCAGTAAGTTCTCGCCTCTACGGTTGATTTAGTCAAAATAGTTTGTTTACTAGACCTCCATGACACCGCACCACCCCCCAAGAGTAAAAAAAAACATACCCACTAGTGGCGTATATTTGATCAATATCGAAATCCAGTTAAGCATCACTATATCCCTCTAGCATAGCCGGGTGCCCGAATAGTGAATCCCATAACTCATTGTACCTTTAAGATAGCACAAGGCCCTTTTCTCGGTCCGGTTGCACTAGCTAGATACATGAGTGAACCAACAATTTTGGAGTACAAACTTCAATTGATCTCTCGGTACACTTCTTATTCTTTTGCAATGTCACACTAGGATCATAAGGTGCTGGAGAAGACTTTCTATCCATATAGCCAAATGGGCTCAGGACCTTCTCAACATAGTGAGATTGTGATAAAGTAATCCCACTCTCTTCCACACCTTTTGCTCTTCACCTTTTACTACAAACCCATCGAAGTCGATCCATGTAAATCTCCTCATCCAACTCTCCATTAAGAAAAGTTGTCTTCACATCCATTTGATGAATGATCGTACCATATGAGGCACCCAAGGAGAGTAGTGTTCGAATAGTGGTCATTCTAGCAACAGTGAATCAAGATCAAAGAAACCCTCCTTTTGAGTATAACCCTTAGCCACAAGCCGAGCCTTGTACTTGTCAATAGCACCATCGTGTCTAAGCTTCTTCTTGAATATCCACTTACATCCAATTGGTTTACAACCACGATCGACCTTAGATGTTTAATCTTTCTTTCTAGTTAATTTTCAACTTCAGCCTTAAAAGATTTTAAAGTAGTCTAATGCTAATGCCTCATCTTTAGTTTTCACAAGTAAATATAGCAAAATCTAGAAGCATCATGAATCAACGTCATCAAATATCTCTTTGCACACACCATTCATCTCACATAGATCGGAATGTATGAGTTCTAGAGGTGCCAAGAGTCTCTCCTCCACCCCTTGTGAGGCTTTGGAGGTTGCTTAGATTGCACACAATTATAACACTTAGAACCTTTGGTAATGGTGAAATCTAGAATTAATTGCAAGACATGTGGGTTCTACATATGATTGTGCCTACCTTTGAGATTTATCGTAATTTCTTCATATGATTGCGATTACTTGTTGCAAACCCGGATAACAAGACATGTGGGTTCTACACGGGCGCGCACCACTTGATGGCTACTATGAAACAAGTTCATTTGGATCGTCACGAGGTAACTCTAAGTGTAGCTCCATCTTGTGGATACCTTTGTTTGGCAATCTTCAACATAACGATCCCTGCACCAAAAGCGGGCTAACGGATCAAAGCCCACGTCGCCCGCTACTCACTAGCCGCTGGATCGAGCCATCATACGATCTGGTCCGGTCCACGCGGATTGGTTCAGTCTCGCACCCGCTTCATCGCCGTCCCGAGCCATTCACGGTCCAATCATTTCACCGCTCCCCCTCGGCCTTCACCCTCGACTCCTCCACTTCCTCATCTCGGCGCGAGTGGGGTCCCAAAGAGTTCGGCGACCTCCGCCGCTGGCGGGGGTAGCGCCAGCCTCGGCGACCTCGGCACGAGCGGGGTGCGAGTGTGGCTGCTCCCGCCACCCCGAGCGGGCTAGGGACGCAAGCACGGCAACCGCGACCACCCCGGGCGGCAGGGGCTCGGGCTCAGCCGCTAGCCCCTACGGTGGGCCTCCCTCCCATGGCGACCGCATGGCGTCCCTAAGCGGCGCTCTAGACTACCAACGGCGCAAGCGGCGGGTCAAGCAGATGCAAGGCAAAGGCTAGCGTAGCGCGCTACGAAGTTCTCTACAAGGTGAACAAGTACATGCTAATAAGAACTATACATTGTACTAATGCGTGCGTAGAGATTTGAAAAAACTCCTAGGAAAGTAATTATAGATCCAAGTAATGTAAAATTAATTTTGTTAGAATGTTAGATTCATAACTTAATCCTCTACTAGCGGAAAATATGTTTGCATAATATGCTACTCTAGCTAAAATTTCTTTATTTATTATAATGAGCATAAATTGATAAATGCAAAATAAATTCCCCCAAGGTTCTACAAATAGCAACACAATTTTATTGGATGCATTTGTGATGTGTCCTTACACGGAGAAATGTATATACACAACAATCTTTGCATTATAATTTTTTTATGCTTTTGTTGCCTTATGTTGCAAAAAAATTGTGTAAATATTAGCTTTGCATTGTGTCATGTTAAATAGTTTGACAATAGCGCACAAATTTGAAGAGGTACGTGTGATGCTAAACAACCAGCCTTGTGTTAGTGGATCTGAACTCAAGAGCTTGCTTCACGCGAGGTCAAGCAATATCTGTTACGCTTTGAAGTCAGTATCTTGAGTTAAAAACAACAACGCTTGAGTAGATCAAGATCAACCCATTCATGTTTTGTAATTTTCCATATTGCTATAGCTTTGATTTGATTAGGACAAAGACGGATCTCATGATGGACGCATCCTGATCCAACCGCTTATAAAATGCAAACAAGTTTTAGTGCTTAGCTTTTTATCCTTTCTAACCAAGCTTCGTCGTAGATGGGGTCTACTTTTAGCAAAACCGGCAACATAAGCATGGTACAAAGACAACCATTTCCAGAGCTACCATTTCTTGAAAAAAGTTTGTGTTCGAAAATAAAGTTTGGTTCACTTTTTTTCAAGACACTACATATACTATTATTTTCCAACAAAAAAATTCATGGAATTAACTTGTCAATCACCGTGTAATTCAAAAGAAATTCTAGCTAAATGCAAATTCCAAAGCATCAATCTCATATGGCCATTTGAATTGGCTTTAGCGAATGGATCGTGCAATTGGAAATAGTCACCAATTATAACTACTTTCGTCATTATATGTTGCTCACTTTGTCATCTTACCTTTTATTCACTTACAAATGCACTTTCGGGGGACATTTGGTTTGCAATTGCTATTGAAGTTGTTGTCCCCACCTATGGACATATCATCAACAAGCATTTCGATGTGCCGCTTTAGCCGCATGGAGATCTTACAAGTTACAATGCACCCTCTACCGTGTGTTGCATCCTATTAATTCAATGAAGCTAGAGTACCATGCTTCCTTACACTATTTTTCTTCAAAAATGTGATTCATGAACCTCGGGATATTTAATTAGGAGCTTCCTATGTATAGTATCCCACTTTGAAATTTTCATTTATAAAAAAGGCATAATTACCGATCATCAATCAACATCAATAATGACTTTTTAAGTTAGCCCAACTTTTTACAAGAATAGATGGGTACTTAAGATAAACAACAAGATCGATATTCATTGTTAGCAATTCCTATGAATTCGAGGATTGCTAGCACACTATAAATATAGCAATAAATTTGTGTTAGAGCTGGAATTATCAATGCATAGTTGTATTTGTTTATGTAAAACAAAAGATTGAACCTTAGATTTGAACTGTAGTCACCGATTTTGTTGTGATCAATTGAATGCATAGTATTCACCATCATATGCATTGATGATACAAGTCAAATGCACTTTTTAAAATATCTTATCCTCACATGGATACCTCAGCGATATATGATTTCCAGTTCTAAGCTTTAGTATCCGACTAATCATCAATTTTTTTAATAAATCTAGCTTTATACTTTGCTACCGTTGAGCTACGAGCTTTTTCTAACAATCGAAACTAATACAGGTAACACATACAGATTATTACCTAAAAATAATAGTTTCTCAAGTAATAATCCTACAACTACCAATTTTACTTGTTGCTACCTTTAAAATTTGAAAGTGTTGCAAGATGCCCTATGAGTAAAATCAACTTAAAGGTTTCTTCCACCTATTGGTACCGAGGTATCCGTCCATATTAAATAGATTAATGTAACTTATGCATAAAGTTGTCGTTACTTGGTGGGTTTTCATAGTAAGTGTACAAAGTGGATGTTGAACATTTGAATTCTTGCAGTTGCATTGATTTCTACTGAAGATTGTCATGATGACCGAAACAATATCATTTCGAAAATGTGCAATTTATGGCGTGGTAATCGGGATGATAAATTAGAACCGTATAAAACCATCTATGTTATATATCTCGCATAATATGTTCCGTGTTTCAAGCTTTGTATTGAGCACTCTAACATGCATTGAGAACTCGCATATCCATCACAAGGTTTCAGCTAAGAATTAATAAGTGAAGAATACGTTTGCACATTCCATCACGTGGTGGCCAAATATTGGCCCAAAATCATTTTAGAGCGGCAAAGCCGCGCTATTTTCTAGTATAGACCATGTGTACAACAAACACTTACGCCTACCTTTCTTTGTATTAGGATTTTGACTTGACGGGAGATTCGATCAATTTGGAGGATATTAGAGAGAAGATGGCCAAGTTTCTTATGGAACATGTCATCACCCCGAAGGCGAGCATTTCGTTTAAATGTAAACCGTGAGTTGATTCTGTTTCCCTTTGCCGCATGACGATCGGTGGATACATGCATGTGAACGGTGTTACTCAAGCCCTTGCCGCATGACGATCAAAGCCGGATACATGCATGTGAACCGTGTTTATTTGTGTTGTGAACAATCTATGGCGCACTCAAGAACCGGGTACATCCAGGTGAACAATCGAGATACACCTGAATTTGCAATGCTTTCTGCCGTCGCCATTTGTTTGTGATCGGACACATTGCATCCAGATTATTTGTGTTTGCCGTGTCTACCATTTTCAATTTACGCCGCATAGCCGAAACGGTTCGTTATCTATGTACGGACCATTACCGCCGATGATGCGCTACCAGAGGTTTCGTGCTAAATGTCCGGCCGCAGAATCAAGAAACGTCTCAAACACCGAACAAGCGTGCCTGAAAGTATGTAACGCTTACGGTCGTCAGAATCAAAACGGCCGCCCAGTAAAGCGACTAAATCCTACCGCACGGGGTACAAAAGAACGCCCTCTGTAATAGCTTGAAAGGAACGCGAGGCGAGCTTACTAAAATGCGTCAGAAGCTCGTGTGTGTTACTTCGACACGCGTGCATGAACAACCGTCTGTAACATGGAACACATTGGCGACAATCGTTTTAAACATGCGATCAGTAGTTAAATACGAGTTACAAATCGAATGACCTACGGAAGCTGCCTCGAAAGTGGATTAAGTTTCACATACGGTAGTACAAAACAAGCGTTCGTGAACTCGGGTGTGTACGGTCGAGCAATCTAAATCTGGCCTGCAGCTCAGAGGTGACACGGACACGTGTACCACTACGTGCTATAGGGAAGCACGAAGATATCACAAATCGGCTTTGTCCCACACGGGTCTCGTATTTGAATAACGGTTTACGCACTTTATAGTGATCGGGTGTCCGTGAACGGATACATTAGGCGGCGCGATGCATACAAGCGCCTCGGAGTGGTGCATTAGTGGCACGTACGCCTTCTTCTTGTACACGTGGTTCAGACGTTCAAACCATTATACGATATTGGGTTCGTAAGGCCGCTACTTTTGGACGCGATACAATCGACATCGATTTGGCCCGGTCCGTGATATTTTCGCAGGTACAACGCATCTTATACAATAATAATGTCAGATACCGTAGACCACGGTCGAGCAAAACCCCGGGACCGCGGGCGTTCCACGGCGCGTGTGTAACAAGGGCTCACTACAGACCGGGAAGTTTGGGACGCACGAAATCACGCTGCGTATTAAAAACCCCGCTGCGGACTCGCTTCTGACAGTCCTGCAAAAGTCGAGACATTTAGATACCCTAATGGGCGGCTACAAAGCATCAGAAAGCCCTCAACGCCTTGATCGTAGAAGCCTTTTTTATATAGTGACACATGGAAGCATATATGTAGGGGGAGCTACTACTACCAAAACCGAACCTTGAAATGTTTGTCCAATCCTTGATTCATGATCAAAATTCTATGGACAAGCAATTCAAGTTCAATTGAATTTTATTTCATATCTTTGTGAGTTTGGTTGTCATCAATTACCAAAAAGGGGGAGATTGAAATCTCATGTTTGGTTTTGGAAATTGATGACACACTTGTGGACTAATCCTTTGCTCTAAGTGATGACTATGAGATAGGATTAGATGGATGACAAGGAGCATGATGATCATGAACATGGACAATGTCGGTGGACTTGATGGATCGTCAAGCTCGATGACCTACTTGAGAGGAACCCGAGATCAAGGCAAAGGTATCTTGATAGGGTTTTTCCTTTTAGTGATCAAGACACGATAGAGCGTGTGATCACATTATAGGATAGATAGCCGACTATCAAGAGGGAATGCCGCGACAATCCTTTGGTGAAGTGCTTCTAGGTCCAATTGACTTGCATATTGCATTTAGGACAATGAGAGCACTAACTTCCGATCTTGCCTAACTTATCGACGAGCTAACATGCATGATAACGTGATCATCTTGGGACGTGTTGGCAACCTATGGCAAGAGGCTAAGCAAGGTTGAAGTAAAGGGCGACAACAAAATGAAGAGCACGCGGAAAAGCCGACCGGGGCGATGGGTGTGCGACCGAAGCATCGACCGTGGTCTCGGCCGGTCGCGGCGTCCGATCGGAAATTCCGAGAGCATGTTTTGACTTCGACCTGCGGAGCGACCGGACGCAGCGGATCGGAACTCGTGGACCGGACGCATGAAGACGCTTGTCACCGTGGGCGAGGGGGCTCGTACGTGATCGACGGACGCATGGTCAAGCCGCGACCGAAGCCGGACCGCACTACTACATAAACGATTAACCGCGGGCGGACAAAACATTTTCCGTGGCGGGCATTTTGTCCGCCACGACGGAGGGTCACGGAAAAATGGGCGATTTTTCGTGGCGAACAAAATGCCCACCACGGTTAATGAATAAAAAAAGAAAAAGAAAAAAAAAAAAAGAAACCCTCGAAGCGGCCCCCGCGCCAGACCGGGCGCCCGGGCCCGCTAGGGTTTCCCCGCCGGATCTCGGAAGAGGAACGCCTCCGCCGTGCTCCATCATGCCGCCGCGCTCCATGCCGCCGCAGTCGAGCGCCGCCGCCGTGCTCCATGCCGCCAGGCTCGAGCGCCCGCCGGGATCGGAGTTTCCATGCCTCCGCCGCGGACGGAGCCCATGCCGCCAGCTCGAAGCGCCGGAGCCCATGCCGCCATGCCGAAGCGCCGCTTCGCTACAAGAGCGAGCGCCGCCAAGACCGAAAGCCGCAGCCGCGGATCCGCATCCGGCCGCACAAGGCCACATCCGCTCCAGCCGCTGGATCCGCCCGCGCACCGCCGGGCTTGCGCCGCCGCCGGATCCCGAGCCGCCGCCGGGCGATCCCGCACTGCCGGAGCCCGGCCAGCCGGTGGTAGCCATGGACGGGCGGGAGGAGAGGGGAGGGGAGGGGAGGGGAGGGGGCTGTGGGGAAGGGATCGGGGTGCCGTGACTGAGGGGAGGGGAGGGGGGGCGCCGGTGATGGGAGTGAGACCCAGGGTCCGAGGGTAGTTAGGTTTGGGGGTCGCTTTGCTTTTATATGTCCAACCCTATAGTGGGCTGATATGGATTTATCGGGCCTTGTGTTTGGGCTTTATTTACCATGGCGGGCATTTTAAAAAAAAAAACCGCCACGGTTAATCGATTTTACCGTGGCGACATTATAACCGGCCACGGTTAATTAAAAAATGTCCGCCACGGGTAAATCAAGCCATTTACCGTGGCGGTTTTCTAAATGCCCGCCACGGAAAATCTTTTTCTCGGTGCCTCATAAAATCAATTCAGTAGTGCCGGACTCACCGGGTGCGTCCTGGCCACAGTCCTGGCCGATCTTGCTAAACCCCCCAACGGCTCTATTTCGAGGAGGACCCTATATATATCCATTTGGTCTGGTTCATTTGGGTCTCTCTTGCACATTTGAAGCTTCTAACTTGCTAGTGAGCATTTGATACTCCTCTCCACTCATCTCTCCATCCATAACTCGAATTCTTGGTGAGATTGAGAGTGATAGAAGTGCATTGCATCATCGGTTGCATCTAGAGGCACTTCATCCTTGGAGAAGCCAAAGGATTCTTGTTTTCTTGGGAATTTGCCCTGGTTCCCTAGCGGCTTGGAGCAAGAGGCGGTGTTGAGCTCAAGTGGAGCTTGTTTGAGGCCACACCGGTGGTGATTGTGAGGGGTCGCCCTTACCCCGCGGGAGATTCGCGAAAGGAGCACTAGTGGATTGCTCGTGGCTTGTTGGACCCTCTCTTGTGATCGTTTGCTTGAGCTCCCATAGGGGATTTGGCACCGGCCATTAAGCTTAGCATACGTCAAGTGAGTGTGTCGCCACAACGGGACTTAGCGTCTTGGGCAAGCACGTGAACCTCGGTGAAAAATCATCGTGTCACTTGTTCTTGCTCGTTGGAGATTTCTTGGTGATCACGGGGTGATTGGCTACAACCTCGACACTACACCTAAGTGGTATTGTATCCTAGCACTCCTTCGCTTTACTTTGGTAGTATAACTTGTTAGGGTGCTTAGTGTGAGTAGCTTGCTTAGTTAGCTTAGCCTTATTAGCTCCTAGTGGTAGAATTAGTTAGTATATCTTGTCCACCTAGGAGTAACTTAGCAACCTAGCCATTGCTTGTGATTAGAGACATTAGAATTGCTAGAATTGTTAGGAGGCTTGCATAATTAGCTTGAAGCATTTGCTTATTCGCTACGCCGTCTATTTAATAACCGCCTTGCTTAGTGTTGTTTGTAGAATTTTTAATAGGCTATTCACCCTCCCCTCTAGCCATTAGGACCTTTCAACGTCCCCCCTAAGACAATATCAACATAGCTTATAAGGATAAGAACTAGACAATCGTAGGAATCTCCTTATCTCTCTATCCTCTCCAGTTCCTTAATTGTCTTTCCGGGATTAGTTATATGCCTCGCTTATCCTCACACGATCCTCCCCCCGTGGATTCGATATTAAAACCCTCTCCCGGTGAAGTGCTCACCGGTATCCGTTCGCTACTGGGGATTATACAAACTATAAATATTTCTATAGGCTTATCAAATACCAACGAGCTCCACCAACTCCAACGCCGCCGTTCGTTAGTCCCCTATGCTGCCCGGCCGTCCGTTCGCGATCCCCTGGCCGTTTCGCTCCAGCCGAATCGAGGCTTGACGGCGTTCTCTCCCACGCCGCTCCTCCACCCGACGTCCCCAACGTCGCCCGGCATCCTCGCCCCCTTCGGCCCCTTCCACGGTGAGAACTAATTATCCCTTTAGGTGTTGGAGTTTTTACCTATGAGAATGAGAACTAATTAAGCTGCCGTTGTCCTAGCCTCGCGTCGCCCGCTTGGTCTTCCTCCACGCCGACGGAGGACCGCCACACCCTCTCGCTTCGCAGCCTCACGTTGTCTTTCTCTTCACCGCCCGACGCCGTATCGTCCACGACCTTGTCCTCGTCAAATCCTCCAAGACAAGATAGGAGCGCACGAGGCGCACGAAAGCTTGGTGAGTGCATCGGTCACTGCCCTTGAGGTGTTCGTTGAAATGCCCGTGTGGATAACTGCAACCTGTGCTCGAATTGTGAATCAAATTCATGAGTTAATGTTGTTCGAAATCCAGTTTGGATATTTTAAATATATGTCTGTGCTTACTGTACAACATTTATGAATAACATAGCATTATGATCCTATTTTGGTTACATGTATAGGCAAGCATGGTGTGGTACGTAGTGTTTGTTGGTCGCGTGCCGGGGATCTATCTAACCTAGGAAGATTGCTATGCTCAAGTCCAAGGCTACGCTTATTGCTGCTTAATTGAAGAGAAGCCACCCCACATACTTATGAAGATTGAAGAGAAGCCACTCCACATACTTATGAAGATTGCGAGAATTGCTGCTTAATTGGTTTTGGAAAGATGTCATGCTTTTATTTATGTCTATGACTCCATGGTCATTGGTCTTTTTATTTTAGAAGTTGATGTAGGCTTAGTTTCTAGAACATTAGGTGGATTTTGTTGTATGTAACCATTAAATCCTATAATGTTTTGACGATATTAATGTATGATGATTTTTCGGATTTAAAAAGAGCTGAATTCCACGAATAAATTCAAAAAATTTAAACAAAAACGCCGAGTGTAACTACACCAAACACTATCGGTTTGAATTACAAACCGTCTTCTATGACGTAAAACATCATTGTCGGCCGCATTAATCAACCATAGTCTCCACTCTAATAACGCCGCCGGGTTGAAATCACCGACAAAGGTGTTCACGTAAAGTTCACCGATGGGTCCAAAGTAAACCGACATTGTTAGCTCTTCGATACACCGTCGGCTCAATCTAACCCGATAGTGTTATCCCTATAGTTCTCGTTCGGGTTTGTTAAAGCCCGACAAGATTCCCCCATATCAACTCGCCGGCCGACTTCCGAACCCGATTGCTTGGTTCAAAAATGCTTTGCCGGTTCGCGGAACACCCGACGGTGTTCGGTGATAGTGCGTTGTCGGTTCGATACCAAACCGACAGCCTCTCCTTGCATCACGGCCGGTGTTTTGACCCGGTAGTGTTTCAAACCCCACATCACTACCGCTATGGTTCTGCCAGTTTAGTTTTCGGTAGTGAAGGGGGGTTGGTGCCCGGCAGTGATGGACAATTCTGTAGTAGTGGCCAATCGCGTGGTCCGCTCTAGTCTGACGCTCACAACCCCGACGTCGGAGTACCAGACGCGAGGCCCCTCGCGCGGCAATAACCCCACGCACCGCTCCAATCCAGGACCTATGGTGCCGAGACGTGTTAGCTCGACACCATAAGTCATGGCGTCAAGAAAAGGGTCCAAAGATGGATTTTTGACGTTCGGGGGTCTATATGTGAAATTTTAACAAGAAAATGGCTAAATTGTAAAAAAATGGGGCTCATTCAAATGTCCAAGCCACCAAAAAGTGTTAAAGGACATATTACATGATTAGCATTTTTAAAGTGGCTAAGCGACCACCATATTGCTCTTTGCCTAGCATGTACCGATGGGACCCATGAGCGTTTGAAGTGGAAACTCGATAGTGAATATGGAGTGCAGTGTTCTAGAAATGCCATCTCGAGACCCACTTGCACATGAAGAAAACCTAGGGGCTATCCATGAGCTTGGTCCTTATGCGAGGGCTCCAAAGAAAGACTAGGGGAAATAATCATGAGATTCAAATTTTGTATATATGCAAGTTATTTACATTTTCATATTTATTTGCTTTCCTTGGTTGATTGCTTTTCTAGTCTAGCTTGCTAGGTTTGTTGAATAGCCCTACTATTCTTATAAAAAATAGCCCTACTACACAAATGATTTTGCGAGACAACACAGATGATTTTGTGAGACAATGTCCTCCCCTTAACGAAGACAGGTACACTTAATTGGACGCCACATCTCTTAGTAGCTAGCTACCACAAGGATAAGTGGCTACCTCCCTTAAATAATAGAGGTGACCATCTTAAGGAAACCACATTTGTTTCTATTAATGGAGACAGACGCTTTATGCCCATTGTCTTCGTTAATAGATTAATCAAGGTGATCATCGTTAGGAAATCACCTCTGTTAATAGACAATAACAGAGATTGACGCTTTAAATCGTCCACCTCCATAAATTGATTATCGAGGCGCCGCTCTACGAAAAATTGTCTTGAATGCTAGGCCATAATAGAGGCCGCCCGCCTTGATTAATAAATTAACCAAGGCAAGTGTTTATGTTGCCCCTGCCTCTATTAATGGGAGAATGCAAAACCAACCTCCCAATCACCCCCATCTTCTTCCTCGGGGAGCCTCCCGTTTAATTTTTATGGGGTTGGCCTTGTAGAGCTCCGTTTGCTATTGGATTCTTTGAAGGACGACATCGTAGGAAGATGGTCGTATATGCTCTCAAATCCTTTTTTGCACTCCTTGTCAATGATCTAGATCTATGGTAGAGGATATAGAGAAACTAGATCATGCCTTTTATTTTTATGGTTTTCTTCGTAATGCTTCTATATTTATGTTGTGTGTGAAAAAATAGAAGCTCAGACACATACATGATACAAATTAATTTGTTATATGGGTTCATCTTCATTATTAGTTGTACACTTTTCCTACTTGTCTGTTGAAAGAAATAGCCGTGTGTCTCTTGCGACACGCGGCGCCGCGAGTCAACGAGCGCACACCGCATAGCGCCCCAGTGTTTCCTTGTCGGGTCCGGTGCGTTTCCTTTTGTCGGAGCGGTTTGTGCACTTTCGATACTGGTTTGTGGCATTGGATGCCAATCCTTTCGTTGTCACTGTTCGAATTCCACGCGCCTACAGAGAACTAGAAGCGTCTCGCTGTTGCGGTGGAGCTGGAGGGGGCGATTCGTGCGGCGCTCGTCATCGCGACGGAGGGGGCATCCTCCGGCGTTCTTCATCCTTCTCTCCCTCCGGCATCCTTCGGCAGGGAAGGGGTGATTTGTAGGCCGGCCAGAGGCTCTTTGTTGTCGTTGTCAGGTTCGTTCAAGGTCAACTTCCTTTTCCTCTATTTTGATCTCATTTGGTTGGATGTTCTTGTACATCCTGCTCGAATCCATGCTTGGAGGAAGTAGATCCCGATAGGTACTTGTTAGATTGGGGGCAGATTTGTTTGTTTGTGGTTGAGGATTTGTTCGATGCATGCATTGTCAATGATTGGGTAATGGGAGCAGCATGTCGTTTCTATTTCTCTGAATCTGGTTGGTGTTCCTCTTTGATTCATGCTATGGTTAGCGGAAACGGAAGAGGTTATGAGGATTTGTGGCAGCGGTGGATGTTGTGTTGACATGCATGCATGAGTTGTAGTTTGATTGAGACTATATTTAGCATTTCTATGTGCAAGAGGGGGATGAGGATTTAGTTGTACCTTTTTTATGCCGTGCTCTACTATGTGATGGCATGCATGCATGCATGATTGGTCGGTTTTGGTAGATTAATATTCCTCTGTTCCTTGCACTGATGGCACTTTGTTCGTTGGATCTGTGTCATGGTCATGTGTTTGGGGATTTTGCATCCTAGGTACAATCAAATCAACCAGTATTCTGGTATGGGGGTGTTGTTGTGCTGTTGTGATGAGATCTCAGTAAACAAGGAGAGGGTTCATCCCCTGCATCGCGTAATCATTTTTCATTCAATTTCATGTTGAATAGATATGGATTGGAGCCTAGCTTGTGACAGTGCACAAATTAATTTGGTCAAATAGAACAAGAGTGTATCAGATATGTTGTCTAACCTAGATTCTATCAGTGAACAAGAATCCAGTGGTAATATAGACAGTTCAGTTGTCCAACCTGAAGTGACTATCCAGGATATGATCGATCATGCATCTCTATATGTTGCCTGATGTAGGCAATGTGTGGGGATAGTCTCTTTATCTTTGTCCGGCTCTTTATGTGATTTCGCAGTGAAGCCTTGTGTGCATCCTTGTCTTGTGTTTTTTTCTAACAATACTTGTGAAGCACTAGTTGAGTTCAGAAAAGGAGTAGCAAATAACTAGATTGGCTTATGTCGAGATTCACTAAATATGTGCGATTTTTGGTTGGTTTTTTGTTCTTGTTTTGCTACCGAATCTCCACTTTGCTTCACTAGTTTGTAGTTGTGGGAAATGAAAACGTAGTAGCATACATTGTTTTTAAGTGCTACTAGTCACTTAGACAAGGTCATTGCGCAGCTCATGGATCATGACCGTATTCGATGTAGCCATGGATGATGATGACTTTGTCCTTTCATATAAAAAAAGTTGTCCTCTTGTTATTTGTGCTAACACCTCTTACATGGAGTAGAAAAAATGTAAAAGACTTTTTTCGCTAGTTGATCTAAGTGCCTCGCGGCTTTCCATTTTGTGCAGCCTATCCACACCGTTCGGTAGCATTAGTGGCATCATGTGGAAGCAAATCAAGCGTACGGGGATGTAGGAGGGTGATGGATCTTGTAGTCAAGTTCGCTTCAAAATTTCAGCTCCCAAAGATTTTGTGCAAAGGGATAGCGGATCAAGTCGACATTAAGTGTGGTGACATTCTTGTTGGAGGGCGTGATCCCATTTGACCCGATGATCGTGCACCTATTCTTGGGGATTCCCATTGGTGGTCCGGATATCAAGGAGATGCATACCGATTCGATGAGGAAGGACTTCCTTAAAAAGTCAATCTTCCCTCTCTCTCCGTTCGATCAAGTTCTTTGGGAAGAAGTTGTTAGAAGAGACACTTGATGATGATGATACCTTCAGATACTTTATGGTTGTTGCCTTGTCCAGTTTTCTGTGTTCTAACTCAAGTACTCTCCCTAGCCCATAGTACCTTGGACCGCTGATTGATGTGAGCACTGTGAAAGAGTGGGATTGGTCCAAACTTGTGTATGACTGGATGCTTGCTTCCATAAGAAACTATAGGAACAAAGGTCGTGGTGTGATTGGTGGCTACAAATACTTTCTTGCTATAAGTGGTCTTCTATCTTTTTGATTTTTTACCTGCCTCCATTGCTTCCTATTCTTACT
The DNA here is from genome assembly GCA_015847255.1 of Hyparrhenia diplandra. Taxonomy (NCBI): domain Eukaryota; kingdom Viridiplantae; phylum Streptophyta; class Magnoliopsida; order Poales; family Poaceae; genus Hyparrhenia; species Hyparrhenia diplandra. The sequence goes on along the minus strand of JADLZK010011701.1, from coordinate 171,382 downwards.
TGCAATAGCCATTCCATTTGTTTTGATATTTGTAGGGTTACTATCTTGACTTCTTGTGCTATGGACGACGTAATCGCCTACCCGCAGATATGCCCGGGGATCTACTCGCTGGAAGGGCTCAATGATTAAGAGGTATTCTTCGTATGATTGTGTGTCTGGCAACACTTATGGAAAGAGACCGGTGAGTTTGAGTTTATATTATTGCTCTCTTTATGAATTGTCTGTCATTTTGTGTATGGTGGTCTTAAGACTTAAAGGGTTGTAAATATGTCAAGAAACATACTTGTTTTTGTGTAGGTCAAACCTTTTCAAGACACATTGTATGCATAAAAGTATGAAGTTGAAGAGGCTTGTGTGGACTTTAGGAATACTATGGAAAAACATTTGGGCTTCATCAAGCCAGAGGTATGTGTGTTGTCTTGTATGTTTTTGAGCATGTTTGTTTCATTAGAGTTATGTGATTCTTATTTTAATATTGAACTACATTACAGGACAGAGATTGTTTGCATAAGATTTTCAGAGAGCATCAGACTAGACTTGGCTATACATGTCCTGATACACTTGTTGCCAAGATGTTCACATATATGCATGCTGTTGCTATGGCATGTGGCCCTTCACATTCAAATGCTCACTCTGAGAGTTCTCACCGCGTAGCGGCTAGTATAGGTCATGGTAATGGTGCTGATGAAGATGTTAATGTGGTTCCTACTGAATTTGAAGCTCCTTTGCCTTCTCCAGGACTTGTTGATGTTCCGAACTCTGGTTCTGATGCGCCAACCGTTGCTGGCACTAGTAATACTGCTGACAAAGAGGTGAATAATGCTAGTGCTGCTGCTGTTGGTGTTGCTGGCACTAGTACTACTGTTTTCAAAGAGGTCAATATTGCTAGTGCTCCTGAAGTTGGTGTTGCTTCTAGTAGTAGTACTGCTGTGAAAGATGTCAATATTGTTATTGCTCCTGATGTTGGTGCTTTTGTCGCTTTGCTCCCACTATAACAATAGAAGATGTGGTTGTCAATCGTAAAGAAAGAGATTCGTCTGACTCTGAGTTGTATGGTTCAGATTATTGGGAACCTGGTTGTGGTGCTGGTAAAGAGAAATCTATTTGTTCTGACCGCACCGAGATCTTACCGCAGAATAACTCTAGTGAGAATGGTACATGAATTTTCCTTGTTTATTTTGGTTTTGCATATTAGTGCTTGTTAACTCTTTGGTATGTTGTGTACTAGTTTTGTTGAATCTTAGTGGAATACTGCAATGTATCTGTAGCATTCCAGCTATAGTACCTTAGTACACTCCAAGCTTGTAAAAATTATTGCCCTGTCATGGCCTGCCCTGCTAAGTAAAGAAGTAGCCATCTTGCTTATTACTTGGTTTTAAATTGATGCTATGCTTTCTTTTTTTCACAAAGAAGGAGCTTATTTTTTGTTTTGTTCCTTGCGTGAGAAGGTTGTAAGATAACCAATGCTACTGCGTCTTTGAATCATGGTGATGATATTGTTTGTGGTGTGCAAAATCTTAAGCCTTCTATTCCACTTCCTGACCATCAAAGAAAAAGTCAATTGGATGGACTTGGTGAAAGAGTTTTAAGTCCTATTGTTGTTGATCAATCACAAGAACAATTGGATGTACTTGCACCTCCTGTTGTGCCTCGAAATGGTTTGTCTTTAGTTTTTTTGCATTATGTTTACCAGTGAATTACACGCTTCAGTTACTGCAATTATGTTGCTTGTATTGTTTAATATCTTGTAGTTATCTCTGTCCTCATGGTTACTTGGTCTTGTCTGGATTGCATCTTGTAGCTAAACTTGATAGCAAATTTATGTTATGAGAACTGATTGGTGGCTAATCTGAGTATATACTACAATGCATAAATATCATAATATCTTAGACATTGTTGTATTATTTTGAAAATGACAGCCCAACCACAATCAATGTGTCCTGATGGTTTTGCACATGTGACTGAATTTTCTATGTGAGCCGTGGCAACGAATAGCCGGGCCTTACCCTTTTTCCTTGTGCATCTATTTACTGTTAAGTCTTAAGTCATCACAGTCACCATTATTCAAGTGCTTGTTGCCTACACTGTACAAGAAAGTTTTGGTTATTATTCATTTCTTTATTGCACAGACATAAGTAGTAAATTGCATACTTTAATTTATGCAATTATAGTGTCGAATATGTGCAATATCTAGTTTTGATGATGAATAAATAATATCTACTTCTCAATTCTAGTTCACCTAGTTTACCTAGTTCTTGAATAGTATGTTGGTTCTTGAAAAAGCAAGATGCGGTACTAAACAACAATGGTTCTCAATTCTAGTTCACCTAGTTCTAAATAACATCTTGGTTCTGACTAGCTTTGTCGTATCACTGTAAGTAATGCTTCAATTCAATTGTACTAGAGCAGAGTCCTTATTCATGAGCTAGATTTTGGACTTATGGAGAAGTGTGTTTCTGTTTATTCTAACTATTATTGGACACATTTTATGCTAAAACTGCAGGTTTCATTAGCTACATTTTCTATAGGTGTAATGTGTAATTTTTAGTGGCTGAGAATTAAAACCCATTTCTTTTGTCGATCTGGGATGATAGAGAAATGGTGTTAGAGTAGATTATAGAGAAGCTATAGGGATGGTGTTAGAGTAGAGCAATGAACTGAGGAGGAATTGGCTTGATCATAGCGGTGAGGAGTGTTGCTTGTGGTCTGCACGGGGCTCGAGGGCTTGCACCCTGTTGACGGTCATTAACTACCTATTTTATACCGTCAACACCTGCATAAAATGCTCTCTTTTGACCATCAAACTTAGTGGTAGGGTTTAAATCTAACAAGTTCCACAAGTTTTGGTATTTCAAAGTGCAATGCAGGATTCTCCAATTTATCGTCATGAAAAAGTATCTTTTATGGCAAAACAAAGTACACCATCGCGGAGAGCTCGTCACGCCGATCGAAATGGATATATAACTTGCTATATTTGGACTCCCGATGGAAAAGATACTGTACAAACAAAAGTGCACATGAAATGAGGGTCTCCACGCCATCGTAAAACATTGCCATGCATGATGAATCGACGGACACGTGGCGACAACAGAAGAACGCTCCCTCGGCCAAGAGTCGACATGCGGGCCCGCGATAGGAGCTGTCCCCGCACCGGGGTACGGTCGACCGAGCCAACCGCCGGAAGACGCCACGCCGGCGCTGTCCCCACGCGGGCCGGACGCTGAGTGAACGCGCGTGTCCGCCGCCTTCCGCATTTGAACAGCCAATCGAAATGGCCATCGCACGGCAGCGCGGTGGGGACGCCGCTACGCACGCTGTTGGTTCGCCCCCCGAGGCGGTATCCGGTCCAGTGACCCGAGGTGCGGTCCAGGGGTCGGTTCCGGCCGGCCTTTGACCGAGATCCCGCTTTCTTTCCGTAGCTTGCGCATAGCCGATCCGCCGGTTCACCCGGTTCACCACCATCCCGGGCCGGTTTTGCTCCGGTTTCCAGCGCAGCCTCAGAAGGAAACATTCTTACAATCATACAGAGGAGGACGGTTGCATGTAGTGGAGGCGGCAGAAAAAGTTTCCTTGTGTTAGCCTTGCCTCTCCCCCTCTCTCCTATAAATAGAGGCCATTTCTTCATTGTAGAACACACCATTCCAAGGAAGAGTCTCTCCCTCTCCTCTAAGAGAGCTCTCCCCTCTACTCTACCCCTTCACTCCAATGGGCTTAGGCCCTCATTAGTAGTAGAGAGATCGGCGGAGGAGAGATGTGAAGGGTCGAGAGCGGGGAAGCGCCGGGACTTGTCGGTGTCTCCCCAACCTTGTACCTCGGTGGATTCGGACTTGGCTCCTTAACGGATCTTGGCTAAGTAAGCTTTCACGGTTCGATAATCTTTATTGTCTTTTTGTTTATCCATGATTTATCTACTTGTTTTGCGGGATCGATAGTCGCCCTTCGGGCGGGACTCTAGTGGTGGAACCCTTTGACCGGGAACCCGGCAAACACCGGAGTGATAATCACTAGCGTAGACGTGGTGTTTGGGCTAGCGGTTTTCTATCTTTTGCGGTGCATCCCACGGTTGAGGGGGTAGGAGGCTTGATCGTGACAAGCCTTGTCCGTCCCTTTGAAATCCCCCCCACGCTCGGGCCGTGTCGTAGAGCTAATTGTCGGAAGCTGCCCCGCTTAGGCGTTGGCGGTGCCCGGTGAACAAGTAGCTCGAGATCAAGGCTAACCATAGACCCTAAAGGTGTAAGGACCCTTCTTGATAATCCTCCCCATCTTTGGTCTTGTGTGTCCTTGGGCGAACTAGTTAGGGAGAGAGTACATCCGTTCCCTCGTGGAAAATACGATACCCTCGAATATTACCGGGTGAAAGCTACAACGACAATTCATGCGGCTTGGATTTATCTGTGGTAGGCGTTAAGAAAACGTCAACACACCCTTGACTGCCCTCCTACCCAGTAGTTAGAGTGTCTATCTCTTTAGTGGTTGCCTTGTGTCGTTTTGTCACAAGCACAATTGTAATCTTTTTAACTGTTTGTGGTGTTTGTTCGAATGTTTCATGGTTGCATATGTGTCTACTACACTTTTAGCTTACTATTAAAAACCAAAGGAGATATATGTACATGCTATGAAATTTGGTATGAGAACTGCCACCAATGCAAACTTTCTTGTACATTGCTCTTGTAGTATATGTTGCCAATCAGTCATGGTGTCTGTTGCCATTTATTCATGCCAAAGTTTTCTTTTCCCTGCACTTCTATTCATGCAGTTCTATTAATGGTCTTGTAGTAATTTTTTTCATGTTTTTGGCTCTGTAGACTCAGTTCAAATAGATGGGAAGAGGAAAAGAGTTGTATCATCACGTAAAAGCTCGATGCGCCTAGTCCAAAGGAAAAAGACGAGGAGAAGCGTGCCTTCACAAGGTCTTAGCCCGCACAAGCGATTCGGTTTCCATGAGTCCGCGTAAGATGAGCTTAAGGTTGACTACACGGCTTAGTGGTTTCAAACCCATTACTAGAGTTGGATCTACGTTGGACAATCCTGTAGATCTTGATGAAGCTCCTATTCAAACTTCTAAGAGTCCAAGAAAAGGGAAGCAGAAACACCATGCATCTAGCCCGTGCTCGTCAATTGAACTACTTTCTTCTGATGTCTCACCAGGTGTGTTTCTTATTTGTATCGTTGTTTTTGTATGCTCTAGGTTTTATGATGCTTTATGTTGTCCCTATATGCTTGTTCAGATGCAACTGCTGCTACATGGAAGGGCAAGAGGACAATGAACACATCTCAATCTCGACGTGGAACCTCTAAACGACCTGGTAAATCTCCACTGAGTCGTGTTGAAGATGGTAATGATGCAATGAAGACTGGTCAGGTTGCTGTGGACCTAGACGGTGCTGTTGGACGCTCTTTGGATGAGCATGTTGCTCCTGCTGATCCTCAAGTTGGTTAGTATTTTTAATTTTGCACTTTGTTTAGCAGTATATTTCACATTCTGGCTTAGTTGTACAAATTTTTTTTCATTTATAATATTTTCTTTGAATAGGGAAAACAGCACATGTTCACACCCATTCAATTAAGAAGCCTTCTGTAGTATTTAATAGTCCTAGTATGCCTTCGATGAGATTGCTAGAGGATGAGGATGATTATGGAAACTTTGTAGAAGATCCTAAACTGAGGCGCCCTTTTGCTACAGCTCCATCTATGCCTTGTCCTGTTGACAGAGCTAAATCATGTCCCTTTGTTGGAGCGAGATGTGCTAAGGGAAGTGTTGCAGCTACTGATGTCCATGAACAAGTCAATTCTTTGGTACTCTACTTTGCCATTTTCATGCTACTCTTTGTACATGAATTATCTTATTGTTCACCTGACTTAGTATCGTTTTCTAACAGGAAGCTTCAGCTGCTGCTCCTGCTGCTCCCATCTTTCAACCTGTGCCTCTAGCTGTAATCAGTCCTACAGGAGCTACGCTGCCCACTGTATAACGGATTTTTCCAGTCTTAGATGCATATATATTTTAGAGTGCATTGTAACAATTATTTGGATGTTTGCTATGTTTGGAATACCTTTTATGTAATTGTATCTACTTTTGGAAGTTTTATGAGACATGTTTTGACCGATTGTAACACCTTTGTTGAAGTTTGTTGTGATTAGAACATCCGCTTGCGTGAAGTAATAAGTGGTGTAGTCCGAGCGTATTAGGAAACATGTCTATGAGTAACTTATTGACATGAAGTACTTGTTTTTGCTTTATCGTGTATATTTTTTACTTGGGTTGTTGTTTACTTGCTTGCATTGCCCACCTGGGTTTTGTACCCCTTTGAGAGATGGTTTGTCTCGCAAAGTCTAGCACTCCCACGCCCGTTTTTCCAAGGAAGACCGTACATCGCCATATTTGTGCCCCTAAGTCCACACATAAAGCACAAAATATAAAAATATCGAAAACAATGCTTTAAAGCGTAAATATAACTAAACAACCACTCACATATTATCGAGTAACGCGAACAGTTGCTAAACTTCTCGGCTCCATTATCTTCGTGGATAGTTGACCGGGGGCTCCGTATGCCAAGAACTAGCATCTTCATCCATTCTCCATGTGACTTATGCCAACAAACCGAGGTGGGGAAAATTGCAAGAGTGAGTCCATGTCGAACTCAAAGAAATATAGCAAGGTAGTATCTTACCCATAAAATCATGACCATTATAACATAATAATATATATGCATAAGTGATAAAGATGAGTGAATGATTTAACAATATAAGCGTCATCATCTTTAATGTAAAGTGGTCCATGTCCGCCGTGTCCGTGAGTTATCGGCTAGTGTTGGCGGTCGTTATCGAGCATATAACACCGCCAACTCGAGGTTCATTCCAAGGAAAATAAACAATCTCATGGTGCATATGCATTTATTTCTAACCTAGTTCCACTTGTATTGGTCGAAAACATATTTTGCGGAACAAAAGTGGAAACTAGTACAAATACGCCCAATCAATAGTGAAAGCACAAAACCAGACTACGCCTTGTCAAGGGAAAGGCCAACAGTCCGAAATAAAGCAAAACGGGCCAATGCACCTACGTGACAATGGACCAAAGTAGACCAAGAGGCGGCACGCGAGAGCCTGGCTCAAGCCGGGCCAAACTTGGGCCGGCCGGCCCACTGCGGCGGCCGGCGCAGATTTTCGGCGGATGTTCCCGCCCTTTCTCTGGCGGTTCGGAGCGACTTTCAAGTGGCGGTTGCATGCGGTGCAAATTTTCGTTCCCGCCAAGAACAGCTCGAAGCAAGGGGAGCCCTCCATTCCCTCCTCCTCTCCACTATATAAAGAGAGGCACTCCTCACTTGTAACATCATGACATTGATCACCATTCACATCATTACACTCCATCAACACACACCATCCCACACTTCACCATGTGATCAATCACACACTCCACTCCACCACTCTCATTTATTTTAGTACACACTGGAGTAGAGGAAAGGATTCCACTTAGTATTAGAAGGGAGTGAGAGAGGAGGAAGTGTGGAGGAGAGGAGTAGCGACCCCTCTACCTTCGGTAGACGGAGTTCCGAACCTGTCGGCTCCCGTCTCCGCACTTGTACCTCTACGGATCATCCTACTGGTTTGGAGTAAGAGATCCGTGTTCTATTTACAGTAATTATCTTTGAGTTTAAATTATTACTTTAATTATACGTTCACCGGTTCGTTGTTTACCATATCGGTTGATGCTCTAGTAGAGGACTCCTGATGAAGACGGATGTTCCTGGCCGACGCTAGAGTACGTGATAAGTAGTGTAGACGTGGTGTCTAAACTACAAGTCACCCTCGTTTGCCAATCAGTCCATGGTAGTGAGGTAGGCGGCAGGTGGTGACAGCCCTGTTCGACCTTAGTATTCCTCCACGTCCGGTTGTGCGGTAGTCTGGAGGCCGGACCCTTCCGGCGGACTGGGAGAGCCGGTGGCTACGTGAACGTATAAGAAAAGAAGTAATTTGACTTTAGGATAATCTGGCGTAGTAGAAACTCACTACCCGTTCACCCTTTCCATCTTCATCCCGGTAGCTAGTCGAGCCCGACTTAACGCCGTTCCTCGTGGAAATCGATACCCGAACACTTCCGGTGAAGTGCTACAACGGTATTTCCGTGCGCTATGACTATTCTCGCTTACGCTAAGAAACACCAACAAGCATTTCGCGCCGTTGCCGGGAACGGTTGTCGTTATAGTCTTCGAACCTAGTCTATCCGTGTATCCTACATTATCCATTTCCACCCCGCCATTAAAATAAAAATCTAAAAAAATTATGGAGCACCCAACTATTGCAAAACCGTGCGCTCCGAGTGGCGAGCTCTTAGAACGCCCATCTTCTTCGAAGCCCATCACAGCCTTCGAGTTATGAGCTCCGCCCGCCCTCTCGGCCATGGTTCGATCAATCCTTCTCGGGATATGATTACGAAAAATCCATACCATCACCCGAGGGAGTTTGAGCAACTCGTGCTTGCCTCTCCATTGAAGGCATGTCACAAGACACATTGAGGTGGAAGCTATTCCCTTTCTCGCTTGAAGAGAGAGCGAAACAGTGGTTCGACCACAACGTAGGGAAGGTAGCAGGTGATTGGGAAGAATTGCGGGCAAGGTTTTGCCAAGCTTTCTTCCCTATATCCCGAATTGCTTCCCTCCGTCAAGAGATAATCTGCTTCCAACGGGGGGAGAAGGAGTCGTTAGGTGCGACCTGGGGCCATTCTCAATTTTAACGAGGTCCGGTCCAGAACTATCCATTCCCGCCCATGTGTTTGCCAAAGATTTCCGGCTAGGTTTGACTAGAGAGTCTGCCCTATAGTTAGACACGACGCCGCTAGAGGGTCGCTTTACACACAAAACCACGAGAGGAAGGGGAAGCCCTTTTAGACCGAATTCTTGAAAATACCCCTCCTCTAGAACCCGTCCGTGTTGAGCCGATGTCCGAAGAGGTTTCGTCGCTTCAAGCCGAACCTCTAAAAATACTAGACCCCGAACCAAAGGAGGAACCCCTTCTGGGAGACCTCCCGTATATCGAGGGGCGTATTTCTTGATGATTTTCGAAATACCTCGAAATACGAAGTCGGTAAAGAGACCACCGGTTCTGTCACCCCTAGAGAACCTTTAAGCACCGACTCTCTACGAGAGTCAATCATGGGGTTAACATCTTTCATGAGTAGCGAATGGGTACACGAGAATGAGTCGTCTTCAAGAAAAATTCGGATTCGTACTCCCTCGTTCCCCATTCAATGCACGATAAAAAGAAAAACAGAAAACCGTGTTGTATAACCCAACCGTGGGCATTAACATCATGTCGAAATTTATGCCCAAACTTATTTTGAGGAAGAGAAACGCCGCCCACAATAAAAACTTTTAGAGCCGATATGCGTTCAACTCTCCAAGGGTTGGGGGTTTTACATAATGTTTCTCTTTACCATGAAGGTGTCGGAATGAGCCTTGATTTTCACATCTTTAACATTGAGGATTTCGACATTCTAATTGGCCATCCCCTAGAAAAATTATTCGCTGATCCACCAATTACAAGGGAGTTAGATGTTAAATTAGGAAGGGACACGTTCACGCTACCCATACAAAAATCCAAAAACACAATAGCTGAACCCCTGTCCCCCAATTAAACCATAGAGGTGGTGCCAAAAATACCTTTTGAAACTCCTGAAGAATCCTTAGAAAGAGACTCCAAATTCTTCGTTGAAGAAATTAGCGAGATAGATGAATTTATCGATCTCCCTAAAGAAGAAGAAGAAACAGCACCACCTCCCATTGAGCTAAAGCCCTTCCTGAAGGTTTGCGCTATGTTTTTCTAAACAACGATAAAAATGCTCCCGTAATTATCAGTGACAAATTAACCGACGAGGAGTCATCTAAATTGATCAAAATACTAGAAAAACATAGGACGGTCTTTGGGTATTCATTACATGATCTAAAAGGGATTAGCCCTCTAATTTGCTCTCATCGCATCCCTGTTGACCCGGAAAAATCACCCTCACGCGAACCACAACGCCGGCTCAATAATGAGATGAGAGAAGTCGTGAAGAAGGAAGTCCTCAAACTTCTTCACGCCGGGATAATCTATCCCGTACCACCACGGCGACCGGGTTAGCCCCCCCCGGTGGTACCAAAGAAAGGAGGCATGACGGTAATTGAAAACGCTAAAAATGAATTAATTCCACAACGTGTCGTCACACGGGTGGAGAATGTGCATTGATTACCAAAAACTCAATGCGACAACAAAGAAAGATCACTTTCCGCTCCTCTTCATTGATGAAATGTTGGAGCGGTTAGCTTAAACACTCTTTCTTGTTTCCTCGATGGGTATTCAGGTTATCACCAAATTCCCATCCACCACGATGATCAAAGCAAGACAACTTTCACATGCCCGCACGGAACGTGACGCCGTATAGGAGAATGTCGCCGGGTTGTGTAATGCACCGCATCATTCCAACGGTGCATGATGTCAATATTCTCGCACATGATTGAGGAAATCATGGAGGTATTCATGGACGATTTCTCCGTCTATGGAAAAACCTTTGACAACTGTCTTGAGAATTTAGATCGAGTCTTGCAACGATGCCAAGAGAAGGACCTGGTACTAAATTGAGAAAAGTGCCATTTCATGGTCCGAGAGGGCATCGTCCTTGGACACCTAGTGTCCAAAAGAGGGATTGAGGTAGACAAAGCAAAAATTAAAGTGATTGAAAAACTACCTCCCCCTGTGAACGTGAAAGGAATCCGTAGCTTCCTAGGCCACGCAGGATTTTATAGACGGTTCATAAAAGATTTCTCACAAACTTCTAGACCGTTAACAAGCCTGCTAGCTAAGGATGTGCCTTTTACGTTCACTAATGAGTGCATGAAAGCTTTTCTCACCATTAAGAAAGCACTCATCTTAGCACCAATCATTCAACCACCGGATTGGTCGCTGCCTTTTGAAATCATGTGTGATGCTAGTGATTACGCCGTTAGGTGCGGTCCTTGGCCAAACCAAAGATAAAAAGCATCACGCGATTGCCTATGCCAGCAAAACACTAAATGGAGCTCAACTAAACTACGCCACAACTGAAAAAGAGCTCCTGGCTGTAGTGTTTGCTATCGATAAGTTTAGGTCTTACTTAGTGGGATCCAAAGTAATTGTCTACACTGATCATGCTGCTTTGAATTACTTGCTCACTAAGAAAGACGCTAAACCCAGATTAATAAGATGGATTCTCTTACTCCAAGAATTTGATTTAGAAATTAAAGACAAGAAAGGAGTAGAGAACACTGTTGCGGATCATTTGTCGCATTTGCAATTCACTAACATGCAGGAGTTACCGATCAATGATTTCCTACGCGACGACATGCTCCTCAAGGTGGAGGACGTAACCCCATGGTATGCGCATATTGTGAATTACATGGTTTCAAGTTACGTACCACCCTGCGAATCCGTGCACAAGTTGCAAGTTGAGAGTCGCCGCCACACGTGGGATGATCCGTACCTATACGAGTATGTGCTGACGGCATGCTAAGGAGATGTGTACCCACCAGAGAGGGACAACAAATCATTGAAAAATGCCATGCAGCCCCGTACGGAGGCCATTATGGAGTACATCGCACTCAAGCCAAGATTTGGCAGTGTGGATTCTTCCGCCAACGATGTACCAAGACACCGAGAATTCATCGAAGATGTCAAAAGTGTCAGCTGCAAGGAGGAATCACATCAAGAAATGCAATGCCCCTCAACTACAATCTCCAAGTAGAAGTCTTCGATGTCTGGGGTATTGACTTCATGGGACCTTTCCCAAAGTCCCATGATAGTGAATACATCCTCATCGCAGTCGACTACGTGTCCAAGTGGGTCGAAGCTCGCGGCACCCCTCGCCGCCGATGCCAAACATGCCGGAAAATGTTCCATGAGATCATTTTTCCAAGGTTTGGAACACCAAGGATGGTCATAAGTGATGGAGGATCACACTTCATAGACAGATCCTTTCGAGCTTTCTTCACGAGAGCCGGGATCTAAGCACAATATAGCCACACCTTACCATCCTCGGACAAGCGCCCAAGGTAAACGTCGAACAAGCAAATCAAGAACATTCTGCGAAAAACTGTCAATGCAATGGGGAAGGGTCTGGAAAGACAAGCTACCCGATGCACTCTCGGGCATACGGGATAGCTTATAAAACCCCCATTGACATGACACCATTCCAACGGTCTCACGGAAAAAGTTGCCACTTGCCGGTAGAACTCGAACATCGAGCCTCTTGGGCAATCAAGACATGGAACATGGACCTTAAGCTAGCCGGGAAAAATAGACAAAAACAGTTAACCGAGCTAGAGGAATGGAGGGAGAAGGTGTATCACAAAGCCAAGCTATACAAAGAAAGAACAAAAAGATGGCACGACCACCGAATCCAACGTAAAAACTTTCCACGAAGGAGACAAGGTACTACTCTTTAACTCTCGTGTGAAGCTATTCGGTGGAGGGAAGTCGCTAAGCAAATGGAAGGGGCCATACACCATCGCCGACGTCGCACATCATGGCGCAATCACCATCACCGACGATTCGGGTAATTTATCAAAGGTAAATGGCCAACGTTTAAAAGTTTTCCTTGAGCCTTCTCCAAATAAATATATAGAGAAAATAATGTTGGTAGATTTTGAGCAATATAAAAATAATTCAATAATTGCTGCCAACATTTTTGAAAGAAAACACAATAAAATAAATAATAAAATTACATAGCCATTACTTTTTACTTTTTCTTTTCTTTTTCTAAAATAAAGAAAACATAGCCTAAAACTGGGGTTTTCCCCGTTGCACCACTGTGGCAAAAGAATTCAGATAAGATAATGACCATGGGAAAAAGTCGTGCACAAGGCACGCCCCCCCGGCGGCGGCGGCGCAATGGGGCATTCGGCCCCCATTTGCGCCCCGTGCCTCCCCGTTTTCTCACATGGATAAACCCCAATCCTATCCCAATCCCTATGGTGCACGGTCACGGTTCGACGTAAAATTCTATAAATTGAACCCCAAGTTCCTCATGGCAAATCACACCAAAAACCATCTCTTCTCCCTCATTCTACTTGCTCAACCAACCCCATGGCCAGCCACAACACAAGTTCTGCCAACTCTCCCATTGGAACACAAGACTTGTTTTGTAGCGAGAGCCCCTTAGTTTCACTGAGTCCGACCCAGAAGAACCACAAAAGAAAGGCCAGCTCTAGCACCTCCTCCAACTACCCACCAGAGCAGTCGTTTTTCATCTACGGGTATGAAAAGCCAGAAGGGGGGTACGCTAAAGGGCTCATGCGCAAACCCCATGTCGAGAGGTTCGTTAGGCCATCTCTCGGTGAACAGTTCATTAGGACACCTCAAGTCACTAGGACTACGAGATAGTGACGGGGAAGAAAGCAAGGCACCACCACCTTCCTTGCTAGAAAAATATGAAGCCCTTAAGGACCTTTTACGGGAGGCCATAGAGGAATTAGATACTTTTTACGCACAAAATTGCGCCACCTCACCGATGACATGGAAATTGAAGAGTTCAAGTTTAACAATAGGGTGGCAAAGCTAGCAAAAAATAGCTGGAGTATCATACACTCCGGAGTAAAAATCATCTCGCTTGCTTCAGGGCTTCCTTTTTAATTCCTCGCATTTTTATTTCCTTTTACTTTGTAATTGCCTCAAGATCAATAAAGTTTGTCTTTGAATATTTCTTTGTGCACTTGTTTCTCTATTTTCTGTTAACTTCTATAAAAGAAACAAGTGTGGGGAGATCAAATTCATATACTAACTTAAAAACATAGACAAACTTTATCCTTTACGTCAATCCATTATAAAAAGAGCCACACATTATCTCGAATTCTTGTGCTTTGAGAGAGAGCATGATTACTTGAATTTCTCCTTCCCGTGCAAATAAGACTTGGTTTTTCCTATTTAAAAAATAATAATAAATAACTCAAAATAATATTCACAGGATAATCAAAACATGAACCAAGATTCAAACAAAATAGCTACTTCCTTATTTATTGTATCTCGTCAAATTCAAAGATTAATGTTTGAGAAAGTTTCATGGTCCCAAGATCGAAGTACATGTGCACAAATAAATTGATATTTCGAATATGATGAAACCTGTATGCTTCAAAGTCATGGGCTGTGCTAAAAAAAATGGGCACGTGCCCACATAGAAAACAATGGGTACATCGATGCCCGCCTATCTAAAAAAAAAGAAAAAAAAAGAGAGAGAGAAGAAATAATGGACAAGTGTCCGAGGGCGAGTAGAGCCCACTTCTCCAAATAAAAGAGAAGAAATAATGGACAAGTGTCCGAGGGCGAGTAGAGCCCACTTCTCTAAAAATTAAAAATGAAAAAAAAAAAAAGAGTAGCAAGCCCATGACCCTTTGAATGCAAAGAGGCATCATAACTAAAAAGAACTGTACCTATGCACATCTTTTTGATCTAGGAATATGACACTTCTCTCCATTAATCTAGAAATTGACTTGACATTTCATACAAGGAAGTAAGCAATTTTGTTGGTACTCTCAAGTTTGATTAAACCCGAACGTAACACAAATTCTTTTCAAAAAAAAAAATTTGAAAAACAACCAAGTCTATTTTGTGCAGTGTAAGTAGAAAGAAAGGACTCACGCTTATCTTCATCACACGATCATTCAAGGTAATGTGATAGAACACTTTGGTTATTGACGAAGGAAACAGCCTCACGAAAAACTTAAAAGATTAACTTTACTCGAGGACGAGTAAAAGCCAAGTGTGGGGGAGTTGTTGGCGGTCGTTATCGAGCATATAACACCGCCAACTCAGGTTCATTCCAAGGAAAATAAACAATCTCATGGTGCATATGCATTTATTTCTAACCTAGTTCCACTTGTATTGGTCGAAAAACATATTTTGCGGAACAAAAAAGTGGAAACTAGTACAAATACGCCCAATCAATAGTGAAAGCACAAAACCGGACTACGCCTTGTCAAGGGAAAGGCCAACAAATCGAAATAAAAAGCAAAACGGGCCAATGCACCTACGTGACAATGGACCAAAGTAGACCAAGAGGCGGCACGCGCGAGAGCCCGGCTCAAGCCGGGCCAAACTTGGGCGGCCGGCCCACCTGGCGGCCGGCGCAGATTTTCGGCGGATGTTCCCGCCCTTTCTCTGGCGGTTCGGGCGACTTTCAAGTGGCGGTTGCATGCGGTGCAAATTTTAGTTCCCGCCAAGAACAGCTTCGAAGCAAGGGGAGCCCTCCATTCCCTCCTCCTCTCCACTATATAAAGAGAGGCACTCCTCACTTGTAACATCATGACATTGATCACCATTCACATCATTACACTCCATCAACACACACCATCCCACACTTCACCATGTGATCAATCACACACTCCACTCCACCACTCTCATTTATTTTAGTACACACCGGAGTAGAGGAAAGGATTCCACTTAGTATTAAAAGGGAGTGAGAGAGGAGGAAGTGTGGAGGAGAGGAGTAGCGACCCCTCTACCTTCGGTGAGACGAGTTCGAACCCGTCGGCCCCGTCTCCGCACTTGTACCTCTACGGATCATCCCTCCGGTTTGGAGTAAGAGATCCGTGTTCTATTTACGATAATTATCTTTGAGTTTAAATTATTACTTTAATTATACGTTCACCGGTTCGTTGTTTACCATATCGGTAGATGCTCTAGTAGAGGACTCCTGATGAAGACGGATGTTCCTGGCCGACGCTAGAGTACGTGATAAGTAGTGTAGACGTGGTGTCTAAACTACAAGTCACCCTCGCTTGCCAATCACCCACGGTAGTGAGGTAGGCGGCGGTGGTGACAGCCCTGTTCGACCTTAGTATTCCTCCACGTCCGGTTGTGCGGTAGTCCGGAGGCCGGACCCTTCCGCGGAACCGAGGGAGAGCGGTGGCTACGTGAACGTATAAGAAAAAGAAGTAATTTGACTTTAGGATAATCTGCGTAGTAGAAACTCACTACCCGCCTTACCCTTTCCATCTTCATCCCGGTAGCTAGTCGAGCCCGACTTAACGCCCGTTCCCCGTGGAAATCGATACCCCGAACACTTCCGGTGAAGTGCTACAACGGTATTTCCGCGCGCTTGACTATTACGCTTACGCTAAGAAACACCAACGGCTAGTATACTAGTTTGTCAAACTCTGCTTGCAGAGGTGTACACTTTCACTATGAGTCGTGGTTCCCAAATGCAAGGGTTAGCTAGACCCAAACACCGAAAAACCACTATGAAGCCCCCAAAGGTTCGGTCTAACAAGTTGGGGCGATAAGTCGTCGGATATAGAACCCACCCTTCCTATATGGCACAACAACAACCATAGCCTATACACATATATGTGGACAGGGGGCAGACTATACCCAATTCGGCACTTCCTCCAAACTCGCTAGAAAAATGATCTTTGAGGAACTAAAGTCAGAGCCATGTAACCCTCATAGTTGTACTCGTAAGTCCGTGATACATCGCTTCTGCACAAGATCTTATGTGGTTAAATTGTTACCATTTTACCATTTATAACATAAATATTAATTAAGTCACAAGATCATGGTAATAATGAGTTAGCAAATACTCAAACTATACTTGCCTTTACTTTTGCTCCAATTTCCCACACTCTGTTTACGCACACTTGTCGGTCCTCAACTCCTGGTCTTCAATGCCAATAAACGGCTTCTTCGTCTATTCGTAGCAAACACCACACATAGAAGCAAGAAAACATAATAAACTAAGAGCAATACACCAATCATAGAAAAGACTTAAAAATAACGTGCTAAGAGAACTTCGTTGCTGCGGTGGAGAGAATGCAAGAAACACTAATCGCGAATCTAATGTTAAAAGGAACGACTACTAGGGTTTCATGTTAATATAACTAGTAACTACAGGCTTGATTTATTTTATTAAACATGGTGTCATGGAGAAATTATTAGTTTATATAATACTAATCATAATTTAACTTAGAAACTAAATTATGCATATTCATATTTTATTTATAAACATATCTTATACTATTTAAGCTAATTAAACTTTACTTTTACCGAACATCTATGTTATTTCATCATGACCTTTATACCAAACAATTTAGCAACACGTTTATGTTACAAATTAATCATGTTAATATTTTGTAATCCTCTCCGTTCCAAATTGTAGTTCACTTTGGCTTTTCTAGATACATTGATTTTGCTATGCATCTAGTTATACACTATGTCTAGATACATAGCAAAACAAATAGATCTAGAAAAGCCAAAGTGAACTACAATTTAGAACGGAGGGAGTATAGAATATGAAACTATATTGATTTTAATAAAATACATGCATGTAAATTAATCAATTTAATATTCAACTCGATATAGAAACACGTGACATGGAAAACATTGGTACTACTGCGTAGGGGCGACAACATGAAACTAACGCAACTGAAGCGACTCGATTCTGAACTAAAATGTAGAAACGACAATGATTAAACAATTGATGGAAGATCTTTAACTACTAATGGGTGGCAAACTTGCAATTATCTTTTCTTGTACCTTGGGTCATTTTCTACGAACGTGAACTGCCATGGTGTTGTTCGCTTCTGGACACACCGCAGGGAGGGGCTTGGCCTGGGTCTTGGCCGGCGGCGCATCGGCACGTGCGGCGGCTCACAGGACACGCACGTCAGGATGGAATTCGGCCTCCTCGGCGACCATGGCCGACAGAGCAGCAGGCACGTGCGCACACATGGCGGCGGCGGATGTCTCCGGCGAGCACGGTAGATCGCGTTGCGGTGGGACGGGAGGAGTCAGGTCGCGAGCATGGCCATGCCGGCTATGGCGTTCGCGGGGGTGCAGATCTTGCGGTCGAGGGCGAAGCCTCGGCACGAGCGGAGTCCTGAACGGGACCGTGTACTGCGGTGACCAGGTCCGCGCGGTAGCTTGGTCGCGGGGCAGCAGATGACGCGGGCACAGACAGTGCTGGGTCGCGAGCTCGATGGCCGGGCGTCCATGGCGGGCTTGGCTCGGCACGCATGGCGAGCGGACTGTGTCGGGCGAGCCAGGGGTGGAGCGCAATGCGCGACGAGGGCTCGGTCCACGGAGGGCTGAGACTTGGTCCTCGCAGGTGCTGTGCCGGCCGGTGCTAGGTCGCCCGGGGCTCCCGCAGCTGTCCATGGCGGATGAAACGCGCGCACGGGACGGAGTAGGTGTGGCAACGGGCGGAGTCGCGGAGTGCAGGGCATGCGACGCGGGGCATCTAGGCTGGGGCAGAGACGCGCCATGTCACGCTTCGAGAGTCGGGGCAGCGGCGGCTTGGGAGCCTGAGCACTCCCGCTCGTCAGGGTTGCGTGGGGTTGGGCCAAGAAGCCAGCTAGCTGGACCAAGAAGCTAGGCAGCTAGCGATGTGGGCCGCGACAAGAGCTGAGCGAATGGTAGCGAATGTCATTGCCGCTTTCCCTTAGTATATATACGTATACTAGTGGAATGGCGCGCCTTTGCGTGCCAACATGGAAGCCGATCGGAGGTTCATGACATTACATCTACATAGGTAGAGCATGCATGACAATTATTTTAAATAATTATACATAGCCTAGGGGGAGACACAAATGGCACATCGAAGTCCAAATGGCACAGCAAATAATTGGGATATATTTGGGATTTTAAATAATTGGCATTTTATATCTTTGTGGAACATTGAAGTCCAAATAGCACAGCAAAGACACGACACATGTAAAGGAGTGCAAAATACAAAACCAAAATATAATGATGGATAAAGGTTTCTCGACGGTACATAGACCTGACAAAGAGTCATTCAGTGCTGAGCCAACCACTAAGAAAAAATACACCAATATAGTTTCAGACAATCCGATAGATATAGAATTTTTATTCCCAAAAATACTTCTCCCGAGAAGAAACACCAGCTCCCCTTCTTCACCAGACCTTCAACTCGTTCATCTAGTTGGTGCGGTTCGTGTGGTGGATCAGGTAATCGGTAGAGAGGAAAGTAAGTCAGGATTTTAAAATTTGAAGTGCACCTGAGCTGTAGTCAAGTCAGGTAATCGGTAGAGGCAAGTAACCTGTATCTCCACTCGTTGTACCATGACACAACCTTGACGAAGTTACCATTGAAGGCAATGCCAGCCTTAGCATCTTGATGCTAGACCTGTGATTGAGAGGATCACGAAAAAACATTTTCAGTAAGCTGAAGTCCCCAGCAATTGACTATCTGAACAGAGAATGGCGAAGACTCAATAGGGAAATATAGCACACCTACTGTCATCCTGCAAATCGGTGGAAACATGGTCCTCGTCAACATATACCAGAATGCCCTTGAGGCTACCCTCTGCCTCACCCTTGTGATGATGTTTGTAAGATTAGCATGTATGACCATCAAGAACAATTCAACATTCATCTGCAAGTTGCATTGGGTACAACGTTATTGCACATTAATGCCAGGAAGCAAACTCACTTGATTGCAGCCCTGATCTCATCATAGGTAGCAGACTCCTCAAGCTCAACAGTCAGAACAGCAAAAACATCGACGGTTGGGACACGGAAACTTTCCATTAAGGACAGGAAGCACTTTGCCAACAGACTGCAGGACATCAAGTAGTTGTTAGAAACTAAAGTACACACAAAAAAAAAAGCATGTTTTTTCAGTCAACTTTCCATTAGGTGCCTGATCCTAAACCAGTCCAAGCATCCATGCAATTGAACAATATGTTCTGGCACTATTAGAGCAGAATTTGAGTCCTTTCATTTGTTCACCAGGATATTTAGAAGCCTAGGCTATGAGGGCAAGCAAATTTCAGGTGACTTTTCATATTCAATTATTATGTGGGAAGTCGTTAAAGCCCCCAACGAAGCATAATATAGTAAACAACAATATAGCTTTTGTCAGAATCAAAATAACAGTAATCAAGCTAAGGGAAAGTACCAGGCCTCTTATGGTTTTATTCCCAGCCAGCAAGCAACGATCTAATGGCAGTGCATGATTTCAGTGTGATCCTGTATTAAATCAGAAACTATGAATATATACAGATGGTAGAAAAAATCTGCATCACAGAGAAACAATCACTTGCTCAGGTGACTAAACAGAGGAAAGAAATCCTGATGGAGATGATGAAATAAAGCTAGATAGCAGCAGCAATAGTGTAGAGAAAAAGCATCCAGTAATCAACAACCATGTCGTAAGTCATCCTCAAGAGGACCTGGAAATAAATGGATGCACCACCCCTACGTTTAGACTATTGCACACATGAAACAAACAGAACTCACATGAATATTCACCAGGGAATTCAGATCCAAGCACACAGAAACACTAATTACAGCTATGTTTGTTCACTTGTGACATATACATTTTAGGCCTTATTTGATCTCTACTCTTTGCACACCAGGGCATGGTTCTTGAACCTTTTTTAGAACAAACATAGCATGATGAGAATATTTTCTACTTCTCAAAACAGGATTGTTGTACTAAGCAAATATTTTCTAAGGCTCAAAAACAAAAATAAAAACATGGCTCATTATTGTCAGAGAAAAAAAGAGGCATCATCTAAGGTGATGGCATCATACTGATTTAGGTAAGCCATGTTCTGTACCATTTGCAATAAACCAAAGGTCAAGCATAAATTTTCTGAAGTGGTACTGAGCCTACTGTACATCTGAGCCTTGCATTATAGAAGAAACAAAATCTTGAACTTAAAGTATAGGAAACCGGTATATGCTCGCTGCAAATTATACCTTTTTAGGAACCAACACACTGTAAACATATGCACATTTCCCTATAGCTATATGGTTGTCTGAATATTACAATCATAAGAGAATATAGATAAAAAACACAAGCCCACAGACCTGCTAGGCGCAAGTTGTAAAATGCAGTGACACAAAAAGATGCATAGAGGCTCGATCTCATTTGATTAAGAATTAGAAAAGCGGTACTGACCGTCATCTGTCATAGACAAGGCAACTCAATTTGGAAGTAGATAAAGCAGTAGAGTTCAGATACAAATGGAATCCATGAAGGGTTCTTATCTTTTGAGATAACATGATCTTTTATGATTTGCTAGTTTGTCCTAGATGCTACATCTATGAAACTCAGAGTGAACAAAATAACAGCCATTATAATGCAAATTATCCATTGAGCAACATATTATATATGCACTATACTAATTACTGTAATATGTTGAACAGACATGGGGTAAATATTCACTGAAGCCATTGAAAAAACATGGGAAGTTTCAGAGGAGATGACAGAAGAGAAAAGGGTATAAAAGGATAACACTAAAACACTAAAAAGACCATGTAAGAAAAGTTTTGGATCTGTTCTAGAAGAAAAAAAGTCATATAGAATAAGCATGAATAAGCATCTTATTTACAGCCTCTCGATTGTTCTTGAAAAATGAATAGCATAGAAAAAATGAACGAAAACCAGGAATCTGGAACACATACCGATAGAATATTATCCTTTCATCAGGCCTTCTGTTTGTGAAAGCAATCAGTAGCTCCCTATAAACCTTGTCCATGAGTTTTTTTGCTGCATAATTTGGAGTCTAGGTAATAACTATCTATGCTTGACAAAACTACTTAGTTTACAGCACCACAGCGAATGAGTATTACAGCACCAATCGCGGTTCTAATAATATTGCTAGAAATATGAAGACAGGACTGTACCAGGTCAGCTCTGTCATGATGCATCTCAGTGTCCAGCTTATCATCAACTTCTTTTTCAGATTGCACATCCTCTTTAGCAAAACTAGGATGCTCTAATCGATGTAAATGCTTCCTTAGCATAGAAACATGGATCTCCCTCAGGCAAAGGAAAAAGGCAAGAGGAATGAGACACAATTAAAAGAGGTTACCAGATACACCAAACTACAAAAAACTGGAAAGAAGCGCTTCCATACGCACATAACCTGCATACAAAGAAAAATCAAGCGAGAAATGTCGAAAAGAAAATATATAGGCACTGCAAATCACCAGCATTGTATCAAGGATCTTCACCATGGATTTGTATTCAGTAAAACATATTTTTTGCTACCTCTAATGCCTAGCAGTAGGATTAGACCAATAAAGAAGTATTCTTTCTTTTGTATACAATGGAGGCAGTAAGGTGGAGCTCCTAAATTGCTAATAAAATTTATTGTTTGGAAATAAAATTACATATGACATGGAAGCAAACAATTTAACATGACAAACCTTGGGGAGTAGCATTAGCTTTATAGCAGGAGGGCATGAAACATACTAACCTGGATCAAGAAAATCAACCACAGTCAGTGTAATTTAAAATGGTGTCAGGTTTATAGAAAGGTAAACGCATTACACCATGTTCAAGTATGAAATTCTAGGAAGCACGACATTGACATATTATGAAATAAACAACCACTTTGAATATTTCTCTTGAAAAAGTGTCAGGTTTGAAGAGGAGATGGAAATCATCATGGGCCAAATAAGAATTAGGGACTTTCGGTAACATGAGACAACCAAGGCATTAGGCATCATGTATAAACCATTCACACAGTACATAAATTATGTCTGTACCTGACCTGACTGAATCAAAGTGATTTTGTGCAGACATAAGCAATAGTGTGGGCTGTGCAACATAACCTGCAGAGGGAAGAATAATAATAGTAGGCACCCAATCATTTTTCGTATGGTAAACACAAGAGGGAAGAATAATAATAGTAAGCAGAAAATGGCATGCCACTCAAATCATTTTTTTCAATGCCAAATACAGTTTGTGCAGGGGAAAACAATAACAGTAGGTAATGAGACAACCAGAGGAAAGTAAATTCTCTGTCTCATTTTTCATATTTCCATAGAGGTGGAACAAGATGGCCTAATGCATGATTAAAGCTTAACTGAAAATCTTGCAAACAAAACAGACTTTGAAAATCTATACCTAGAGTTTCCCTTATCCAAAAATCATGATATTTACCAAACTGAGAAGCCAAAGGAATGCCCAACAAATTACACACATATGGAAAGTCTATTTAAGCTTTTAAGGTTTTCGAAATCCTCAGACTTAGTTCTGTCCAGAACCTTGTATCGGTTTTTTTTGTATCCTGTTCGAGAGCCATTTTGCAAGAAGACCCAAGGTCTTCGCTTGATAAATAAATATTAGTGGACCTCGAAGAAATGGGTTAAGTACCTTGCATTTTGGTAATACAACTCCATTAAAAAAAAGGACTATCAGGTTATCGCATATGCTAGAATGATTTCCCTCATCTTTTTTAAAGAGGACCCAGGAATGCACAATCATCTCTAACACCCTTCACGTAGACTAAAGGGAAATATAATTTGCTCCAAAAAAAGAAGAAAACAAGCAAAGAACACCAAATTCACAGCAGATGATGTCTCAACCTAAGGGTTCATTTGATGTTTGCTGCACTAACTACTAACTATTTGAGTAGTGCGAATTAAATTATAGTATAAAAGGTTGGACCCACTCCTAAAATCAGGAATCACAAAAGTATGAATACAACAACGCAAGCTGGAGCATATAACGTATGCAAGATGTCCTTTGCACACGCAGTACAAAAAAGAAAGAACAATCATCATTGCATATGTCTACAGTCTCAGTTCTTGTAGTATCTTACAACAATAATAACCATCATCGCATTTGTCCAATGTCTCAGATCCAGAGCATGAAACAATAAACATCACTGCATATGCATATGTCCAGAAACATAGAGATCCAAGAAAGAAATAGTAATTCAACAGGCACATAAAAGATATGTCCAAAAAACTTAGAGATCTAACAAAGAAAAGTGATGCAGCATGCACAGAACCTAAATAGTCAATCAGAGAATTTTTGGGGGTGATGTGGATGGCCTCCCTAGGCTGGAAAGATTTGTACCTTACAGTTTCTTAATTAGAGGGATACATGCTAAGATTGTGCATGAAAACATGCTCTGATTAAAACTGCAATCATCATAGACATGGACAAATGCTCAGATTCAATTCGCAACAATCATAGACTTGAACATATGCTCAGATTAATTTGTCAGGACCATAGACGTGAACCAGATAGGGGATTGCACGATTGAGAATCGGCGTCACTTCTGCTGGAAACCAAGAGCCCAGCTAGGGTTTCCTGTAGCATAGAAAGTTAGGGTTTCCAACAAATAAAGGAGAAGAGGGACAAGAGAGGGTGGTTGTACTCACCTGAAGGCTGTAAACGACATCGTCGCCGCGCCGCACCGCTCCATCACCAAGGACGACCCCAGCGGAGTTCACGCGCGGCACTGGCCGTTGCGCCGCGTGCCACGGACACCACCGCTCCTCCCGCGATGGGGAAGAGAGAGAGAGAGAGAGGTGAGAGCCCAGCGAGGGAGGACCGAGGAGGAGAAGGAGGAGGAGGGTGGGGGCACCGCCGTTGAGGGCCGCCGGCGAGGGAGGACCGAGGAGGAGAAGGAGGAGGAGGGTGGGGGCGCCGGCGTCGGCGGCGTCGACCTGTCCGTGTCGGGGCAGTGTCGGGGAGAGTGAGAGATCGAGGGAGAGGGAGAGAGATCGACGGGGAGAGAGAAAGGAGGCCGGTGGTTTTTTTTTTTTTGAGAGGGAGGGTCGTGGTATATATTTGATGAGGAGAGGTAGGGTTCTTTTTGCAAAAGTTGCAGGCGGGCGGTTAACTGCAAAGTTAGCACGAATTTGGAATTTTCTCTTCTTCGGTGTAGGATGTTGGTTATTACGGGGAGTGAAAAGTAAAAAGTTAAAACCGATTTATCTTGTATAATTGGAGTTTTTTTTGGGCCGGGATGCGATTTCAAAATAACGTAGGGGCTTTTCTGGAAAAAAAAAATCCTGGCCAACGAAATTTTTAGGGGCGACGTGGATAGCCTCCTTGGGCCGGAAAACTTTGGTCTACACGGTTTTTTTAATATACGTATGTGTGTGTGTATATATATATATATATATATACCAAACTAAGGAGAAGGTTTTTCTACTTATAACTCTAACTAAGGGATATCTATCTCCAAGCACGATCGCGATCGACAAAAATCCAAACCTTTGTAAACCAACTAAATCTAGTAATTCTTTTCGCAAAATATTCCTAACACTTTTAATTAGTGTTGAGTTTGATTTCATAATGAATTAATAGCACTTTGTTTAATTTGTAAATAGGGCAAAAACTAACTCGCTTCTAAATCAAATTTAGTAAATTCACCCAATGTTGGGATCTAACTTTGATTTCTATTTAAACTTTTGTCCCAAACTTTGAAGATTTCAGGGTACACGGTTCATTTGCAAGAACAAGAGCCGAGATCTTCGACGAAGGTGGCTTCAAGGGTCATTGGCTTCAAGGTAGGACAATAAAAGTGGAATAGAGAGATCAAGACAAATGACCCAAGCGAAGATAATCTCAAGAAGCTTCGCTACAAAATTGCAAGATCATCTTCAAAAGGACAAAAACATCGCGAAGACAAGAATTCATGTCCGAAGCGTCGCGATGATGAAGAATTTATCTTCGGAAAGATGCTTTATTGAAGATCGCTTTTAGAATTCCCAAGAACTTTGTGTAACTACGGCCGAGGGGACTATAAATACCCCGACATCCTTTGTAATCGCCATGTTGAATAGCCACTTTGTAAACCATTTCGTCATCAATAAAGTGTTGAGTTGAGCAATCACCCAACATCTTGGCGTCCACCGCTTTGTGTGAGCAACGATCTATCCCACGGCCATCAAGAAATCATGGGAAGACCTCCCAAGAACAAGTCGGCAAGCGCTGCCGAGGAAACAACAACAGAGAATGAAGTACCAAGAACAAGCGAAGACAATATCTCCAAAGAAATCACTCCTCAAGAAAGTTAGAGTGAAGAAGCAAGAAAGTTACAAGAATTAGAAGAAGAACCGATCAAGAAACAAAAGAGCTCGAGGCTTGCAAAGCCGTAACCGGAGAAAAGACAATGAAACCAAGAATAGAGAAAGTCGGGCAAAGTTAAAAAGATTGAATGAAGAGCTCAATGATCAAGACCGTGAAGTAATCATCACAAACGAAGTCAAAACAACTCGTAACAATGAGAAGGCAATAGTCACAATCGATCCGCATTCCCCATTATCGCGAGACTTACAAATGGCAAAATGGCCAAAAGGCTTCAAATTCAACGTCATACCAACATACGAAGGTTTGACCGATCCAAGACAATTCTTGATGAGCTTCGAAGCAAACCGTTGAATCGAGGAGGCGCGATGATAAAACACTAGCAAAGGCACTTATAATGGCAATGAAAGGGCCAATTCGAATGGTACGCTTCGCTCAAGCCAAGATCCCTCAAAAATTGGGAACAACTCGTAACAACTCTACTAGTTGATTTCCAAGGGTTTCAACATACAGACTCGACAAGTGATGATTTGTTTGACATCAAGCAATACCCAAAAGAGCCAATAATCCAATTATTACAAGTGGTTCATTCAAATGAAGACCCAAATTCCGGATGTATCGACGAAGTCGCCATCATTGCCGCAATCGTGGGTCTTAGAGCCGGACAATTGTCTTCGCACCTAAAGAGGAAAAGACCAACAACTCATTGCCCAATTGTATGAAGAATTTCAAAAATATGCAAGATCGACGATGATTTCGTAAAGAAGATCGAGAAAGAGAATGCACAAAGAAATCAAGCGAAGTCAAACAATCAGTTCAAACCACAAAATTTCGAGCGAAGACCATACCACCATCAATATCAACCGCCACTTCACGTGAACCAAAGTAACAATGAGCGGAGCGAAGATAACATTCAAGCACAAAATAACCAAAGAAAGCCAAGACAACAACAAAACTTCAATAACGACCAAAGAGGAAGTTTCAATCGAGATTTGGAGAAAGAAGGATTCTAAAGCCCGAACAAATGTATTGCATCATTCATGGCAAAGGGCTGGCCACACATCGAAGATGTGCCCAATGGTGAAGAAAAGCATAGAGCAATTACAACAAGAGGGCAAATCGACGGAAAATCAAAGATCAATAAACTTTTTGTCTCAAGCAAGCACTTCGCATAATCAAGCATACTTTGATCCAAGTTACAACCATCAAATGCTACCAGGACCACCCCCAATATACAATTGCCAACCACTAGCAATAGCTCCGCCACATTAGGGACAAACACAAAACCTACAACCTAAAGCTTCGGTGGCAAACAACACCCCAAATATTCAAAACAATGGCTCACCAAATTGCTTTCAACAAAGAAGCGAGAGGAAGAATAATGACAATTTGTGGAGGGAACAAAGATTGAGCACGCAACTAACAACGAGAGAAGAAACTATTTTCGAAGAGTCAACGCAATAACAATGGAAGGGTCGTGGATGAGCCGACCAATTTATAAGAAATCAAGTATAATTCGCAATTACCGGTAATCGCAGCCTACACTTGAGTCCATATAAACCCGGTATTCGGAAATCTCGAGTGATTTCAAACTCATCAACAATACAACAGATCGTTGAGCTCGTAGTCCCAATCCGCAGTATCTCAAACCAAATTCAATATATATTAATCGAGTGCGATGTACACATTTATTTCAAAATAATTCGAGTGCGGAAGCAATAGCTTTCGAAAGCAAAATAGTTGTACAAATGAAATAAAATAAGATAGTGCCAACACAATGTCACCCCCTGTAATAGCAAGAGACGGGGGAATATGGAGACCGCCATGCCCTAGGCATTAATCTTCAACCACACACTCATCACAATCGGATCAATCATGCTAGACGGAGTCACCCGCAACATCGGAATTAACCCGTGAGTACTCAATTGTACTCCGCAAGACTTACCCGCCTTAAACCGTAAAATAAGGAAAAGACTCCAAGGATTATGCTTGGCTTTATCCGAGTCGGGCCGACTCACATTTAATTTCATAAAATAAGGTTGATTAGTGAGCCTACACATACTATTTGAATTCTTCCAAGTTAAAAGGGTTAATTAATTATACATAACCATAAATCCCAGATAGTCAAGATTAAAAACATATGCTCGGCGATATAAATATATAACAAAGATAAGTAACTTGATCAACATTTTAACCTCAAAGAACATGAATAATAATAACCATCATTGTGATATTAAGACTACAGTCTTGCGGGACGCATCCCGGTTCTCACTAACCAGAGTGATGGCGATTCGAATCGATTTGCAAACCAACCGGGCGAATACCCCGGCATAAACCAGTCTACGTCATGACCGCCACCCGATCACTCTTAGGGCGTTACGGGGGCGTAAAGTCTCGACCTGTCGGCAACCCCCCTCCCCGAGCCACCAAGTGAGCGAAGCAACGAGTACAACCCCTCGCGGCGCATCTTCTTGTGCCCGAATAACCACACCAACCATCGCCAAGGAGGGACGTTAAGCGCAAGTACCGCCCCTAACATTCCCACGAGCCGTGGCTCACGACCAGCGGAGCCTACTATATGAACAGCAATGCGCTCAACTTCCGACCACATTCCCAAGAAAGTATCGGACCTTAATCGATCGATGGAAAGACCACAAAATCCATCCGATCTCACATGTTTTATTATTCAGGTTCTCAAGAAGAAACTTGTTAGTCACCCATGTGACTAACCACAAACATCCTCTCGGTGACCGGAAATCACCGTCTCACTCGCAATCATTATAACCGAGCATTTATTTAACCTAGATTCCTACATAGGATAGGGCAACAACTTCAGCAAGAATATCTGTGCATCAACGGTTTCAACCACTTCTTATACCTAATGCAGCATTCAATAAAGGACTCAACAAATTAATTTAGAAAGCATAGGTAAGTTCAGCATGCACCGGGGCTTGCCTTCGGAAAGTAGTAGGAAGAAGAAGTCAGGGCACTCTGGAAGCTTGAGTCGCGGTCCTCCTTCTCCTGTGGGGTCTTTTGGCTGCACTTCGAGATGACGAAGGTTGACCTCCTGCTCCTTGATCTCCTCCCGAACTAACTCCTCCGATCCTGATATGATGCATGCATATGCAAGAGTTAAAATGCGAATGCACAAGAACGTGCTGGTATATAAATGAGGTAGAATGATGGATAAATGCATTATGATGTATGATACTAATAAGTGCATATCCCTTCTGTAGAAGCATGAATATAACTACACAAGAAACCCTAACAATCTACATAAAGCAAACACTCTATTTCACTAATACACTGAAAAGGGCAGCTATACATGCCGTCACTAAAAACGATCCACACGGGAGTTCTATAACTCCAAATGCAAAGAAAACAAATACTGTTGGAAAGCTAACGAAAATATCTACAACACATTCCATATCACCCCGGCCTAATTCTGACATTAACAGCCTCGAAAATAGAGAAAACAGAGGCTCTGCTTTTCCCGAAACTATAACTTACAACATCTACTATAAATCACTCAAGCATGCACTTCACCTAGAACCTTTCCAGCAAGCAAGACACATCATAATCTACCAAATAAACCTACTGGACAAGCCAAAAAAGATAAATTAAAGCACATGAAATGACATTCCCTAAACAAACACTATCCATGCACACTTTAATCATATATATGCTAGGAATAAAAATCTGCCAAACTGCTAAGCTTATCCAACCAAGCATACCAACAGGTCTTATCCATGCTAGGAACAACTAATAAAATTATCAACTCACAAAACCCTACTATAAAAATGCATTTCTAGGCTAATTTCCATGCAACATAAATATGATAAATATGTAACCACCTTAGAAAATTCTACAAAAATTACCAAAGCATCCTACTGGTCTAACATGCCAACCATAAAAATTTCAGAGCAAGAACATGCATATACTGTCCTACACAAAAATGACATGCTAACATAAAAGCAAGGCATGAAAATACTTTGTACTATGAAAAACATGAAACTGCCTATTCATGAACATGAAATGCTTCATAACAGTAACAAATGCATGTACAAAAATTATCATGGCAAAAACCCTAGTAATTATTTTTCTATGAATTTCCTAAGAAAGCATGGTAAATAGCACATAAATCAAAAATCACATTTCATCAACAGAACATAACATGTCTACTATTTTTTATGTACTCTACATCCAAAAACATAAACATTTCATATAGGCACCACTATTTTATCATGCACCAAGAATTAGATATGATTTTCCCTATTTACATGGCAAATAAAGCAATAAATAAAACTATACAGAAAAGTATCATAAAACTGACATGCAATAATTTTCTGCCGTAGATCTACTCACAAGAAACACAACAAAACTTGTTCCATGCAAAACCGAGCTAAAACGTAGGAGATATGAATTTTCTAGTGCGTGCATGGACTTGCCGGAAAAAGAAAACATAAAAGAAATAGCGCCGACGCACGGGGCCCGCGTGTCGCTGAGAGAAAACAGGGAGCGGGCGGCGCCGCAACCTGCACGCAGCGGATCTCCACCGTCGGGTGGGTCTCCTGCGAAACCGAGGGTATCTACGGGTTCGTCTCGCCGAGCTCTATCGACCACTTTTCCTTTCCCCAGCGGATCGCGACGGGTTGACGGCGAAGCGGTGGCGGGTGGCGGCGCTGGCGGCGGCGGAACCGGGCGGTTCCCGACGATGGCGAGGCAAGAGGGTGCAAGCACGAGCTTCCGGTGCCTAGGAAAACCCTCGTCCGAGCACTAGGTTGGCGGGTTACACGGCTCGGAGCTCGGCGACGCAGGGCGGCGGCGACCACGGGACACGGCGTCGGTCGGTCGTGGTCCGGCTTAAACGGCGGCGCAAATCGCCGATTCGACCACGAGGTAGACCAAACACGACGAGGCGGTCACGGAATCCAGATTTGGGCAAGAAAAACGATGAGGGATTCGCTGATGTCGATCCGACGCGGACAGCGGCATGCCGGGCGGAAATTCCGGCGAGCCGAAATCCGCGATGGGGCTCTACCTTCCGTCCCCGTCTTTACCGCCTCCGGGCTAGGAGCGAGTGCACCCGCACGGCGGCTTGCCGGGTGCGGTTTGAGGGCACGGCGCGGTGGTGGTCGCTACCAACGCCGGCAAGAATGGCGAGGGCCGCGCGGCGCCGGCCGGCTTGCCGCTACGCTTGGCTTGCGAGAGAAGGAAGGGAAGTGGAGTGGGGAGCACCGATCTCGGTTTCCCCATCTAGAAGGCATCGGCGCGGCGCGGTGTCGGGAGGCGTGTCCACGCGGCGCCACGGCCGTAAAGTGTAAAGGTGGCCGGCCGGGATTTCTTTTCTCTTTCTTTTTTTAAATAAAACCCCTAATCAAGCTAATTGGCCCTATGTGCATCAAGATACGAGCAGCAATTAGCAAAAGCCCTAATTGAACGAAATGTTCCTCGCAAAAATCTGAACAAAACACGTATATAAAGTTTCTCCAAACTTGGCCTTGATTTGAAACTACGATTGATCGAAGCAAAACTACTCCCCTGGGTCAAACAAACCCTAATTCAAACAAACTTCGAAATTTCAACATGATCCACTCAAAATCTTGGAACCGCCTATGACATCATTTGTTCTACATGAAATTAGCTACACAATTCATGAAGAGTTCACACACATGCAAGATCTCTAGCCATGACTTTTGAGCACAACAAGATGAGTTGCTTTCAAAGTCAAACATGGTCAAATCAAGTCAAACTCTCATTATGAAATCTAATTAGGGCACATGACCAACATCAAATCTGCTCTAACACCTCCTATAAACATTTCTAAGAATGAATAAACATTAAATAACTAATTATGTAAACATTTCATACATAAAATGACAAGGCCAAGCATAACAAGCAATTTGAATGCATCTAATCACTCAAATGGCATCTATCATTTCATGTGCATGATTGCATGTGACTAAATGATGATTATGCTCCTGAAATGAAGATGCTAATGACATGCTTAAAAATAGGGTGTTACAAATCTACCCCGTAAGAAAATCTCGTCCCCGAGATTTGTCTGTATTTCAACCATTTGTTATAAAAGGCGTGGTAGGCTTCTCGTAGATAGGTCTCATTTTCCCACGTAGCATCACTCTCCCCATGATTACCCCATAAGATCTTGTATAGCTTCACTATCTTGTTACGAAGTTGTTCTTTCTTTGGTATCCAATATTTGAACCGGGTCGCTCGAAATAAGTTAGGTCCTTGTCAACTTCAAATAAGCTTCGATCAAATGCGTTCTTCGTGTACTCTCAACCATTTCTTCAACCGAGATACATGAAGGACATCGGAGACTAATCTCAACTCATTAGGTAGTTGTAACCGATAGGCCACTTTTCCTTTCTTGCAACAATACGATAAGGACCTACGAACCTAGGTGCTAACTTCCTTTGAACTCCAAAGCGTTGCGCTCTCTTCATTGGTAACACCTTGAGATATACAAAATCACCAACTCAAATTCAAGGGTTTACTACGCTTGTCACCATAGCTTTTCTCGCGGCTTGAGTCAGCGGCTAGATGTTGTTGCACTGTCCTAACCTTCTGTTCTGCTTCATCAACGAAGTCAAGACCGAAGTAGGTTCTATCTCTAGTTTCTACCCAATTCTGAGGTGTTCTACATTTTCTTCCATACAAAGCTTCAAATGGTGCCATCTTGATGCTTGCTTGATAATTGTTGTTATAAGAGAATTCTGCAAATGGTAACCATTTATCCCATGGGCCTTTAGCAGATAAAACACATGCTCTCAACATGTCCTCTAGAATATGATTCACTTGTTCTGTGTGTCCAAATTGTCTCATGGTTGGCATCTTTGGGCTACAAACTAGTTTTATGTCTAAGGCTTTTGTAAACACTCCAAAAATTTATCGGTCCACTTAGATCCCTCGGTCGGACACTATGCTTTTGGGTACTCCATGCAGACGAAATATCTGAGAAATGTAGATCTCTGCATACTGGTGAGGTTCATAGCTAATGTCCACGAGAACGAAATGTGCTACTTTAGTTAGTCTATCCATAATTACCCAAATTGCATCAAATCCTTGCGGGGTACGTGGAAGTCCAACAATGTGATCCATAGTGATGCTATCCCATTTCCAACCAGAGATTGGCAAAGGTTGTAGCAGTCCTGCGGGTTTCATATGAATGGCCTTGACTCTACAACACTTATCGCACTTGGCTACATGAGCTGCAATTTCTTTCCTCATCTTGGTCCACCAAAAACGGGATCTCAACTCTCTATACATCTTGTTGCTGCCTGAATGATTAGATAGGGTAGACGAATGTGCTTCTTTCAAGATTTGATCTCTAAGTTCCTTATCCTTGGGTACAACAAGACGATTATCATACCATAACACATCATTCTCATCAATTCGAAATGGTCACTTGGTGTCCGCCGAAGTTTCCTCTTGATGAAAAAAGATACCTTTATCCGATTTCGCCCTTCAATTATCCTCGCTTTCCAAATGATTTTTGCACTTGTATGTTATGCAAGACTGCGGGGTGCATTAAATTGAACTTCTCTTCCGGCAATGGTTGTTCAATAGTACAATGTGCCTTCAGGCTCAAGGCGTTTGCAACGACATTCGCCTTGCCCGGATGGTTATGTACCTCCAAATTGTAATCCTTGATTAATTCTAGCCATCTTCGTTGTCTCATGTTTAGCTGATCTTGGGTATAGATATACTTGAGACTCTTATGATCCGTATAGATATGGCACACATTTCCAAGCAAATAATGACGCCAAATCTTCAGGGCATGCACAACGGCTGCTAACTCCAAATCATGTGTGGGGTAATTTACTTCGTGTTTGCGTAACTGTCGTGATGCATAGGCAATCACTCTTCCTTCTTGCATGAGTACACACCCTGCACTGTGTCACATGCATCGCAAAAACACATCAAAAGGTTTCTCTATATTTGGTTGTGCAAGCACGGGAGCGGTTGTTAACAACTCTCGTAGTGTACGAAAAGCTGTCTCACACTCCGGTGTCCACACAAACTGTTCATCCTTCTGCAATAACCTTGTCATAGGTTTGGCTATCTTAGAAAAGTCGGGTATAAATCGACGATAGTACCCGACTAATCTAAGAAAACTCTGAATCTCTCAGAATGCAGGCCTGGGCGCCTTCAATCCATGACTTCTTGAACTTTGCTTGGATCCACTTTGAAATTCCATCTTCGATAACACATGTCCAAGAAATTGTACCTTCTTTAACCAAAACTCACATTTGCTAAACTTGGCATACGCTTTTATGTTCTCGAGCCCGGCTAACACTATTACGAGATGCGCCGCATGGTCTTCCTCATTCATTGAATATACCAAAATATCATCGATAAACACGACCACCTAATTTATCTAACTTCGGGCATGAATACAAAATTCATTAGGCACATAAAATGAGTCGGAGCATTTGTCAAGCCAAAGGACATGACGAGATACTCATACAACCCATATTTTGTAGAGAAAGCAGTCTTTGGAATATCTTGTGGCCTGATCTTGATCTGATGATAGCCTGAACGAAGATCGATCTTGGAGAAAACTTTGGCTTTTGACAACTGATCAAAGAGAATGTCAATGCGTGGCAAAGGATACTTATTTTTAACCGTCACCGCATTGAGTGGTCGGTAATCCACACATTCTCTCAAAGATTGGTCCTTCTTCTTCACAAAAAGAGCAGGACATCCCCATGGTGATGAGCTTGGTCCGATCAAACCTTTATCCAACAATTCTTGAATTTGAACCCTCAATTCGGCCAACTCATGGGGCGACATTCTATAGGGCCTTCTGGAGATTGGCACGGTTCCAGGTAAAAGCTCTATGGCAAACTCTACATCTCTGTCTGGTGGTAATCCCGGTAAGTCTTCGAAAAACATCGGAAACTCACATACCACCGGTATATCCGAAATTCGGTGACTTGTAGAGCAAACGAGACACGATTCAAATTAGGTGTTTGGGGAAGAATTATCTCGGTGTTCTTTTCCATCACGGGGATCTTTCAAAAGGATTACCCTAGTCGTGGTGTCTATAATTACTCCCCATGTCTTCATCCAATTCATTCCCGCACGACATCCAAACTCAACCCGGTAATACTATCGTGGAGGTGACAATCTCTAAATCTCCAACTTTTATTTGCACATTTCGACAACCCTCCCGGTAAGTTGATCGGCTCTGGCGAGCTAATACGATAACCATAACCCAAATCCGATATTCGCTCATTGTGTTCTTGGGCAAAAAGCTTCGCTCATAAAAGAATGAGACGATCCGAGTCAAACAATACAACCGCATTGTGATTGTTGACTAGGCAAGTACCAGCAGTTACAGACTCTCCTTCTGGACTCTCTTCAATGTTGGTGGAGTGAACTTGGCCAATCTTCTGCCTATAGGGTTGGTTACTCTTGGGTTGCGAGCAAAACCTAGAAAAATGTCCTGGCGTCCCACAATTATAGCACTTGTTGCGAGAAGAAGTACTATCAATATCATCTGTCCTTGTAGCAGGTGTAACATAAGCCTTCCTCCAGCGAGAACTCTCCAAGCTGCGGCTCCTCTTGCAAAGTGGGGCAGCCCGGTTGGTGGTAGCCCGATGATTAAAAATCGTAACCTTGTTCGACCGAGCCGGACTCAATTGGTCTCTTCTTGTTCTTGGCGGCGAAGATATGCGTTGTTGCTCTTCTCCCGCAACAAGCAAATCATTGACGAACTCATTGAAGTCCTTCCCGAATCGGGGCTCCAATGGTCTTACGCATCTTGAGATTAAGCCCTCTTCTAAAACTTGCTATCTTCTTCTCTTCCGTGTCCACCATATCCGGTGCATATCGGGACAAACGGTTGAAATCTTCAAGGTATTTAGTGATGGCCTTGTCATCTTGGTTGAGCTTGATAAATTCACCCAACTTCATAGCAATCACACTAGGGTGAATATAGGCTTTACGGAAAGCTGCCGTGAACATATCCCGGGTAATAGAAGTATTAGCCGGGTAGGTGGCACGATGATTTCTCCACCAAATTCTACTGGGGTCCTTCAAGCAAATGAGCGGCAAAATCAGCCTTACGCACCTCGGTCAATTTCAACAATCCGAACTTTTCCTCAACAATGAAACCATCCATTCTTCGACCGGTGGGTTCACTTTCGAATGTGTGAACTTAGGTGGATCGATGATCTTAAATTCCTTGTATGAACGGAGCCTAACTTCGCATCAACATTACGGTTTCCTCCCCCACCCTGTGCAGTGTTGCGCAAGATGTTGCGCAACTCACCCAGAAACTCGTTAAAGAATTGTTCCTGGTTGACAAGAGGTGGTGGTGGTTGGTTGCTCCCTCCAGCACCTGAGCGTGTTTGAACCATCTGCATAATCCAACCAATAATAATTCTCAGATGATGTTGACATAGTGTAAATGCATTGAATTTAAAGTTACGCAGAATTTATTGCGATAATAAATTCATTCAACAAATACAGGTAACCATAAATCCAATGGCATCACACCCATCATTGCAATAATTATGGTCGATACGGATTATGTAGCAAATTAACTTCTCTGTCCAATGTACGCATAATCCAAGGTTCGACATAGTCATCATGACCATTATATCGAAATTGCGCACACTGCTTCACCAAATTGGAACTCTTCCATTAAATTCTTCAGGCTCAATTTACATCTGTAGAGTCTGGTTACTTCAAGGTCTTCGGTGTTGATAGTCTCTTGCCAAAATTGGGATACTAAGGGTAGGAGTAGGTATCTGGGGACTGGTGATAAGCTCATATCTCCTACGATAGGGCATACTAGCTAATATCTAGCGTAATCAAAAGAGATGGGGCGACAAAGAACGAAACTTCGGTGGGACAATGGGGCATTTCTAACGTCTTTATCGTTGTCATCTCCAAACTGAGCTACATCTCTAACTTCTGCAAATTGGGGTTATACGCTTTCATCATCTTCTTCTTTCTGTTGGCAAGTGGCGAACAACGGTCCATTCTTGATGCAACAGGAAGTAACTGTCTCAAGTAAAGCATCGGGTGTTCCAACATCCAAACTTATTAGGGTACCGGCTCGCAAAGATCAAGTTGGCGACTTCTTTAGGTGGTAGCTCGTATTCGGTGATATTCCGATTTCTCCAAACAGAGCGAATAGGTAGGGCAGGGATGGAAAGATTAATTCTAGTGATAATCCGAGCTGCCTAAGGTGCGGTCACCTATGGTTTGAGGTCTCTATACGATCCACTTAACCACCTACAATACCGTGTGTATACGAACAACTTGCCTCCAATGGTACTATTACTGATCTGGGGATGAAAGAGCCAATTGTAACAGATTTGGACGATTGTGTGAGGTTGAGAACGAGATGGGTCGAGTTTCAACAAAAAGGGACAAGTACTCACTAAGGGGGAGAGACGGAAATAACGGTAAGAAAAGAAATTCCTTTATTTCATTTTATTGATGCGGATGCATGAATGACATGATGCACGAGCGTATCTTACGTCCTCACGGAATAGGAAAGATAAGATACTACTCGTTATAAATGGTGGCACATCTAGCGTTCTCTTAAAAGAAAACAAATCGTGTCTAGTCGGTCTACACGATTTGCGTAGTTAGTGTACTTGCAATTTCATTTCAGCCCACAATATATTTTATGCAATGCATGAATTTAAATTGCATATACCCGCTTCGTCGTCCACCCGACGGCATCGCATACCTTGCGAAAAAACACATTTTACACCCGGACACCCGTGTACCCATACACAAGTCTGAGGGGCACTACCCGACCACGGAGCTCTCAAAACATTTTATTTTTACCCCTAGATCGGCGGTTGTCCAATCATGCTCTCACAACTCACATCTTACCTTGGGCGTAGGCAATGAACATCATTTACCTGGGGCGTAGGGTATTTCGATCCATACATGACTACTCAAGTGAGTAGCCCCGTACTCGGGCCGCCACGGCAACCAAGCACAAACAACGAAATATGATGCATAAACCCAAATTTCAAGTTAGTAAAGCCACCGACCGTCCTTAATTGGGCATAAGGGTATGACCATGGCACTATTAATTTTGCAAATCTTTTACTCACACCACTTTGAAAAGATTTTGTTTCGCAAAATTTTCGCAAAAAGATTAGTGGTTCATTTTAATCTTAATACCGGATCAGATTGTTAAGTAATGAACTAAGCTCGATGCCACCGTGACAGAGCCGACCAATTTATAAGAAATCAAGTATAATTCGCAATTACCAAAGTAATCGCAGTCTACACTTGAGTCCATATAAACCCTAGATTCCGTAAAATCTCGAGTGATTTCAAACTCATCAACAATACAACAGATCGTTGAGCTCGGTAGTCCCAATCCGCGGTATCTCAAACCAAATTCAATATATATTAATCGAAGTCACGATGTACACATTTATTTCAAAATAATTCGTGAGTGCGGAAGCAATAGCTTTCGAAAGCAAAATAGTTCTATAACGGAAATAAAATAAGATAGTGCCAACACAATGTCACCCCCTGTAATAGCAAGAGACAGGGGAATATGGAGACTGCCATGCCCTAGGCATTAATCTTCAACCACAGCTCATCACAACTAGATCAATCATGCTAGACGGAGTCACCTGCAACATCGGAATTAACCCGTGAGTACTCAATTGTACTCCGCAAGACTTACCCGTCTTAAACCCGTAAAAATAAGGAAAAGACTCCAAGGATTATGCTTGGCTTTATCTGGAGCTGCGACTCACATTTAATTTCATAAAATAAGGTTGATTAGTGAGCCTACACATACTACTTGAATTCTTCCAAGTTAAAAGGGTTAATTAATTATACATAACCATAAATCCTCAGATAGTCAAGATTAAAAACATATGCTCACGATATAAATATATAATAGTATAAGTAACTTGATCAACATTTTAACCTCAAAGAACATGAATAATAATAACCATCATTGTGATATTAAGACTACGAAAGTGCGCGGGCGCATCCCGGTTCTCACCGACCGGGAGAGATGGCGATTCGAATCGATTTGCAAACCACCGGCGAATACCCTGTCATAAACCAGGTCTACGTCATGACTGCAGACCCGATCACTCTTAGGACGTTACGGGACGTAAAGTCTCGGACCATCGGCAACCCCCTCCTCCCGAGCCACCAAGTGAGCGAAGCAACGAGTACAACCCCTCGTGCGCATCTTCTTGTGCCCGAATAACCACACCAACCATCGCCAAGGAGGGGCGTTAAGCGTACAAGTACCGGCCCTAACATTCCCACGAGCTTCGTGGCTCACGACCCAAATGGAGCCTACTATATGAGCAGTGCGTTCAACTTCCGACCACATTAAGAAAGTATCGGACCTTAATCGATCGGATGGAAAGACCACAAAATCCATCCGATCTCACATGTTTTATTATTCGGGTTCTCAAGAAGAGCCTTGTTAGTCACCCATGTGACTAACCACAAACATCCTCTCGGTGACCTAAAATCACCGTCTTCATCGCAATCATTATAACGAGCATTTATTTAACCTAGATTCCTACATAGGATAGGGCAACAACTTCAAAGAAGAATATTTGTGCATCAACGGTTTCAACCACTTCCTATACGTAATGCAAAGATTCAATAAAGGACTCAACAAATTAATTTAGAAAGCATAGGTAAGTTCAAAGATGCACCGGGGCTTGCCTTCGGAAAAGTAGTAGGAAGAAGAAGTCGGGCACTCGAAGCTTGAGTCGCGGTCCTCCTTCTTCTCCCGTGGGGTCTTTTGGTCGCACTCGAGATGATGAAGGTTGACCTCCTACTCCTTGATCTCCTCCCGAACTAACTCCTCCGATCCCGATATGATGCATGCATATGCAAGAGTTAAAATCCAATGCACAAGAACGTCTTTGGTATATAAATGAGGTAGAATGATGGATGAATGCATTATGATGTATGATACTAATAAGTGCATATCCCTTGTGTAGAAGCATGAATATAAGAATATAACTACACAAGAAACCCTAACAATCTACATAAAGCAAACACTCTATTTCACTAATACACCGAAAATGGCAGCTAGACATCTTTGTCACTAAAACAATCACATAGGGAGTTCTATAACTCCAAATGCAAAGAAAACAAATACTGGTTGGAAAGCTAACGAAAATATCTACAACACATTCCATATCACCCCGACCTAATTCTGACATTAACAGCCTCGAAAATAGAGAAAAGAGAGGCTCTGTTTTTCTCACAAACTATAACTTACAACATCTACTATAAATTACTCAAGCATGCACTTCACCTAGAACCTTTCCAGCAAGCAAGACACATCATAATCTACCAAATAAACCTACTGGACAAGCCAAAAGATAAATTAAAGCACATGAAATGACATTCCCTAAACAAACACTATCCATGCACACTTTAATCATATATATGCTAGGAATAAAAATCTGCCAAACTGCTAAGCTTATCCAACCAAGCATACCAACAGGTCTTATCCATGCTAGGAACAACTAATAAAATTATCAACTCACAAAACCCTACTATAAAAATGCATTTCTAGGCTAATTTCCATGCAACATAAATATGATAAATATGTAACCACCTTAGAAAATTCTACAAAAATTACCAAAGCATCCTACTGGTCTAACATGCCAACCATAAAAATTTCAGAGCAAGAACATGCATATACTGTCCTACACAAAAATGACATGCTAACATAAAAGCAAGGCATGAAAATACTTTGTACTATGAAAAACATGAAACTGCCTATTCATGAACATGAAATGCTTCATAACAGTAACAAATGCATGTACAAAAATTATCATGGCAAAAACCCTAGTAATTATTTTTCTATGAATTTCCTAAGAAAGCATGGTAAATAGCACATAAATCAAAAATCACATTTCATCAACAGAACATAACATGTCTACTATTTTTCCTGTACTCTACATCCAAAAAATAAACATTTCATATAGGCACCACTATTTTATCATGCACCAAGAATTAGATATGATTTTCCCTATTTACATGGAAAATAAAGCAATAAATAAAACTATATAGAAAAGTATCATAAAACTGACATGCAATAATTTTCTGCCGTAGATCTACTCACAAGAAACACAACAAACTTGTTCCATGCAAAACCGAGCTAAAACGTAGGAGATATGAATTTTCTAGTGCGTGCATGGACTTGCTGGAAAAAAAAAAAACATAAAAGAAATAGCGCTGACAGACGGGGCCCGCGTGTCAGTGAGAGAAAACAGGGGAGCGGCGGCGCTGCAACCTGCACGCGGCGGATCTCCGCCGTCGGTGGGTCTCCGGCGAAACCGAGGGTATCTACGGGTTCGTCTCGTCGAGCTCTATCGATCTGTACCCTTTCCCCAGCGGATGCGGTCGGTGACGGGGTTGACGGCGAGCGGTGGCGGGTGGCGACGCGGTCGCCGGCGGAACCGACGGTTCCCGACGATGGCGAGGCAAGCGGGCACAAGCACGAGCTTCCTGGTGCCTAGGAGAACCCTCGTCGAGCACTAGGTTGGAGGGTTACACGGCGGGGAGCTCCGGCGACGTGCGCGCGCGGCGGCGGCCACGGACACAGCGTCGGCGGGGTCGTGGTCCGGCTAAACGGCGGGGCAAATCGTCGATTCGAACTGCAGGTAGACCAAACACGACGAGACGGTCACGGAACGGTATTTGGGCAAGAAAAACGATGAGGGACGGCGCGATGCCGAGCTTCGACGCGGCGGCGGGCATGCCGGCTGGAAATTCCGGCGAGCCGGAAATCCGCCCGATGGGGCTCTACCTTCCGTCCTGTGCTGCTTCCAGCGGGCTAGGGAGAAGGTGCACGGCACGGCGGGCTTGCTGGTGCGGTTTGCAGGGCACGGGCGCGGTGGTGGTCGCGCTCGACGCCGGCAATGGCGAGGAGGGCCGCGGCGGCGCTGCTGGCTTGCTGCTACTGCCTTGGCTTGCGAGAGAAGGGGAAGGGAAGTGGAGTGGGGAGCACGGGAGCTCGGTTTCCCCATCTAGAAGGCATCGGCGTGGCGCGGTGTCAGGGAGGCGCGTCCACGCGGCACTCACGGCCGTGCGTGGGGGCAGGGTGGCCGGCCGGGATTTCTTTTCTCTTTCTTTTTTTTTTTGAAATAAAACCCTAATCATGCTAATTGACCCAGTGCATCAAGATACGAGCAGAATTAGCAAAAGCCCTAATTGAACGAAATGTTCCTCGCAAAAATCTGAACAAAACACATATATAAAGTTTCTCCAAACTCGGCCTTGATTTGAAACTACGATTGATCGAAGCAAAACTACTCCGGCGGTCAAACAAACCCTAATTCAAACAAACTTGAAATTTCGAACATGATCCACTCAAAATCTTGGAACCGGCCTATGACATCATTTGTTCTACATGAAATTAGCTACACAATTCATGAAGAGTTCACACACATGCAAGATCTCTAGCCATGACTTTTGAGCACAACAAGATGAGTTGCTTTCAAAGTCAAACATGGTCAAATCAAGTCAAACTCTCATTATGAAATCTAATTAGGGCACATGACCAACATCAAATCTGCTCTAAAACCTCCTATAAACATTTCAAAGAATGAATAAACATTAAATAACTAATTATGTAAACATTTTATACATAAAATGACAGGGGCCAAGCATAACAAGCAATTTGAATGCATCTAATCACTCAAATGGCATCTATCATTTCATGTGCATGATTGCATGTGACTAAATGATGATTATGCTCCTGAAATGAAGATGCTAATGACATGCTTAAAACAGGGGTGTTATAGGGACCTTACAAGAGAACAAGATGGTCACACCAACCAATCATCTTCACGAGAACAAGACATGAAACTTAAAGATTATCCGCACATGGACGCCATGGTCATAGAGGCAAACATTGATGGATGGGATGTTACAAAAATCCTAGTGGATGGAGGAAGCTCCAGACATACTCTTCGCATCAACACCGGATGCAATGCAAATCAAAAGACAAAATCGGGAAGAGCGAGAATATCCATTAGTTGGTTTCGGTGGCAAAAGGATAAATTCAATTGGAAGAATTGTGCTACCAGTATCTTTCAAGACACAAAACAATGCAAGAACAGAACAAGTAGCGTTTGATGTTGTTGAAATGCATAGCTAGTACAATGCAATATTCGAAAGAGGAAGCCTTAACATCTTGAAGCCGTGATCAACTATTCTTACTTATGCATGAAAGTTCCAGCAATCAATGGACCAATAGCAATCCACGGGAATCAAAATGTAAGCAAGAAACATTGAAAAAGATTCAACTCCAAATCAAAGAAATGTCTTGGCCATAGAAGGAATCGAAGAAGAAGAAAATGTGATAGAAAACGCCAAGTCACAAAGGAAAGCAAAAACATGTTCCAAGGCGTAAAACTAAAGAAGTTTTGCTAGACCCAATGGTAGCGAGAAAAAAAGTCATCATCGGCGCCAATCTAGCAAAAGAAGAAGAAGAACAGTTGGTAAGATTCTTGAGAAGTAATCAAGACGTCTTCGCATGGTCAGCAAAAGACCTAGAAGGAGTCAGCAGAGACATTATTGAACATCGCCTAAACATTGACCCAAATGTCAAGCCGAAGAAACAAAAGCTACGAAAAATCTCCGAAGACAGAACAATGGCCGCGAAGGCTGAAGTGCAAAGATTACTTGACACAAGAGTTATA
Organism: Hyparrhenia diplandra; assembly: GCA_015847255.1. NCBI lineage: Eukaryota > Viridiplantae > Streptophyta > Magnoliopsida > Poales > Poaceae > Hyparrhenia > Hyparrhenia diplandra. The sequence goes on along the minus strand of JADLZK010011701.1, from coordinate 127,867 downwards.
AGGGAAGTTCAATTTACAACTTGGCTGGAAAACATTGTGATGGTAAAGAAAAGCAATGGAAAATGGAGAATGTGCATAGATTTCACATATCTCAACAAAGCTTGCCCTAAAGACAACTTCCCTCTACCAAGAATCGACACATTGGTCGACCAAGCTGTAGGAAGTGAAATGCTAAGTTTCCTAGATTGCTTCTCGGGATATCATCAAATCTACATGAAAAAAGAAGATAAAGAAAAGACAAGTTTCATCACACCATTTGGAACTTACCGCTTCCAAAGAATGGCGAGAGGGGCTTCGCAATGCCTGGGTCAAGCTTCATCGAATGACTTCGGTAACACTTAAAGATCAAATTGGAGACAATTTGCTTGCATATGTGGATGACATAATAGTAAAAAGCAAGAATCGCGAAGACCACATAAAGGATCTGAAGCAAACATTCAAAAATCTAAGAAAGTCAAATCTAAAACTCAATCCTGAGAAATGTACCTTCGGAGTACAAAAGGGAAAGATCCTCGGCTGCATAGTCCCAAAGAAAAGGCATCAACCCAAATCCGAGAGAAGATAAAAGCAATCATGCAAAATGAAGTTCCAAAGAACATCAAAGACATCCAAAAACTAATATGAAGATTGGCTTCGGCGAATAGGTTCATATCAAAGTCAGCAGAAAAGAGCTTCCCAATTTTTCAAGCACTCAAAGGAGCAAAGACAAACTTCACATGGGGAGAAGAGCAACAAAAAGCCTTTGAAGAAATAAAGAAGTATCTCTCAAATCCTTCGACATTAACAACACCAAATGTCGATCAAGAACTACTTCTATACATCTCAGCATCCGAGAAAGCTGTAAGCGCAGTCTTGGTACAAGAAAGAGAAAAAGACCATGCGAAGAAACAAGAATCAATCTACTTTGTCTCCGAAGCCCTCTCTGGCTCGAAAATGTTTTACTCAGAAATTGAGAAGATAGCATATGCGTTACTCATGGCAACAAGAAAGTTGAAGCATTACTTCTTGGCACACAAAGTAAGAATCCCAACAAATCAACCACTCAAGGATGTTCTCCAAAGTTGTAAATCTTCGGAAGATTTGGCAAATGGGTAGCTGAAATCTCACAATACTTCATTGAATTTGAGAAAAGAACGACAATAAAATCTCAAGTATTGGCGATTTCATCTCGGATTGGACACCGGCAACAAGTCACGAAGATCAAAAAGATCATCAAGAATGGACTTTGTCTTGCCAAGAATGGACCATGAATTGTGATGGAGCATGGGGCTCCGCAGGGGTCGGGTGTGGCGGCAATAATCACCTCGCCATCCGGTGTCAAGATGAAATATGCGGCAAGACTTGAGTTTCGATGCACAAACAACATCGCAGAGTATGAAGCGGTGTTCTTTGGGGCTTCGCAAAGCAAGAGCAATGGGAATACGTGAAAATCTTGATTAAAACCGATTCGCAAATTGTGGCGGGACATGTTGAGAAGAATTACAAGGCAAAAGATCCCGAGTTGGCAAAATACCGCAAAACATCGAGATCAAGAAAAACACTTCAAGCATTTACAAGATGCAAGCATTTCAAGAACAAACAATGAAGAGGCGGATGAAATTGCAAAAGCGGCTCAAAAAGTAAAATTGCCACCGGATGTTTTCTATCAAGTACTCTCGGAATCTTCGATAAGGGCAAAGATTGAAGAACCAAAGTATATCCACATCATTGAGAGCGAAGATTGAAGATCGAAATAATAGCATTTCTAAAAGGATTCTATGAGCCGAAAAGCGAAGCCGAAGAAACAAGAATGAAGCACAAAACAAGAAATTACAAACTCATCAACAACCAACTATTCAAGCATGGCATTTGTGAACCGTTACTCAAATGCATTTCAAGCGAAGAGGGAAAGGAATTATTGCAAGAAATACACAAATGGAGTATGTGGGAATCATGCGGGCTCAAGAGCCATAGCAGGAAAGGCGTTTAGACAAGGGTTCTATTGGCCAACAGACTCAAAAAGATAGTAAGAAAATAGTGAAAACTTGTCACAATTGCCAAATTTTAGCAAACAAGTCAAATGCCCCACTAATCCAATTCAAAGACATTGAACCAACTTGGCCACTTGCAAGATGGGGAATAGACATAATTGGGAAACTCCCTCCACTCAAGGCAATCATCAATATGCGATTCTTTGCGCTTGAGTATTTCACGAAGTGGATAGAAGCGAAGCCAATCACAAACATGTCATCAACGACAATGAAGAAGTTTTTTGGCAAAACATAATCTGCAGATTCGAGTCCCAAGACAAATAACTTTGGATAATGGAACTCAATTTAACAAATAAGACTTGAAGCTATTGTGAAAGTTTGGGAATACAACTTTGCTTCACGTCGGTCAAATACCCACAATCAAATGGAGTCATCGAAAAGAGCAAATGGCATAATATGTGTGGGAATATCAAAAACCTAGTAGGACTTCGAAAGGAAAATGGGTTGAAGAATTACCAAGGATTGTTCGAGTCACAATACAACCACAACAAGATCAACGAAGTTTATGCCTTCCTTTCAAACTATTATATGGAGACGAAGCAATGACTCGAGAGATACAATTCGAAGGCCCAAGGACAAATGTCAAAATAACAAGCGAAGAAGATCAAAAGACAAGTAAAGATTTGCTCGAAGAAGAAAGAAACCAAGCCGTGATGAATCTCGAGAAAATATCAAGAAGAAACAAGCAAATGGTACAACAAGAAAGTAGTAAAAAGAGAATTACAACCGAGGAGACTTCGTGCTCAAAAGGAAAAGGAACGAAGACACCGTGGGAAAATTCCAACAAAAATGGGAAGGACCCTTTGTCATAACAAAATCAAACGTGCAAGGATCTTACCACTTGGAGAACCTCAAGGGAGAAGAGTTAAGCCACACTTGGAACATTAAGGATCTTCGCAAGTATTATCCCTAGATTCTACTTTGTTCAAGTTTTTTGTAAATAAGCAAGCTAGATTCAATTTCTTAGAAGCATCTTTTTAGTTCAATCAAGAGCTCGCACTCTTTTTTTCCACTCGGGGAAGCCCTTCGCAGGTGAGTGGTTTTTAATGAGGCGAACTCTATTGTAAATTCTCATATCAAATATAAATGAGAAAGTAGTTCCCCATTGTGCACTCTTTACCATTCTTCGCCTTTACTACAAAGCCGAAAAGCAAAATGCTTTTTAACATCGGCTAAAAGTTTTCACGAAACAATTAGCGGTAGGTATAATTTAAGTACAAAACTAAAATTATTACCTACAAAATTCTCTAAGGAGAATGTTTGGCTTCAAATCGAAGTCTCCGCTCCCACTTCGCAAAAAGAAGGGGGCGACGTTTTCAAAATTCTCTAAGGAGAATGTTTGGCTTCAAATCGAAGTCTCCGCTCCCACTTCGCAAAAAAAGGGGACGACGTTTTCAAAATTCTCTAAGGAGAATGTTTGGCTTCAAATCGAAGTCTCCGCTCCCATTTCGCAAAAAAAGAAGGGGATGACGTTTTCAAAATTCTCTAAGGAGAATATTTGGCTACAAATCAAAGTCTCCGCTCCCACTTCGCAAAAAAAAGAAGGGGACGATGTTTTCAAAATCCTCTAAGGAGAATGTTTGGCTTCAAATCAAAGACTCCGCCCCAACCGCATAAAAAAATATAATAATGTTGCTCCAAGTAAAAATCTCCATTATTGCTCCATACTTACAAAGAGACAAAGTTTACATAAAAGATATTAATACATTTCACAAAGCATTTATTCGAGTTTACATACAACACGAATACAAAAAGTTTAAAGCTCAAAATTCTTCGGAAGCAACACTAGTTCTTTTGCCTCGCTTAAGATATCTTCAACAACTTCATTTATTATCTTATCCGCCGTATCTTCGAATATATCCCCAAAGATAAAACTTGGGGACGCACTTGAGCACGATGACCGAAAGAGAATATGTGTCTCAAGAATCAAAGAAAAGACAAGGAAAGAACAAAAATAAAAACTTGGGCAACACAAATGTTACCTGTCCAATAGTACTAAAATCGACAACCCTAGGCATCCTATAAGAATCCTTCGCTTCTAATTTCCCAAGGCATCTATCCACAAATCCGCCAATATCAGCACTACCAGAAGCCTCCAAAAATTCTGAAGTCTCAAAAACAAAATTGTCCTTTGCAATCATAAGAGGCAAAACGGGTGCAATATCCTCGCACAAGGCTTTCGAGGAACCTCGCGTAGGATATTCCAAAGTCAAAAAACCAAAGACAAAGATCATAAACATAATTTAACCGCGCAATAATAATAACCTCGCTTCATAAAACATAAGTTTAAGCAACACCACGTGAGCTATTAAGCTTAAAACAAATTTACAACACTATTTGCCAAACAAGTTTTGTTTCTCCTCTCAAAACACTCAAAATAAAAACTAGTCTACGAAGACTAATCCCTTTGCTCACTGACATTTTTTCTATTCCTCTCCTCCTCCTCAAGAGCCCTCTTTTCTTCTTCTTCATGCAATTTCTTCAAAGCCTCCTCTTCCTGTAAGATATCGAGTTCAATCTATTAAAAAGACAAGTCAGAATGCAAAACAAACCTTCAAGTTCATCTAAAACCAAACACAATAAAAATAGACAAACAATACCTTCTTCACTTCTCTTTAACCTTCTCAAGGCAAAGGATCTCGACCATACTTGCACCAATACTCATTAAAAAAACTTCTTGCAAAGAATGTGAGTACGGGTAGAAATCTTGTTGATCGAATCACCGGGGAAATTTGAAGTTGGGATCAGCGAAGGTCTCATACAATGGATCACCGGCTTCTTTCATAAGATGCGAGAAGAGCTCGAGTTGAATACATCACACTCGTATCGAAAGCGATCCTGAATAACAACCCGAGATCCTCATATTGCCGGCATAACCAAGCGAAAAAAATGGATCATACTCTCCAAGTTCCCAACAAGGGTCCTCGGGAGTAGCGCCCCACTTTTCGTATGAAACCTTGCACAACTCCCACATTCGGTAAATTTCCTATGCAACATTTGATCCATTTCCACACTCTTCTTCTCAAGATACTCCTTCTCTTTGACAAGATTAGCAATGGTTGTCTTCACCTCAAGTTGCTTTGATCCTTCTCCTTAATAGCATCGGAGGCACCATGATACAACCGATCAAGCCTATGCCACTCATCAACGGCGTCACCCCTTTCCTTCTCTTTAGGCGCAAGTTGGGATTTCAAAGATTCAATCTCCCCAAAAGTGACTTCTCTCAAGCGGCAAAGGCGTGCCTGTCTTCAAGAGATTTCCTAAGGCCACGCCGAGCAGAGTGCCCTGTAAATAGGATAAGAAAATTAGCGAAGTAAGACACAAAACAGTCGACTTCGCATGAAAGAAAAAAAAAAAAGAAAGATATATACCTTATACATCAAATTGAGACCGGCATCAACTAACTCAAGAGGGTTCATCTTCGCCAACTCGCTCGGCTCAAAGATCGGGGAACCGAGAAAGCATCATCGATACATTTAGATAGTTGCTTCTCTGGGTTTCCTTGGAAGGACACGAGCTTGTCTATCCCAACTCCAACAAATTTGTAAGAATCCAAATTGACACCACTCTCAAAACAAACTTCAAAGTATTATCAATAGATTTTGAAATAGCTTCGAAAGTAAGCTCCGGTGCATCAACAGACTACTTGCGGAGTTGGATGATCTCCAAGCACATCCTTCATGGATCCAACATCAATAGTTTTCTCTTTGGATGAGGTCGCGAAATCGGGGAAAAAGTGAGCTAAAACAAATAAAAAGAAGAATCGAAAAAAAGAGAGGATTTCAATCTAAAAAAACAAGCGAAGCTAAGAACACTTACAAACTTTCTCACCCTCCTTCAAGGGGCAAGGAATCTTCTCCCCGAGCCTCAACATTCACCAATGACTCCGACAACCGGCTTCCCATTTGGTCGAGCTCAGCCTCCTCTTCATCTTCAACATCGATAAGTCATCAAAAGAAACACCAATAGTCCTTGTTCCTTTTCTATGAAGTTTTTCCTTTACAAACTTCACGGCAAGATCATGAGCTTTTTCGCTCAAAGTTTGTTCTACAAAAGAAGCGATCAAAACAAAGAAATAATAAATTTTCAAGGAAAGAAAGAAGAACAAAGAAGCACAAAGATAAATACCAAAGAATATCTTAGCCCTCCACGCAAAAAAATCTAGGTTTTTTAGCCATTTTTGGATTTCTTGTATTTTTTTTACGTGGCGCGGCGACCAAATATGGTGATTTACACTTTGAAAACAAAATAATCCCGCACCGTCCTCCACAAGTTGTGCCTCCTAGGGCACAAGGGACCTATCGGCAAAGTTTGGCACCGTTTGGTCTTTTCGGGGGTGGTCGTAGTTCAACATACATTTATTTGGGAGAATTCACGCGGTAATTGAAATAATTAGAGAAAAGTACCAAACAATTCTGAGAAAATTCTTAAACTTGGCGGTGCCTTCACACATGCTATGTAGGCGCCTCGAGAAAAAAGTTTGAGGCCGATAGCACACTTTACCAAAGCGCCACGGCCACACAACCATGTGAAACCTAAGTGTAAGGATAGGCTTCGTGAGAGGTTGAGTATACCACTTTGTGAAGCACGTCACGCTCCGCCTAACTTCGAAACTTCCTCAAATTTTTTTTTTGGTCACTTACACCCAAAATATGGCCCCACGCAAAAAATCCTAGGTTTTTTAGCCATTTTTGGATTTCTTGTATTTTTTCTGCGTGTGGCGTGTGACCAAATATGGTGATTTACACTTTGAAAACAAAATAATCCCGCACCGTCCTCCACAAGTTGTGCCTCCTAGGGCACAAGGGACCTATCGGCAAAGTTTGGCACCATTTCGGGTCTTTTTCGGGGGTGGTCGCAGATTCAACATACATTTAGGGAGAATTGGCGGTAATGAAAATAATTAGAGAAAAGTACCAAACAATTACAGAAAATTCTCAAACTTAGCGGTGCCTTCACACATGCCATGTAGACGCCTCAGAAAAAAAGTTTGAGGCCGATAGCACACCGCAAAGCGCACCGGCCACACAACCATGTGAAACCTAAGTGTGAGGATAGGCTTAGTGAGAGAGGTTGAGTATACCACTTTGTGAAGCACGTCTGCTCCGCCTAACTCGAAACTTCCTCAAATTTTTTTTTGTGGTCACTCACACCCAAAATATGGCCCCACGCAAAAATCCTAGGTTTTTAGCCATTTTTGGATTTCTTGTAGTTTTCTACGTGACACGTGTGACCAAATATGGTGATTTACACTTTGAAAACAAAATAATCCCGCACCGTCCTCCACAAGTTGTGCCTCCTAGGGCAAAGGGACCTATCGGCAAAGTTTGGCACCGTTTGGGGTCTTTTTAGGGGGTGGTCGCAGTTCAACATACATTTACAGGAGAATTCGTGCGGTAATTGAAATAATTAGAGAAAGTACCAAACAATTACAGAAAATTCTCAAACTTGGCGGTGCCTTCACACATGCCATGTAGACACTTCAGAAAAAAGTTTGAGGCCGATAGCACACTGCAAAGCGCACCGCCACACAACCATGTGAAACCTAAGTGTGAGGATAGGCTTCGTGAGAGGTTGAGTATACCACTTGTGAAGCACGTCTGCTCCGCCTAACTCGAAACTTCCTCAAATTTTTTTGTGGTCACTTAGACCCAAAATATGGCCCCACGCAAAATCCTTGGTTTTTAGCCATTTTGGATTTCTCAGATTTTTCTACGTGACGCGTGTGACCAAATATGGTGATTTACACTTTGAAAACAAAATAATCCCGCACCATCCTCCACAAGTTGTGCCTCCTAGAGCACAAAGGGACCTATCGGCAAAGTTTGGCACCGTTTCGGGTCTTTTCGGGGGTGGTCGCAGTTCAACATACATTTACAGGAGAATTCGCGGTAATTGAAATAATTAGAGAAAAGTACCAAACAATTACAGAAAATTCTCAAACTTGGCGGTGCCTTCACACATGCCATGTAGACACCTCAGAAAAAGTTTGACTCTTATATGAATAAAGGTAGTCTCACACATACATAAAGGTAGTCTCACACATACATAAATGTAGTCTCACTCATACATTGATACATTTTTGAAACACACACATATAACAACTAGCTAACTCCCCGTGACCTCTTTCCCCTTGACTCCTTTTCACTCCCATGGCAATATGTCTTTGGGTAACTTCTTCTCAACAACCTAGATCTTGTTTGGAAAGTCTCGTGAATAATCGTATTTCAAAGATAACCATTGTGCTCGTCAACGTCAACATCCTCGATGCCATCAACTCCGATAATGCGTTGTTTCCGGGGACAACGACATGCTTGATTTTCGTCCCTCTTTGGCTTGTCGGGATCGATCGGGTAGGGTAAATAGAAAACTTGTGCTACATCTGAAGCGGCGACCCATGGGTCCCGTTGGTGGCCTAAATCACCGAGGTCAACGACTTTCAACCCGATCTCGTTCGGTTAGTGTTGTTTCATCCGGTGACATTTGAACACGGGCACTGCACTTCCATTCCATAGTCAATTTCCCATATTTCTTCAATGATGCCAAAGTATGTGATCGTTCGGTTTTGTCGTTGATAGCTTGTACTCGAACCCCCGCTATTTTGATTCACACATTTACTATCCTTCACATGGGTATAGAATGTGTACCCATTAATGTCGTATACTTGCCACGTGGTGACTTGTCTCGATGGCCCTAATGCTAACTTTGTTCTTGGTAATATCATCCCCGGGTTTCCCCGACGGTATGTTTTGGTCCTTCAACCATGAAGTTAATTGTTCCCTATCTTTGTTTTAAGTGACCCTAGTCATCCGGCGGCCATTCCTCTGCTCTGAATGAGAGCCAAGTGGTAATCAACGTGCGGTCGCATAAGCGTTGAACTCTTACACACACCGTAATGTCGCCGACTCACTTGTTTTGTATTCTTGGTCAACGAATACTTTCCTCCCCCGATGCCTTTCCCGGCTATCCTACCCGTATGGCGTGAATCACGTTTACCAATCCCTCTCTCATACTTTTTAGCCACTCTTGACGGCACTCGGCGACTTCTTGATTATTGTAACCCTCAATCATGGAGCCCTACGGATATGCTTTCGATTATGCACGAATCGAGTTAGAATCGACAGAGCATCGCTCAATGCACCACATTTCATGCAAGTAGCAAGGGCCCAGTGCCTCTCTCGATGAACCATGTGAAGCATGAGATGTGGCATTATATCGAAATAAGCGGGGAGGCATACATATCTCTAGCTTTTTGGGTCTCCACCGTGAAATCATGTAGTTTAGCAAGCTCTTTCACATTAATCGTCTTACGGAATATCTTCAAAAAGAAGTAGCACATGCGAAGTGATGGCCATTTTCAAAATTCCGGCTTTATAACCCTGATCACAATAGGTAGGAACACCGTCGGCATTACATGACAATCATGAGCCTTGCGGTGTGTTATTGATAGGTCCTTCATGGACACTAGCTTCTTGATGTTCGGCCCAAACCCGCCTAACTTTGATGCCTTTTTAGGTAAGCGCATATAGCCCTTCTCTCTTCTTGGGTCAAGTTGAAGCTAGCCGCGGGCGGGGTGTATTTTCCATTCTTACGAAGTCTGGGGGTGAAGCTCGGGCTTCACATTTAGCTACACCATGTCTTTTCGTGAATTTAGACCATCCTTTGAATTATTCGGGTCCATCAACGGACCCATGGTACTTTGAAAGACATTTTTCTTCAAGTGCATAGAATCAATTGCATGGGGAACCTCGAACTCGGCCAATATTCGAATCTTGAAAGAAGATGGATTGTTTCTTGAAAGGTACGCCTTCGATAGGAGGTGTACTTCGATCTCTGTTTGTCCCATCTAGATTCTTCTTTCCGTAGACAATGTGCAAGTTTTTCACCATTCTGAACACATGTTGTCCATAGTGGCGTCTCTCCCGAGGATCTTGATCTCTACAAGAAGTTGAACCGGTGTTTGTATTTCACGCCGGTACTTGTGATTTGTCTTTAATTGGCGTCGATTGCCCAAGTAAACCACCTTTTTGGATGCATTTAGATACACCCATATAGTACCATCCAAGCGGACCACGCATCCGATCTTCCCTTTGATCTCGTCCCGGACAAAGCAAACATCGCGGGATAGTCGTTGATAGAAACAATGATTATGGCTCGACATAAGATCGCTCCTTTCGAGAACGCATCATACATCAAAGCACCCCTTCCTTCCATAGTTTATAGAATTCTTGCAACACGGGCTCAATAAACACGTCAATGTCAATGCCCGGTTGTTTCGGACTGAGATGAGAATAGTAAGGAAAAGGTACTTTCGCGGTTTGGCACAACCACGTTGGGATGTTGTACATTGTCAAGATCACGGCCAAGTGCTATGATCGGTCATCCTCTCATTGAAGGGATTCACTCCATCGATTGCTTAACCCAAACCGTACATTCCTCGGGTCTTGAGCGAAGTCTTTGTGATTATTATCAAAGTTTTGCCACCGAGTACCATCGGCCGGGTGTGCAATCTTATCATCATCTATCTTGCGCTTGTCTTGCCACCATGTCATCATTGCGGCTTCTTTGGGGTTTAGAAAGATTCGCCTCAAGCGGTCGGTCACCGGCGGTACCACATTACCAAGGCGGGAACTCTTCTCTCGCCGGATCAATTCCTAACGGGTGTCCTTTTTCGAGATTAGAATCTACATCGGCTTTTTCCCACCCTTCTTCCTCTTGTTTCCAATGGAGGTCTCGTCCCCATTGTATAGATTGTTGTTCTTGTACCGACTAGCTCCGCACCTAGGACATTTATCCGGCCCCTTGAACGTGTCACCACGAAAAAAGGATACAATGGTTCGGGCATGCATGGATCTTTTCAACACTCATTGTCAATGGACTTATAACCTTTTTTTTTGCTTGGTAGGTATTCACCATGCGGGCGAGTTTGGTTGTGGCGGCAACCATGACAAGAGACGCATAGCGGATCATTGAAACTACGGTCCGACCAACCATACTTAGCCTTCAAGATCAACGGCTCAAGCACAAAAGCGTAGTAGCGTCGATTGTGTCGAACAACCTTTTTCAACACCATACAGTTTCCTTCGATCTTTGCTCTCACTCTCTCTAGGTTCTCTATGCCTTTCACACTTGTTCCGCAAAATTTCGGTCCAAGGGCATTAAGCATGTCGTCCAAATAATCATCGTCATCTTCATCCCTTCACGTGCTACGACATTATCATCAACATCACCTTTGCCCGTACCATCAACGACATTTGTGTCCATACCATGCCAACCATCATCATCGCGTAGTTGACTATCATGCTCGGGGGTTCCTTTTATTTTGAAGCTTATCTACACACCGAGAGAGCGCTCTAGGGTTTCGGGGTCATCTCCTAGATTTTTTACGAAGTCGGCGTCTTCACCAACATAATTTTCACCGTGATGAATCCGGTATGTAATCTGCAACAAATCCTCGTGTAATCAAATGTTGTCGATGGTCTTCACATCTCTATATGCTATCTCGTTCTTGCAATCACGCGCACAGACATATTATGATATCCTCTTTCAATGTCTTCGCATGATTCTCGGCGGCTTCAATAAATTTATCCACCTCGTCCACGAAAAACCATCCTTCCACCTTAACGTGCCATACATCCGGTCATTCACAGACTCCATCCTTTAATACAATAAAGAAAAATCATCAAATGTGTAGTTAGTCATATATATGAGTACATATGCATGGCAAACCCTAAATGGTTAAAATTAATAAATGCATTAATATCAAAGTTGGAGCACACACTAAAAGGTTATCATTTTAGAAAATTTTAGAAAAAAATAACCGCATTTGCACATCATATGAGAGAGAAAAACTTGTTAGAAATTAAAACTAAGAATTAAAAAAACACATGTTCATCAACCATGAACACATGAAACCCTACCTATTTTATTACTCCACTAAAATCACATGTAAGAGCCACTAAAAAATGGGTCTAATTCAATACTCTTACTAATCTCCACTAGCACTTCCAAACCTAAGCTCTACTTTGCTCCATATAAAGCTCAAGCACCATAGAAAGTTAGAGGAAAGCTAAATTTAAATTACTCCACAACTAACCATTCAAAATCGAATTAAGTGGTAGGATTAGCATTTTCTTACCTTTTTGAGCCTCCCCACCAAAGGATTTGAGTTGAAAACCTCCCCCCTTAGTAGAGTAATTTTGGGAGGAGCCCAAGGCCTCCCAACCTTTTTTTTTGAGTTTGAGTGGTGTTCCGAGGTGGAAGAAGGGGGTTTTGGCCTTATCTCATGCAGACCACTTTGTAGGCGGTTCTAGATCGAGCCGCCCCTAATGTTATTACTGACGGGGGCGGTTCACACCCGGCCGCCCCCTTGTGCCTTCATTAGGGGTGGGCGGATATCGAGCCGCCCCCAATAACAAAGGGGCGGTTTGTAACACCGCCCGCCCCTCCCCCCCCCTTCCCCCCCCAGGGCGGTTGTAACCAAACCCTGACCAAGCCGCCTGTAGGGGCGCCTCATAAACGAACCGCCCCTAATGTAAACGGGGGGCGTTCTTCAATAAGCTTTTGTAGTAGTGTCACCCACGAGGGGCCGTTGGGATCTAACTTTGATTTCTATTTAAACTTTAGTCCTAAACTTTGAAGATTTCGGGGTACACGGTTCATTTGCAAGAACAAGAGCCGAGATCTTCGACGAAGGTGGCTTCAAGGGTCATTGGCTTCGTAAGGACAATAAAAGTGGAATAGAGAGATCAAGACAAATGACCCAAGCGAAGATAATCTCGGCGGCTTAAGCTACAAAATTGCAAGATCATCTTCAAAAGGACAAAAAACATCGCGAAGACAAGAATTCATGTCCGAGCGTCGCGATGATGAAGAATTTATCTTATTTGGGAAAGATGCTTTATTGAAGATCATTTTAGAATTCCCAAGAACTTTGTGTAACTACGAGAAGCGGGGGACTATAAATACCCCTTGATATCCTTTGTAATCGCCATGTGTTGAATGGCCACTTTATAAACCATTTAGGTCATCAATAAAGTGTTGAGTTGAGCAATCACCCAACACCCAATCCTTATTATAATAAGTGAAATCTATTCACAACCTAATTTTAATTCAACTAATTATTTTAAGAGTAATCTTATGACTTTTGGAGTAAAAACTTGAACTTCGAGTTAAAATCACATAATTTATTTCTTTATATTATAAGCAAAGCTACATCAATTCATTTCTAATTTAAAATGCATTCATTAATCACTCACAAAAATAAATGCAAAGGCCTGAATGCAACAAAAATGTTTCTAGCCTTGGATAAATTTTAATTTCACAAATAATATTATTTTCCTATATTTCATGACCATAAAAATACATAATTAAATCATTGTGACTCTGTTTGAAAAATGCAAATATTCCGTGTGTTACAATTCTACCCCTTAAGAGAATCTCGGTCCCGAGATTCACTAAAACTACAATCAATACAAAAGATCGAATCAAGCAATTGCATAATAACCGTTGATTCGGTCGTTAACTACATATTTTATACCCGTCAACACCTGCATAAAATGCTCTCTTTTGACCACCAAACTTAGTGGTAGGGATTAATTCTAACTAGTTCCACAAGTTTTGGTATTTTTAAAAGCAATGCAGGAATTCTCCATTTTCGTCAAGAAAAAGGTATCTCATATGGTAAAACGGAGTACACCATCACGGAGGGCTCGTCGCTAATCAAAATGGATATATTACTTGATATATTTGGACTCGGGATGAGAAGATATTGGACAAAGAAGAATTAACATGAAATGATAAATCCACGTGGCGGCAAAATGCGGACCAAGCAAAGAAGACAAAAAAACGCCGCCACGCGGGCCCCACGCGGCAGCCTCCGTCGACGCGGCGGTGGACAAACCACCGACAGGCGGGCCCCACGCGGTCGGCGGTTTCCCCACAGCGGGGCGGCACGCTGGCGCCGCGCCATTTAAAATGAGCGAACCCGGCGGCGACACGTGGCGGCGGGGGAAGCGGCGACAACGCCTAGCGGCGGGGGACGCGGGGACGGGGCGCTGATTCGGCCGGTCGGCCCCAGGACACGTGTCACGCCTTCGGGTGGCTTCCCCATGGCGGTTCAGCGGTTCTCGCCGAGGCGGCGCTGAACCGGCCGGTTGTGGCCCGGTTCAGGCGGTTGGCGCCGCATCCCTCGCCCGATTAATCGCCGACGGCACACGGGATATCCGGTTCAGTCCGGTTCATGGCCTTAATGTCCGGTTTTCCTCCCGGTTCTTTACATGGCGGTGCACACATTAAATTTGCCGACTCCAGCAGCGAGGGGACGCACCTGGCGCCCATAGGGGCCCTTCAATGCTCTAGGAATAATGCAAATAGCCCCCTCCTCTCATCCTATAAGTAGGGGAGCCTCTCCTCCTCATTTCAAGACACCATTCCAAGGGCGAGTCTCTCCCTCTCCTCTAAGAGGACTCTCCCCTCTACTCTTGAGCAACACTCCATTGGGCTTAGGCCCTAGCTAGTGGTAGTAGAGTGATCGGCGGAGGAGAGATGTGAAGGGCCGAGAGCGAGGAAGCGCCCGGACTTGTCGGTGTCTCCCCCAACCTTGTACCTCGGTGGATTCGGGCTTGGCTCCTTCACGGGATCTTGGCTAAGTAAGCTTCCACCTACGGTTCGATAATCTTTATTGTCTTTTGTTTATCCACGATTTATCTACTTGTTTGCGGGATCGATAGTCGCATACCTTCGAAGTCGGGACTCTAGTGGTGGAACCCTTTGACCGGGGAACCCGGCAAACACCGGAGTGATAATCACTAGCGTGAGACGTGGTGTTTGGGCTAGCGGTTTTTCTATCTTTTTGTGAAGCACCCCACGGTCGTGAGGGTAGGCGGCGGGGTCATGACAGCCTTGTCCGTCCCTTGTAATCCCTCCACGTTTGGGTGTGACGTAGAGCTAATTGCCGGACTCTGCCCGGCTTGGGCGAGGGCCGGTGCCTAAAGTGAACAAGTAGCTGCAGGCGGCTAACCATAGACCCTAAAGGTGTAGGGATCCTTCTCGCTAATCCTCCCCATCTTTGGCTTGCGTGTCCTTGGGCAAACTAGTTAGGAGAGAGTACATCCGTTCCACGTGGAAAATACGATACCACGAATATTTTTGGGTGAAAGCTACAACGACAATTACAGACGCTTGCGGATTCTTCTCATGGCGTTAAGAAACGTCAACAAGCTTTCTGGCGCCGTTGCCGGGGAACGGTTGCTATTATCTTCGAACCAAGTGAGTCCTCGTATCTATCTATAAAAAAATAAAACAGTTATTTATTTTCTTTTTCCAAATGAAGCCATCCAATCATTTTCAAAATCCTTACGCTTCAACGGAGGAGTTCACGAGCCGCAATCTCCTACAAAACCATAATTTTCATCTGGCTATGAACTCCATCCGTATTTAAAATCCATTGTTCTAGGCGGACCCCTTCTCTGGCACCACACCGAAAACCCATGTAGCCACCTACAAGTTTTCGAGGAGATATGTGCATGCCTAAGCATTCCTAGCATGACACAAGAAACTCTCATGTGGAAGTTGTTTTCGTTCTCCCTCATAGGGAGAGCAGAACAATGGTACACTTATGTCGTAGGAAGTTTGAATGGGGATTGGAATGAACTCAAAGACAATTTTTGTCTAGCATTTTTCCCCATCAACACCCTACCAAGGACAATCCTCGATTTCGAGCAGGATGAGAAGGAGTCCATAGGTGCAACCTGGGCTAGGTTTGCAATGTTAATACATGATAGCCCAGACTTGTCATTACCCGATAGTGTGCTTTTGCATATCTTTTGTTTGGGTCTTGACATAGACGCTGCCCTATGCCTTGACAAGACCGCCGGAGGGTCGTTTTCACGCAAACCTACAACGGAACAGAGGAAAATCCTTGACCACATCCTAGAGAAGCATGCTTCTCCCATTGTAGAACCTACTTCCCTCCACAACAAGGGCATGTCAAGTTTTGAGGAGCCCTCATCAGTCGAACCATTCCATATACCACCAATAGAACCGACTGTTGAGCCCTCACCCGAACCACGAACACCGAAGGAAGGGATGCTTTATCCTTCGGAGTTCTGGATCAAATTCGAGGATCATGGGAGAACCTTGAACCTTCTATGGCACGAATGGAGCAAATGGAGCACATCTCCTTCTAAGGAAACTTCCTCTAACACGAAACCTTCAAAAGAATGGTTAATGGAAGTGAAACGTTCTTCTGAAGCAATTCAGATTCTTTCACCTTCCACGACCATACCTTGTTCATTACGAGGAAATTCCTTAGATGCCCTACACAACCCCACAACCGAGGCGAATATCATGTCACAATATCTTGCGGAAACCCTTTTGGGTAATATGCCGCTAGCCTCTACCGATAGACTTTTCAAAGGTCAGTTTGGCCTCATCTTTGCATGTTGTGGGATTGCTAGGGCCGTGCCAATAAAAATTTATGAAACCGAGGTTCACTTAGACTTCTATATCTATCCCATCCTCGACTTTGATCTTCTCATAGGCTACCCTCTCGAAAAGCTTTTCCATGAAAAACCTTTAGAGGAGAGCCATAATGAGAAGTTGGGAAAGAATGCTTGTGCCTCTCACCTAGAAATCCCAAAGGCAAAGCATCTTCCCAACCAAAACCAGTTCGAGGAGACGAAGTTCACAACCCCATTCGATTCACCTAAGTTGCTTTTGCATCTTAGTGAAACGAAACACTCGTCGTCCTCACTCGAACACAAGACATGTCCCTCTGGCCATCAAAATGTTGTTCTTGACAAAGGTCAAGATTCAGTGATCATTCTTCATGACACATCTTTTGAGGATAAGAACTCAAGTGCCATGGACATGCACGAAGCAACAACTCTTGAGACCAAGCATGAACCTGCTATTGAGCATGTCAAGTTTTCATTCGAGACTTCTCATGATACATACTCACCTTTGGGTTCTCCAGAGTTTGTTTTGCTTCTAGCCGAGTGCTCCTACGAGGATCACAACCACCTCTTGATCCTTGTTGCTAAACTTTTTAAGAGGATGGTTGTTGATGCTTATGTTTATCATAAACATTGCAAATCTCGTAGTAGCACGATGACGCTAACCTTGCAGCTTGAGTGTAACGCTAACTTCTTAGTGGTGAGGTTGGGAACTTCACCACCTTTCATAGCTGCAAGATGAATTCCCACGGTCAAGCTTTTTACGACCATAAACAAAGCACTTTGCCGGGAGATAACCCGGACTGTCAAAAAAAAAGATGAATAATTCTCTCTTGTTGTATCCAAAAAAAAAGAAGAAGACCTTTGTTCTTATTAATAAAAGCAAGAGCATGTTATTAAGTTAGTATGCACCTTCGGGTATTCTCGTCGCTAACCATTTCGGTGGAGATCGATTAAGAAGATCAAAAGAGGCATGCAATGCATGAAAACATGGGGCCGACATCAGCACACACACAAAAAAAAACTTTGATGCTCATGGATGGAGGAACACACTCAAAAGGAGACCGGACCTTGCAACACTTGACTTTACACAAAATTCCAAGTGTGGGGAAAGATGGTGAGACTCTCAAGTTCCATCCACCAAGGCGTCGATAAAAAAAATATATGATGGTGAATAAAAGATGATGTCACCCTGCCTTGCTGAAAAAAAAGAATAAAGAAAAAAAGAGAAAAAAGATTGAGAAAAAAGAGAAGAAAAAAAAAGAGAGTGTTATCGAAAAGAAAAAAAAATATATACATATATATAGAATAGAAAAAAAGAGAGGTGCAGGTTGGCCCCGCATGGACAAGGAACATACCACAGTGCTGCCTGACTCCACTCATCATTGCTTTCACAAGCAAGATGGGTCTGTCTCTCATCCTTTGCTGCTACCATCAAGACCCATGGCCCGTACACACAAATTTGTGTGTGTTTGGCCTAGTCTTATAGTACACCTGGACAAAGCCATCATGCAAACCGTAGCAACAACTTCAATGCTTCATCCATAAAATCCTGCCGGTAAGTATATCCAGGTATGCAAAGGAAATAAATGTTCACCAACACTCTTACTCATGTTTGTCTCCATGAAAATAAAACTTTATGCTTCCCATATTTTTGATTTATGCTCTAGTTTGGATGAGCTCGTGATATCAAGATTATCCATAGGTCTTTTTAAATTGAGCATGGTGCTTAGGTTAAAAAGACCTCCTTTAATCAAAATTCGACATGGCGTTGGATCTTGGTTATTGAACTTAGAGTATTGTTGTCATGATCTATGGAGTATCTTATGTTGGAGATAAATCAAGGCTATGCTTTCACTGCTTCTTTATGTTAGCCTTGCTTGAGTGATGCTGTTGTGAACAAATAAAATAAAATAAAATAAATAATCTCAATAAAGGCTCTACGGTGTTCGTGCCAGTAGAGTCATGTGTTTTTCTTCTTTTGTTTTTGTTTTCTTGTTTTGAATAAAAACCAGGTACAAGACCAAGTGTGGGGGAGATCTCCCAAACACAATGAACAAACTTCCGAGATCTCCCCAACACAATGCACAAACACCGAGCAATTCATGATGGAGAAGGACGAGGCAAAACGACTACCATTAACTCCTTCCTCTTCAAACAGTGGTTTGTGCAAAACCCTCGCTCTCACATCTCGCAAAAGTTTTGAAGTTTAAATTTGAACATACCAATAAGACAAAACTTTTGAGGCCCCATCTCCATGCTATCCTTTTGATAAAAGATTTGCATACTCTTTATTCCTCGCTAATATTCCTATAACTTGTGAGCTATCTATCATAGGGACCCCATGTTATCTAAGTAATTGGAATATGTGACATAGCTGGATGATTTGAACCTTGCTCTTTTATATGAACTTGGGATTTGTTTTCAAAATTCAAAAATTCAAATAGCATGCTCCTCAATGATATGCAAAATTCTACCGAGCCATATCAAGTTTATCAAGTGCAAAAAACTCTTCCACATATATATGCTACTTATCTTTGCATTGAGCTTGTGTCAAGTCTTGTTGACCCTTGTTGAGATCGTTGTCATGCCCCCAAGATCAAGATCACGTACACTCCACATATACCAGCTATTCCTACACTGGGAATACGCTAAAACATGCTTTCCGTCCACCATACAAAAAGCTCTACTCCTACACTGGGAGTAGACAAAAAAAAGAGAGACATCTTAGAAATAAAATACTCCAAGTTCTACTAGATAGTGATCTCTCTCTATATATATATTTGTGGTTTAAAGAGACATGGCTATGAAAAAAATATGGACACATGAAGGTCCCATGAAAAAAAAAGAAGTTGGACACATGAAGGTCCAAGAGTTCGAAATGAAAAAAAAATGATGAGCACATGAAGGCTCATGCAAAAAGATAGCCATGTTCTCAAGAATAAAGTTTTCATAAAAGAGAGATCACACATATTAAGGAGTATAGTATAGGTTCCACTTTGATATATCCACACACATGCACTTCTTGATCTAGGGGTATGCCATCCTTCTCCTTGGATCCGAGCTTTGACCTATAGCAACATATGCAGAGTAAGTATGCCTTCATATCTTTCCCTACCCAAAGATCCACATATGCTTTTTAGAAGCAGGAAAGAAAGAAGGCAAAACTTTGGTATGCCTTGGTGAGCAATCAACACCTACAAAAATTGAGTGATCTGAGTGAGTCATTTGAGGAGCAAGGCTACATTTACATTTTCAAAATCAAATGAAAACCCAAGTTCCTGCACTTATTTGAAGCAAGGGGATTTGAATCCGTGTTGTTCCATAATTCAATCACCCAAGATTAACATGGTAGACACATCAAAAAGTTCACAAGTCCATGAAGCTTGGAATAACTTGTATGCAGGTTACATATCAAGGAGATGACCCATCTTAGTCCTCAACCTTTACTCGAGGACGAGCAAAGGCCTAAGTGTGGGGAGTCCGTTGACGGTCGTTAACTACATATTTTATACCGTCAACACCTGCATAAAATGCTCTCTTTTGACCACCAAACTTAGTGGTAGGGATTAATTCTAACTAGTTCCACAAGTTTTGGTATTTTTAAGAGCAATGCAGGAGTACACCATCACGGAGGGCTCGTCGCTACCGATCAAAATGGATATATTACTTGATATAATTGGACTCGGGGACGAGAAGATATTGGAGAAAGAAGAATTAACATGAAATGATAAATCCACGTGGCAAAGAAATGCAAAGACTGCGGCGAAGAAGCAAAACGCCGCCACGCTGGCCCCACGCAGCCAGAGCTAAGCCGGGCAAGCCAGTGGACAAACCACCGACAAAGGGCCCCACGCTGTCGGCCGGTTTCTCCACGCGGGACGACGGACGCGCAGCGCCATTTAAAATGAGCGAACCCGGCGACGACACGTGGCGGGGAGGCGGCGTAGGGCCCATGCTGGGACGCGGGCGGGCTCGGTTCAGCCGGGTCCGGACACGTGTCACGCTAGCGCTGGTGGCTTCCCCACGGCGGTTCCGCGGTTCTCCCTAGGCGTCGCTGGGCCGGCGGTTGTGGCCCTGCTCAAAGCGTTGCGCCGCATCCTCGCCCGATTACGCCGACGGCTGACACGATATCCGGTTCAAGTCCGGTTCATGGCCTTAATGTCCAGTTTTCCTCCGGTTCTCGACATAGGCGGTGCACACATTAAATTTGCCGACTCCGGCCTTGAAAGAAGGGACGCCCTAGGGCCCTTCAATGCTCTAGGAATAATGCAAATAGCCCCCTCCTCTCATCCTATAAAGTAGGGAGCCTCTCCTCCTCATTTCAAGACACCATTCCAAGGAAGAGTCTCTCCCTCTCCTCCTAAGAGGACTCTCCCCTCTACTCTTGAGCAACACTCCAATGGGCTTAGGCCCTAGCTAGTGGTAGTAGAGTGATCGGCGGAGGAGAGATGTGAAGGGTTTGAGAGCGGAAGCGCCGACTTGTCGGTGTCTCCCCAACCTTGTACCTCGGTGGATTCGGGCTTGGCTCCTTCACGGGATCTTGGCTAAGTAAGCTTCCACGGTTACGATAATCTTTATTGTCTTTTTGTTTATCTACGATTTATCTACTTGTTTTTGGGGATCGATAGTTGTACCTTCGGGGTCGGGACTCTAGTGGTGGAACCCTTTGACCGGGGAACCCGGCGGATTAACTGGAGTGATAATCACTAGCGTGAAGACGTGGTGTTTGGGCTAGCGGTTTTCTATCTTTTTGGCGAAGCACCCCACGATGTCGTGAGGGTAGGCGGCAAGGTCGTGGCAGCCTTGTCCATCCCTTGTAATCCCTCCACGCTTGGGTGACGTAGAGCTAATTGCCGGGACTCGCCCGGCTTGGGCGGCCCGGTGCCCGAAGTGAACAAGTAGCTCGAGACCCGGCTAACCATAGACCCTAAAGGTGTAGGGATCCTTCTCGCTAATCCTCCCCATCTTTGGCTAGCGTGTCCTTGGGCGAACTAGTTAGGAGAGAGTACATCCGTTCCCTGTGGAAAATACGATACCCTGAATATTTCCGGGTGAAAGCTACAACGACAATTCTGTACGCTTGCGGATTCTTCTGCGACTTTAAGAAACGTCAACAATAACAATTCAATCAATCTAACTAAACACACTAACATGATGAAGGTCCTTAGTCAATCATACTAACACCCAACCTTAGCAATCCTTCTATCGTAAGAGTACTTGGGGTGAAAACCTAATTACTTAGGCAATGGCAAACGTTATTTAATCTTTGATATGCAACATCGTAGGGTCTTCATCTCCACTCCATCTTCACTCCATCTTCATCTCGAGGAAACGAGGGGTTGCAGTGAAAACAATTTTCTTTTCTACTAAAACAAAGCAATAGGGGAGAGTCTAGACTTTGATTTTAGCAAAAATAGCTTTTAAAGGCGTCCATTTCTATCTAGGCATATGTCCCTCAAATTGACATTGCTCGATACCATTTTTGTCACGCCTGGTTTTGCAAGGAAAGACCAGGACATCGCCATATGTGTGCCTAGAAGTCCACACATACAACACGTAATATAAAAATATCAGAAAACAATGCTTTAAAGCGTAAATATAACTAAACAACCACTCACATATTATCAGAGTAACGCGGAACGGTTGCTAAACTTCTCGGGCTCCATTATCTTCAAGGACAGTTGACTGGGGGCTCCGTATGCCAAGAACTAGGATCTTCATCCATTCTCCATGTGACTTATGCCAACAGACTGAGGTGGGGAAAATTGCAAGAGTGAGTCCATGTCGAACTCAGCAAATATAGCAAGGTAGTATCTTACCCATAAAATCATGACCATTATAACATAATAATAAATATGCATAAGTGATAAAGATGAGTGAATGATTTAACAATATAAGCGTCATCATCTTTAATGTAAGTGGTCCATGGCCGCTCGTGTCCGTGAGCACGGCTAGTATACTAGTTTGTCAAACTCAAGGCTAAGTAGTAGCCAGGGGGACTGATTATTAATCAAGTACCCGACACCCCAAGGCCGGCCGAGGGCCTTCGCCGTGCCCTCGCCCGCACCACCCTCCTGGCTGCCCTCGCGCCCCCACCACGCCGTCTGCAGCCCACGAGCAGGCAGAGCGGCAGTCCGATCCTCCCACTAATTTTAATAGTCCGTGCGTTCATTCCCTTGTTCCGTCTGTAGAGTTGGCCTGTGAGGAGAGATCGATTGGCTGTGTTTGTCACGTGCACAACTGTTGCCATGGAACCTTTTTTTTTTTCAATTTTTTTCACGTGACCAGGTTTTGCAATTGGTTTATTTTCGTCTAAGTTTTTTTGTCATGTTTTCTTGTTTTCTTTTTCTAACTCAAATAGTTAGGCGGCTTTTTTTTTTTTTTAGATTGTCCGTCGGTTTACCATAGTTTCATGTTTTTAAAGTCTTCTTGTTTTGCGATTAATACTACATTATTACTTATTCACTTCTGTTCCCAAGGATTGGTGAAACTATAAAGTTCCTATACTCGCTGCAACTGATCCATGATAATTAAAATAGACTTTCCTTTTGCTTGACACAAATCTGCTACGGAATGGGTAAAAAAACTTGTAATAAGCACAACTTTTCAGCAAGATCAAGTACTCATAACAAATTACTGTACACTTTTCTAAAAAACAAATTACTGTAAACTTTCTAAAGTGACAGCGCTGGTCATGAGCAGCACCATCATCAGATGCTAATCACAGCTTTGTAAAATCACCTTGCTGATCACTACTTTCTAAAATGAGACTATTTCTAGACAGAATTAAAGAAATTTGTCTGAATCTTGTGAGCCTGAGTTCTCTGATGGAAAGGTAGGTAATGCAGCAGCGCAACCTTCATATCTTGCAACAAAAGTATTACTGATATAAACTGTGTATCTTCCATAATGAACCCTATTAGCTCGTCTTGGGGAAGAGTGGCACCTCATATAGACACGCAACCAGCTTGTGCTAGGACGCCTAGTCGCCTTTGAAGTCATGATTATGAGTATATCTAATAGTATTACATTCAATCTAGTATATCACATTTAAGATTTAACGGAGCATATCTAATAGTTGAGGTAGGCCACAGGTAGACCTACAATTGTGGTACTGAACTGAACTGAAAGCATCGATTCAACATAAAGGTTCTTGCCTGCAAAAAAAAAAAAAAAAAAAAACTATAAATTTGGCAATAGAAGTATAAGCAATGAATCGACAGCCTAGAATAAAATAGCATGATTCTCTACTGCACATGCTGGCTTATTTAGCGCAGCCTGGGAGCTCCGGCAGATTACTGTAAGATCAAAATATGGATGTATTCAGTCAACACAGATTTTCTTAGTGCAATGAAATAGCTGACCTTACATTGAATTGAAGACCGTGACATAAAAATTAAGAACATGGCAAAGAGAATGCTTAGACTTTCCTGGACTAAAAAGTTATTCACCGTATAGTAGGTGACAAGAAATGAAATCAATAGAGCACATTTGACTGCTTGAAAATAGAAGACACCGGGAGCGGTTGCACGCCTGACATGCAAAGCATATTTTTTGGACTAAAGCGGTTGCACGCCTGACATTCAAATATGCAAGGCCAACATATGAGCTGCACGCCTGACATGCAAAGCAAAATTCACAACTCTATAAAAATACCAAGCCTGAGGTGCACGCCTGACATGCAAAGCAAAATTCACACCTCTATAAAAACACCAAGCCTGAGGGATCAAACCCTGCTGCTCCAGCTATGCGCATTGGGTGTCCATGAGATACCCGCAAGGGCGCAACCATATTTACTAAGGGTACAAAGGGAAAAATACGCTCTAATTAATCACTCCTTGGTATGCTAAATTATGTCCAAAACAAACTGATTTGTGAAAAGGAAGGGAGTAGAGAACCATTAAAATAAAGGAGATAAGTCCTACAAGATATTCACTAGGTAATTAAGAAAAATAGTGCAAACTCAATTCAAATGGGAAATTGTTAACTAGGTAGAAATGAAATAACTCAATTTTCATAAGGGTAAAGAGCCCTGCTATGGAAAGTGGAGCTGTTTTCAGAGGTAGAATACAGTGCTTTCTTTATTTCTTTCGAAAGTGACTCTGTTTCATTAGTAATGCAGCTAGTTTAGTTGCTCAATTCAAAAAGAGAAATTGTTGCCTAGGTAGAAATCAAAATAGAGAGCACAAACAACTGAACAGAATAACAGATTCTTGTTGCAACTTGCAAAAAGATGTGAGAACGCAAAGAAATGAATGGAACCTTTTTCCCGTCATCAAGTACCAAATTCTGCTACATCCTGATGCCCGAAACAAGAAATTTGTAAGGAATCTCATGAATTCATTGTACAAAAAAAAGAAATTTCATGAACCCCGCTTGGTCAGCTTTTGATGGTGCCACACCACCAACCAGGGAAGTGAATATTGGAACCTTGAGTATTAAAATGCAGTATGTCCATCTTTTGTAGGGTTATAATTACTTCGATAATGACATCTCCAAATTGAGCAAGACATTATACTAGTTTTAGGACTTCCATTCTTTTTTCTATAATTATTTGAGATAAATTAGGCCTGCAATAGCTGCATATCACAATGCTCAAGTGTTCATTAAAGTTAATTTCATAAGCACTTGGGCAGTTCAACATGGCTTGTATTGTTAAACAGAGAACTGAGATACATCACTAATCACCTCATTTGGATCCTACCTAAGTGGTAGGCTGTGAGGATACATGCCGGTAATTGGTTTATGAAAAAGTGGCAAAAAAAAAAAAAGAAGATTAGAGAACTGGACAAGTGAACAGGTCTCACAAATGTTGACTGAAAATAAAAAAACGAGTAAGATGCATAAGTGACAGGTAAAAGAAAAAATATCAGGCAAAAAGGTCCCTTGCGGTTACTCTGCATTTCATGCAACAAGTAAAAGATAGAAAATTACCCGGAAGAACTGATCATAGATTGATTTTAGTGGCAGATGAGATCATGCAATGTTGCTGCAGCACTGCTGTGCTTTGGTTTTTACGAAGAACAATGTAAGGAACAAAATTAAATACAAAAGTTGCTATGTGCATATATACTTTAAAAACACATGACCTAAAATACCTCAACTTGCACCTTCGTGCAAATAGATTCAGATTCATGAGCAAAAAGATCAGAATCAGACAATCCTCTTTAGGGTCTTGGATCTACACACGATCGGGAAAGTCATATTGCAAATCAATCATTAATCCCCATTCCCAATAGTAAAAAGGGACCAAAAAATTGGGGCATACAATGTTCAGAATCTTGAGATTAAAAAAATAGATATATTCCTTAAGCTAAAGAATCAGTTCAATTGCAGGAATTGTGGTTAAGAAAAATTAATTTATGTTTGTTCACCAGAAACTTGATCTAGCAAGCACAAAGAGGCAATACCATTCAGCTATTGCTCATAATGACACACCACTGATTAAGTAATTTTTCAAAAGTGAAAATATGGGTTCTACAAGAAATAATTAATACTAATAGAAATCAAATGCACGATAGTTTCTTAGGTGAGTGTCTCCTTACGGCGTAATATATGTATGTGCATGCTAGAGGTCTGGAGGGTACCGAGATGCATCTGCACTCACTAGAATGGCTAAAGGTCTAGAGATTCAGAAAGGCTACAAAAAGTACAGCTGTGATTACATTAATAAAACTGAATCCAGGTTTTGCAAAAAATACAAAGAAGGAAAGAACTGAATCCAGTATCCATATTTCACAGATCACAACTAAAGGTCTTGCTATTGACAAAAAAAAAGGGCCACGCACATGGGGACTGACCTGCAGAATATTCACAGCATCGGCGAGGTAGTAGAAGGGATTACTGCCATGCTTGTCCACCTCGGCAAGGCATATGTATTAGAATACAATTGGCATGTGATCTATAAGAAGACAAAAAAAAAAAAAAAAATTGTTACATGCAAGGGAGGGGCGGATGCTGCCCCCAACCAGATATACGTGCAGTAGGGGATAAAAAAAAAATCCATGGATCACAAATTCATAACCTTCAAGCTTCTAGTATATGAAACAGACAGCACAACATCATGCCACAACTCCCTTGGAAGGTCCAACTAGTAAAACAATTTGTGGTTTCAGAAATAAATATGGTTCATCTCTGGGGACAATTATTGTTGGAAACTTGGAAAAAGATATTTGAAATCATGTTTCGTTGAAGGACTAAGCAATGTCAACAAAATTTGTGAGAAAGAGAAAGCTAAGATCAAACAAGAACATCCATGACCACATAAAGTAAAATTTTTATCAGGTGGCCAAATTTTTAGCAACAATCTTTTTAGCACTACCCTTGCTAGAAAAAAATATTTCTGAATATTTTTTGCAGCAGGTTCAATATATAAATGAAGGCCATGTTTCCATTTATATGCAATAATCCTAATTGAAATGCATATATATTCTACAGGAACAATCATCTAAAAAGCCAGATGAACGTTTCAATGAACTTTGGTTTGATTCTAGAAACATATAGTATTCTGATTAATGCTACTGGTTGGGAATTATAGCACCATATCCTTCCCCACGAGTATCTGAAACCTGCATTGAACCAGCATTATTGGCAGCCCAAGGCAAACTCGTCTTGCTGCAATTGAACCACAATTGTTTATGCAGATTAATCAACGTTTCACCTGATGCAGATTAATCAAAGTTTCCTCAGCAATCAGTGCACACCAAGCCGTGATGCCACATCTCCTGCAGCCCCAACAATCAGAATAAGAATATAATTTTTAATACAAACTAAAACGTTCAAGAGGCTAATACAGAACAAAATCGAGAAACAAATATTAGCCAGCTGCGTACTCTGTTCCATAGATGCTGAACAAATCGATCATGGTGGAGCGATCTCATGGTGGATCCAGCATCGGGTCTCCTAGGAGTGTCGTGCAGACCTGCTAGGGGGCCACGCCTCGTGCTGCGGCGCCGGAGAAGAGAGGCGCGGCGCTGATGCAAAAACACGGTTGTCGCTGATGTCGAGGTGCTGCTGCTCGTGAGAGCCTCTTCTCCGGCGCCTCAGCGTTGGCCCACGCGAGGCCGGGCGCGCTGCAGCGCCGCCGGCCCGGTAGTCGCGCCCCGCCTAGCCCTTTGGCGCGCACCGATCCACAGCCGCGACGGCCCCTGGGCCCCGTCGCGAGGCCCACATCGTAGCCGCGCCGCTTCTTGGATGCGAGGTGGCGGGCTTACTCGCCGCGGGTAACGCGCCAGCGGCGCGACGTGGAT
This sequence comes from Hyparrhenia diplandra, assembly GCA_015847255.1. Classification (NCBI taxonomy): domain Eukaryota; kingdom Viridiplantae; phylum Streptophyta; class Magnoliopsida; order Poales; family Poaceae; genus Hyparrhenia; species Hyparrhenia diplandra. The sequence continues at coordinate 100,129 of JADLZK010011701.1, read as the reverse complement.
CCGCTGCGGGCGGCCGGGGAGGGGAGGCGTCATCAAGGGTGGGAGGCCCGCCACCGATGGGTGGAGGGCCAGCGCCGCCCGACGGAGCAGGCGGTGCCGCTCGATGCATCTGCGAGATCCGCCACAAGATAATCGGGAGGGCCGCCGAGAACGCCGCACAACATTGGTCGACAGCCGGCGGTCGGGACGGGTGGCCGAGAACGGGAGGAGGGAAAGAGCGCGACGGGTGAGGAAATAGAAAACCGCGAGAGCAATCGTGGGTGCGTGGGAGCCCGGAGCAGCTCGAAGCTGGTTGGAAACCGCCGGGGAGACGGGGGAGTGAGAAACAGGCGACATTCGTGTGTCTCGCCCGGTTCGTCGGGCTCGGTGATTTAGACTCGGGTAGTGAATATTAAACACTACCCAGGTAATATATAGAATACCTATATATATATATATATATATATATATATATATATATATATATGGGTCTGTACAGATGGGTCTGTAGTCTGTACAAGGTGGCCTGATGGACGGAACTGGCTTCCAAGGTGTGGTCACTGCTGTAGTGAAGTTGGAGTGGACTGATGTACTAGAATGCTACTCCATTGAAGTCTGAAAAACATTCAGTATACTGAATGCTCAACACTGGATGGAGGTAACTACTGACAAGAAAGATGCTCGACCTGAACACTAATTGGACTACTAAATAATTAACTTTGAAAAATGGAACGAATGTTTGGTTTCTAATATTAGAGCATTATTATTTCTCTTCTGTAGTTTCAGTAGTCACTATTTTGTTCAGGTAATTTTCTCATCATGAGTTTTGGATGGTTCAGTAATTTCAGGAATCCCCTATCCTTCATTGATCTAACACATATTGTTTAGTAGTCAATCCTTATGATTTTAATAATCGTTATTCTTGATTCAGTATAAGTTTTTTGAAAAACCATTTGTTCAGTATTTGACTTTTTTTCCATGTTTTCAGTGGTACTTTAAAGTTCACTCACAGGTGTTCAGTAATTGATCTTTTCATCCTTTGGATTCAGTAATACATCATTCCATCAGCCCCGTAGTCGATCAAGTTTAGTAATACATCCCATCAATAGTAGATCAAGTTTTAATACATCATCCCATCCTACAGGGCCCTCGCGGAGCGGCAGGTGGCACCGACCCGGGCAGAGCAAAGCAGCAGCGAGGCGCTTACGGCATCCCCACCCACCACCGGTGGGGGCGGCGCCCATGCTGGAGTCTGGACCAATGGCTTTCGGTAATCATGTTTAGTAGTAGTAACACTTTCAGTAATCATGTTTAGAAGGCATGCTGGCTGGACTAATGACTGAACCAATGGCTTTTAGTAATCTTGTTTAGAAGGCATGCTGGAGTCTGGACCAATGGCTTTCAGTAATTGGCTGTCGGTGTTCAGTAATTTTTTTTTCGAGTAATCATGTTTACTAATCCACCAGATTTTGATTTAGCATTCGCTTCTGAGTTCAGTAATTAATTTTTATTTTATTTTATCCATTTTTTTGTAATCCCGAAATAATTTACTGAATCAATGGTTTTGTACTATTGACCATTGACGTCTTCCACTTCTAAGCACCGACGCCTCCCATTACTGAATATTGATGCCTTCTACATTAATCGATTGGTAATAATGTTTAGTAGTCCGTCGGATTTCAATTTAGTATTCGATCCATGGAGTTCAGTAAGTAATCTTTGTCTTATTTTGATCCATGTTTTTTGTAATCCCGAAATAATTTACTTGAACCAATGGCTTTCTACTATTGACCACCGATGCCTTCCACTCTTGAACACCTTCCATTGCGGTTCATCCCGTCGGCTTCACTAATTGATACTTTCGGATATAGTACTGCATGCCAATAGCTTAAGTAATCAATGATTTTCAGTAATGCTATATGGCAATAGTCCAAAATACACTTAAGGAATAAATAGTCCAAATACCAAACTATTTTTTTTTTTTTTTCATGGTGTTTGCTCATTAATACATGCTTAATAATTTGGTCGATAATTTCTAAGATTAGTGTATAAAGCGTTTGCTGATAGGGTTCAGGCCGTCTGTTGAGATTAGTGTATATAGTGTCTACTGAGATTAGTGTGCATGGCGTTTGCTCATTATTACATGCTCAGTAATTTATGGTCAGCAACTTCTGAGATTAGGGTATTATAGTATTTGCTGAGATTAGGGTTCAGGACGTTTGCTGAGATTAGGGTTCATGGTTTTTTCAAGATTTAGCTATAGAGCGTTTGCTGAGATTAGGGTTCGGGATGTCTATATATAGAGATTAGGGTTGATAGTATCTGCTGAGATTAGTGTATATATGTCTACTGAGATTAGGGTTTATGACTTGTACCGAGATTAGGGTATAGACCTTTTGCTGAGATTAGGGTATAGAGATTAGGGTTGACACATTTTGCTGTGATTAGGGTTCACACATTTTGCAGAGATTAGGGTTCACACGTTTTTGCTGAGATTAGGGTTGGCATGGTTTTCTGAGAATAGGGTTGGGTTCACACATTTTGCTGTGATTAGGGTTCCTATTGTTCATTTGTGCACACATACATCTTTCTTATATAAATTTAGGGTTCATCGCGGTTGCCGAGTTTAGGGTTCATGTTGTTTGCCGAGTTTAGGGTTCATAGCGTTTGCTGAGTTTAGGGTTTATAGTGTTTGCCAAGTTTAGGGTTCGTGGTGTTTGCTTTGAGTTTAGGGTTATTGGCGTTTCGAAGTTTAGGGTTCATGGCGTTTGCCGAGTTTAGGTTCATCACATTTGTCGAGTTTGTGGTTGACGAGTTTAGTAGGGTTCATGGCGTTTGCCAACTTTAGGGTTCATGGCGTTTGCCGAGTTTAGCGTTCCTAGCGTTTGCCGACTTTAGGGTTCATGGCGTTTGCCGAGTTTAGCGTTCTAGCGTTTGCCGAGTTTAGGGTTCCCGGTGTTTGCCGAGTTTAGGGTTCGTGGTGTTTGTCGAGTTTAAGGTTGTGAAGTTTAGGGTTCATGGTGTTTGCCGAGTTTAGTGTTTGTTGTCGGTAATCAAAGACTTTGTTGTCGGTAATCCAAATTTATGTTGTCCGTAACCACATAAATTAATGCCAAGTTTAGGGTTCATGGTGGTTCATGGCGTTTGCCGAGTTTAGGGTTCATGACAATTGCCGAGTTTAGGGTTCATGTCGTTTGCCGAGTTTAGGGTTGCACAGGAGGTTCCATCGGCACGACTCTCGATTAGTGATTACTAATTACTGATTACGACAATGAGATTATGACAACCTTGTAAGTTTTATGCTTTTCATTTATGCTTTTCCTTGTAAATTTTATCAATTAGTAATCCAGATATCTTGATTATTGATTACTAATTACCGACGACTGTGATTATTGATTACTAACGACTGAGATTGATCACTTACAAGCACACTAATACTAACATTTTTAAGCAGTTGCACGCACACCAATAGTACCTTTGTAGTAATCCCCAAACGCTGAGTAACTAATATTTTTAAATGTATTTCATACACAGAAATAGTATCTCAGTAATCCACGAAACTACATTGTGGAAAAGAATTAGAACACTAAGCTTATCTCCCTAGCATTTCATACGCACACCAGTAATCATCGGAAAAGTTTTTTAGGAGTTTGTGAATAGCATAGTTAGGCCATGTTTGGTTTAGGGACTTTTTAGTCCTTGAGACTAAAAAAGTCCCTTTTTAGTCCCTAAGTAACCAAACAAAGAGGGGACTTTTTGGGACTAAAATGCTATTTGGGACTAAAAATGCAAAAGACCCTACTTGGAGGGTCTTTTGGGACTTTCTTCCCACGCCCGGTCCGTCTCCGCCTCTTCCCAATCCCGCTCGATGCGCTGCCGCCCGCTGCCGGGAGGAGAAGCTTGCCAGCGGCTGGCCTTGTCGGCGCCCCATGGCCGGGCTGTCCCGCGGCCGGAGGATCCTGCCCGCGTCTGGCCTGCGCCGGAGCCCGCCGCCACAATGGTCGGACTCGGCTCGCGGCCGGGCGGAGGAGCCTCCCGGCAACCGGGCTCGTCGGGGTCGCGCCGCTACCGCCTCGTCCACGCCCCGTGGCCGGCTGGCTTCGCTCCCGCAGCCGGCAGAGCCCCTCACGCCCGCAAAGCGCCGACGCCGGTGGAGGTCGCGCCAGCCGATAATGCGGCCGTCGCCGCCGCGATTATTGTCGCAGCCGGAGCATCTACGCAGCGGCTGGCAGCGGCGAGCTCGGGCCCATGTGAGGCACCGCGCGCCTCCGTTCTCGTTGGTGAGCCTCGTGATGGAGGGTCCCATGGCCGGCGCCCACTCACACCGAAGCTCATGCGTACGCGGCTGCCCCGAGAAGAAGGCCAAGCTGTCGACAGTTGACTAACAAATTTTAGTCCCTTGACTAGTCCCTAAACCAAACAGGCAGTGACTAAATATTTTTTAGTCCCAAGTAAAAAGTCTACTCCCTCAAAACCAAACAGGGCCTTAGTACAGTAATCCCTGACATGCATAATCCTGACGAATCATGAGCTCAATTAACTATTCCACGCACTAACACTAACAATAATCTAGGGAACAAATAGTAATCATCTTTTTCCTAGCAAATCATGCGCGCAATTCTTAGATGGAGAGAAGGTATCACTGCTAAGGATCTAGAAGGAATTCCATCTGCAGGGATGCCAATCATGTGTATGCCGTAGGAAATTCAGCGATGCCAATCATCGATTACTGAGACGGACAGACTATTTTTCATAGGAATTTCAGCTGGTGGGCATCAAAATCCAGATGATTTCTTCATGCGTGGCGGAAGGAGGTTACTGCGCCAAATTAATTTGCGACTGCAGATTCCTGGTGTGCGGATGGAGCCCCTGACGCCACACCCCTGCTCTCCGTGCAATGACAATTTCTGAATCCTTCAGAAAAACTCAAAATACGATGTCTTTAGTAGCTTTTTTTATTAGCAGAATCAGCAGTAATATGCTAATAAATAAACTACTTAGTTCAGTAACTCTGACATTTGCAATCCACAGTTTCATGAGCTCGTTATGCCATCGTCACACCCACATCGACAGTATCTCAATGATTCAGTAACTGAAATGCCAAGCATATATATCCTAGTAGCAATTATGCACACACTACTGAAAGGGAGCGAGAGATTTTGGATGCAGAGACGATAATCATGTGATGGGTGAGGGCAATTAACAGAGGGATCACTAAAAGGAAGAGATAAATTGTCGGAGGCAATTTACCAGTTGGGGGCTTCAAAATTCCAATCGATTGAGATCGATTTGAGGGTGGATGAAGCTCCTGTGCGCCGTCATGCCCAAGCGCACCACGCGCTCTGCTCCCTCGCCAGATCCCTACCGCTCTGCTTGCCCTCGCACCCTCTAGTGGACTGCCGCAACCTCCAACTGCTCCTCGCCGCTGCGCACGCGTCGTCGCCGTCTCCTTTGCGCTGCAGCAGCTCGCGGAACCTTCTCGCGCTCCCGTCTCCGCCCGTTAGCTCGCGCTCACTGGCCTCCTCGCGGGAGCTGCTGCGCGCGGGCCGCCACTTCCCCGCGCCGCTCGCACCGCTCCCGCAGCCGAAGGCTGGTCGGTCGCCTTGTTTCCCAGCGTGCCCGGTCCCCGCCGCGCACTCCGCTGCCCCCACACGCCGCTCTTCCTCCTGTGCGCCGCGCGCCCCTGTCTTGGCGGGCGCTCACTCCGCATGCCTTATTGCTCCCGTGCGGGCGCGGCTCCAGCTCCGATGCTCCCGTGCGGCGCCCGCTCACGACGTGCCTCGCTCGCCGCGTCGGCAGCGCCGCGCCCCTTCAGCGCCAAGGTCCGAAAGCTGGTGGGGAACGGGTGGTAATGGAGTTTTGATAACGGGTCGGTCGAGGGAGTGGTGGGATCCGGTTGGAGTCCGTTGGAGGCGGGTTCGATGGTTGTGTTCGGGGGATGCTTTCGAGCGGCGCCGCCGCGCCGCTTCCGCGCACACCACCCACCCTTCTTCCCTCCCGAGTGCCGCCCCGCCCCCCGCCCCGCCGCCGGCGCGCCCCCAATCGCCGGGCGTCCGCCCCTCCCCCTACCCCCTTCTTCTCCAACGCCGCCACGAGCTCCGCCGCCCCCCCCATGGATTCCGCGACCTCCCGCCGCCTACCCATGCCCACGGATGGGAGCTGCCACTCGGCGGCGCCGCCGCCGCCGCCTCGCGCCGGCGAGCCGCCACCACCGCCGCGTTCACGACGCGCCGCCCGAGCCGGCCGGCCGGAATCTATACCGGGATTCCTCGCCGAACCCTAACCGCCGCCGCCGCCGCCGTCGAACTCGCCGAACCTAAAGCTAGGGATGGTGGCTGAACCCTAAGGGCTCGACGCGGCGCCCGCCCCGCCCACCACCCGGCGGCGGGGCCCCGCGCCGCCCGCCGCTCCGCCCACCCGGCCCCCATCCCACGCCTCCCCTCCCCGCCGCAAGACGCGGCTGCGCGCCACGCGTCCGTCTTGGCGGCTATGCGTAGCGGCGCGCGTCTTGCCGTATAAGGATTGTGTGTGTTCGGTCCGGTGCTGTTTGGTCTTGTGGGTGTAGAATTCATTCTACACCTAGGGTGCTATTCTACACCCCGGTGTAGAATCCATTCTACACCCATGAGCCAACCAGCACACATCAACTGACCCAGCCAACCGGCTCGCTCCCCTGCACCCACCGACTCGACTCCCCGCGTGGCCGATCCAGATCCCGCCCATGCGCCCCGCGCGCCGCGCGCATGGTCGCACTTGTGAGATGACCCCTAGTCCGCAAACTCCGCACAGGCCGGCCACGTAAGTCAAGGCATTTTTTTCAAAAATCGTGTTGTACTGATGACTGAGCATAGAAAAATCGTCCAGTCGAATTTTTAGACATGCACGCACATGATAGGTGCATGTACTGCCATATATAGCATTACTGAAAAGTACAGATTACTAAAGCTAGTGGCATGGAGTACTAGTCACTAGATCCAAAGTATGAATTGGGATACACTACTAAATAAAAAAAACATTGATTACTGAATCTATTGGGAAGCATTACTGAAATTGATCCAGTACTAAGCATATGCTGATGTATTACTTAGCACATACATATAATTGATGAGCGTATATTACTGAGTGCATACATGTATTATTAAGCGCATCATGGATTACTAAAATAAAGATTAATTACTGAGCAGTGGATAACTAAAACAAATATTAATTACTAAACACAATGGATTGACTATCGAAAATCAAATTTGATAGATTACTAAACTATTGAGATGCAATCACTTGGATTTTTTTCTATTATTTTAGTAGTTATACAAAAATCAGTTGGCATGGGTTCAGTAATATTGAGTGCATGGGATTTTGCTGTTAAGTAATATTTCAGTTACTGGAATATCCTAATGTTCATTAATATGCACAAGTTCAGTAAAACCACAGGTAATTCATTTGATCTCGCTGGTAATTGAAATAGCTTGTGAATGTGCTTACCGAATTACAGATTATGCGTGGCATGTGTGTCCTTATTCATGTACTATGGTTTACCGGTGGCGCGCCGGCGAATGGGTAGCGCAAATCGAGCCGCGACCGCTGGAGATTCCGCGAGTTGTGGTGGAGAAGGGCGAGTTGTAGTCGCGAGCGTGTGGATATTCCGGCGAAGTTGTGGTAGAGCAAGCTGCGGAGCCATGCCGAGGTCGCTCGGGCAAAACAGGGGTGCACGAGGATAATCTCAAAGAAAATGTGTGAACCCTAATCACAAAGAAAATGTGTGAACCCTAATCACAAAGAAAATTTGTGAACCCTAATCTCAGCAAAAATGTGTGAACCCTAATCACAGCAAAAATGTGTGAACCCTTTTCTCTCAAAATGTGTGAACCCTAATCACAACAAAATGTGTCAACCCTAATCTCAAAGAAATGTGTCAACATTAATCTCAAAGAAAATGTTTGAACCCTAATCTCGGCAAAATGTGTGAACCCTAATCTCAAGAAAATGTGTCAACCCTAATCTCAAAGAAAATGTGTGAACCCTAATCTCAAAGAAAATGTCCGAACCCTAATCTCAAGAAAATGTGTGAACCCTAATCTCAAGAAAATGTCCGAACCCTAATCTTAGCAAAATGTGTGAACCCTAATCTCAAAGAAATTGTGTGAACCCTAATCTCAAAGAAAATATGTGAACCCTAATCTCAGCAAAAATATGTGAACCCTAATCTCAAAGAAAATGTGTGAACGCTAATCTATGCAAAATGTGTGAACGCTAATCTATGCAAAATGTGTGAACCCTAATCACAGTAAAATGTGTCAACCCTAATCTCTCAAAAATGTGTGAACCCTAATCTCAAAGAAAATGTGTGAACCCTAATCCCAAAGAAACGCCTTGAACCCTAATCTCATAGAACGCTATATACGAGTAATCTCAACGAGGCGCCATGAACCCTAATCTCGCCAGACACACCAACCCTAATCTCAAAGAAACGTTCTATACTCTAATCTCGAAATTACCGACCACAAATTAGTGAGCATGTATTAATGAGCAAACGCCACTTGTTGACACATTTTAACGTATACTTTTAATTGTCAACTAAACATGAAAAAGGACTAAAATATAATTAGATAATCTTATTAGGGGTTTATACTAATGATTTCCATGAGTTTTGGTAAAGTTGTGATTTGCGACTTTAACAGAAAACGACGTAATTAAACGCAAATCCAACTCCGAAACGAAGTCTAGAAGGCTCCCGGAATACACCCGACGTGAACGAAACTTAACACCCAAGAAAACATCATCTAGAAGACTCCGTAAGCCACGACGCGTCGCGGGACCCGGGGTGGGACCCACCCCTCGGGCCGGGCGGCCTCCCCCGTCGGGCCGCTCGGCCCGGCCCCGGCCAAGTCGGCCTCGCCGAGAATGTTCGTCCCACCGCCTCTAAGACGCAATCTAATCCGCTTCGTTTAATGTCGGTCCGATCCGAAGGCGACGGTGGAGTACGAGTTGTAATCAAATCCAACACCCGTACCTCCTTCGGACTATATAAGCAACCCCAAGGCGCCCCCAAGAGACATCATCTCCTCATTAGCTATCGGCAGAGAAAAAATCTAGGGTTTCATATTAGAAGAGAGAGAGGTCCCTCTAGTTGTCTAGTTCATCTAGTTCTAGTTCTAGTTCTAGTTCTAGTTCTTCTAGTTCATCTAGTTGTAAGATCAAGAAGAGAGGCGAGGAGAAAGCTTGAGATCCGGACTGTCGGATCTTCATCATCATTGTACTTCCGCCGCAACAAGTTCGCCTTCACAATCTCCGTGTTCTTCATTTATTATTTCTATTTATTCTATTTAATTACTTTCAGTTCTTACTTTACTATATTTACTTTGGATCTCTGCTTCGTATTGAGTGCTCTAGTTATCGTGACGTCGCTAGAGTAGTAATCGATAGTGTAGACGTGGTGTCTAGACTAGAGTTTACCCGAGTTTGCGCCCAATCCCACGGTTAGTTGTGGTAGCCCTGGGGGTGACACCACTGCCGGTCTTTGTATTCCACCACGCTCGGGTTGGTGATTCGTAGAGCTTTTTGGCGGCCTTCCCCGATCACCCTTTCCCCAGTCTTTTTTTCGAGGATCGGGGCCGTACCGTTGTTCGACGTAAGTATAGAGTGAGCCTTTGATCATATAGATCTCATTAGAATATTTAGAAAACTTAACCCTCTCTTCCCACATCATTACCATTATTATCTTAGGACGTTCTAAACCTTTCTAGTACACTTCACGTTCCCGTGGAAAATCGATACTAAATACTCCCGGGTGAAAGCTACATCGGTATCCGTGGCGCTTGGATTTCTCTATTCGCGTTAATTGATACCAACACCACAAACCATAATCTCGCCAAAAAACTACGCACCCTAATCTCGATAACGCTATATACACTAATCTCGGCAGATGCCATGAACCCTAATCTCGGGTAGACTCCCCGGACCCTAATCTCAGCAAACGCTCTATACCCTAATCTTAAAAATTACTGACAAAAAATTATTGAGCATGTATTAATGAGTAAACGGCACGAACCAAAATCTCAGCAAATGCTCTGAAACCTAATCTCAGTAAACGCTATATACACTAATCTTAGTAGACGCCATGAACCCTAATCTCAATAAACACCATGAACCCTAATCTTATAAATTACTGACCATATATTACTTAGCTATCTACACTAATCTCAGCAAACGCCACAAACCCTAATCTCGCATTCCATGCCCTAAATCCTAATCTCAGCAAACGACATGAACACTAATCTCAATAGACGCTATATACACTAATCTCAGCAGACGCCATGAACCCTAATCTCAACAGACGCCCTATACCCTAATCTTAAAAATTACTCACCATAGATTACTATAGATTACTGAGCTATCTACACTAATCTCGGCATGCTTTTAAAACCCATTGCCCAATAGGGGGAGCATGCTTTTGAAAAGACGATTGCAAAACTCATTGCCTAGTAGGGGCATTCTTTTCAAAAGACATTTTGCCTCGAAACCTATTGCCTAGTAGGGGGCATGCTTACTTGCCTCCAAAACACATTGCCTGGTAGGGGCATACATTTAAAATGACATTTGCCTCCAAAACCCTAATCTCAAAGAAACGCCCTAAACCCTAATCTTATAAATTATCGACTATATAATGAGCTATCTACACTAACCTCGGCACGACATAAACCCTAATCTCAACAAAACGTCCCAAACCCTAAATTCAGCAAACAACATGAACCCTAATCTCAATAGCGCACGCCATGAAACCTTATCTCGCCAGACGCCCTAAACCCTAATCTCATAAAAACAACATGAATTCTCGAACCCAAAAAGACTAAGGGTTCCCGAACTCTTGAATTACTAAAGCTTGCGATGTCGCCGCCGCTTCGGGGGAGAACAACGAGGATCTGCCTCCACTAGAACATCATACGAGTGTAGACCAAAAACGGTGGCGATTCTTGAATCACATATAGGCGATGCAACAAAGCATATATAGAACAAAAATGACATCAATATTCGATAAGGCATCAATATCCAAAGAATGCAAGGCGTCGGTGTTCGATGAGTGCAAGGCATCGATGGTCAATAATAGAAAGGTATTGGTTCAAGAAAAATATATCGATTACAAAACATGGATCAAAATAAAACAAAGATTAATTACTAAACTCAATGGATCAAATACTAAATCGAAGTCCGATGGATTACTAAACATGATTACTAAAAAAAGGTATTGTACTACGCCACTAACATATTATCAAAAAAACCATTTGTCCAACATGTGCGCCACCGTCGATGGCGGACGGGATCTTGCTTCGGTGCCACGCCCACGCGACACCTATGGTGATGCTATTTCCCGAAGCGATGGGCGCCCGGCCACGCGGCAGCGCCCGAGGTCCCTCGTGGGCGCCGGGAGACCATGTCCCCCATGCCTTTCTTTGCTCCGCGCGCCTAGAGAACCCGCCTGCGAGGAGGGCGGATCACCTGCTATTGCGCCTCGATGCTGCTCCGCCCAAGGGTATCCACAGACATGTGCATATCCTCATATGATCCCGGAAACATAGAGCAGATGGCATCAAACTTCAACCTCCTCTAGATCAAAATATAATAATGTCGAATGTGATCCTCTAGGTAAAAATATAATAATGCCGAATGGTAGGCAATCAATGAATAAATACAAAATTACTGAAGAACAACAAAAAAAATTGAAGCTAAAATGTCATTTAAAACATTATTGAGCATTCTTGAGCATTAGAAAAATGTATGATTGAAACAAAAGGTACTAAAGCAACAAACGGTCACATATCTTACTGAAAATTCATACAGCGGCCAGCGCTGCTAGAGTTCACTATCAAATGTTAGTCAAAAAGTGGAAGGAGCGAGGAAGCACCGACCTAAAAGCATCCCCAGTCACGGCACACGGGCGGCAAGCGTCCCAGTAATCATTTTTTTTTTTTGAGGGAAGCGTCCGTAATCTACATGTGAACACGTTGCCCGCAGAAGTTTTATTACTTAATAAAACTGAAACTCAGATTCTTGAACATAATATATAGAGGTATTACTTGAAAATAAGCAAATGTATACCACTGAACCAAAAAAATTGCATTCTTAGGAGTTGCTTAACAAATGAGGACTACTTAATTTCTTTTGAACATGCTTAGCTGAGTATCAAACCCAAAAAAAAAAAACTGAAATAATTTTACTGAATGCTGCGAAAGGGTGTAATACTGAACGCATATCTGCTATAGCTGAAAAAAATAGAGCACACTATCTATTCTTTCTTGGAACAACTAAATTGTATTGGTTTAGTAAATATTTCAGAATTAGAAAACATGGATTACTAAACACCATTAATTACAGACCAACTACTAAATCGAAATATGATGGGTTACTGAACGAGATTACTGAAAAATAAAAGTTCACAACAGCTGCTTTGGTCCCAAACAGGCCTCAAGTATCAAGCCCGACAATAACTGAAAAACTATACATGACCGCTGAATAAATCAAATAGTCTTGCGCTTACTTATTTCAGTAAAATTGGACCTCCACTAGTCCAATCTCTAGGCTTGCAATTGCCTGAACTGCTCGAAGCTCTCAACAAGCATGAATAATGTTGCCAGGAGCCCAAGGATGCAGCCAAATATCTATCTGAAATCAATTCCAATCCATTATTACTGTGAAAAAAAAATCAACTAGGAATGGACAGGTGCATTCTTCAGGTAATCCCCGCAATAACTGCATGAACTACTAAGAGAACCAATGTCAGCACATTCCATGAACTGCTCGCACCCAAACAACACAGAAAGAACAAATTTCAGGGAAACAGGGAGGAGAGAGGAGAGTATGAAAGGGGCAAAGGGCTTCACCTCGATTTCACATTGCAGCTCCTTAACGACCTTGTGATCAGCATGCCGCCGCAAAAATGAATCTGAAAACCTAGCAAAGTTGAGTCCGTAGGACATCCAATCTTCAGATCGAGTTTTTGAGGGCCACCGATTGGAGCTCCCGTGCGTCGCCGTGTCTGGCCTGCGGCACGCACCAGAATCCTCTCAGGCTCATTGATCCCATCGCATCTCCCCACGCCGCCTTGCGCTGCCACAGGCTCGCAGAACCTCCTCGCGCTCGCCAATCGCCGCAGCTCGCGCGCCACGCACCCTACCCGCGAGCTCGCTGCACCCGCCTGAACCACCTCGCCGCTCCCGCTCGCCGGCCTCCTGCCCGGTCAGCCTCGCGCTCGCCGCTCGCATGCTCGCGGCTCCCGCTCGCGTGGGGAAGAAGCCAGGGACGGGGGACGTGCGGTCTTGGTTTACCGGGTCGGGAGGGAGGCGGGTTCTGTTCTGGTTGAACCAGGTTGTGTGGTTGGGTTGGATGCTGGTTCGTTGGGTGTAGAATCAATTCTACACTAGGGTGTAGGATAGCACATAGGTATATATATATATAGGGAGGTTTTTCTACTCCTAGGGTAGTTACTCCCATCTATTTTGTACTTGCGTCAACCCAGCTTGTCCATAATGGGTCCGCTGGTGTGTTAATCAGATCCAGTTAAGCATGCATGTGCCTAACCGTAAGGAATGAAATTGAAAAATTTACTATCTACTGCATCGTCGCCGTGATTCGCGGTTGGGTATTGCATGTCAGGTTGGCCGGTAGGGCATACTATTTTTAAAAATTGTTGTACGCTTATTAACTAATTTATTGATTAATGATTATATATTGATTAAAGTATGCTCACTACGCACACTTTGAGAGTATGTACATATGCGTTCATACTTTATGTATGGCAGCATATACACATACCTTTTTTGAATGGGAATGCATATATACTAATTTGAGAATAGTATATACACATACTAATTTGAGAATAGTATATACACATACTTTTTGAATATTAGAGTGTATATATACATACTAATTTGAGAAGAGTATATACACATACTAATTTGAGAATAGTATATACACATACTTTTTGAATTTTAGAGTGTATATATACATACTAATTTGAGAAGAGTATATGCATACATACTCTTGGACGGGAGTGTCGATGCTAGTTTATAGAAGGACGTATGCATTCATACTTGGTATATGTACATACTTTTCTTGTAAAGAGTCGTGACGTATGCATTCATACTTAGTATATGTGTCTAATTTCGTTGACAAGAGAGTATATATGTACATACAATTGTATTATACTGATCGAGATGAGATGGTACATTCGTATACATTATGGACCATATATACTCAAAGTATCTCTGGAAGGAAGTATGTACACATACATATTCGCAAGTATGTACACATACATATCCGCAAGCATACTCGTTACTGTACTTTTCACAAAACTCTACAACCAAGTGCAACTTTGTTTGTTGTAGAAGCAGCGTTCCATTCCTGTCCGGTGGCTCCATGAAATTCAGAAGGTCGTGCAACCTGACAGCAAAATAGAAACGGATAAGGAATGAGCTAAAAGACCAGATCGCGATCGACGAGAGAGGCAAAGATGACTAATACAATAAATTGTAGTGAAATGAATACCTGGGTGTCTCATGCATGGATCCTGCATCCGTAATATGGGCTGTCTCATCCTCCGTCAGCTGGGAGAGGAAAGGTGCCGCCGCCACGGGAAGCTGGCGCCGTCGCACGAGATCCAACATGGCCAGAGGCCGCCCATGGATCTGCGCCGCCATGCCTGGGGAGGGTGTCAACGCCATGGCCGTGCAGGCTGGAAGGAACAAGCACGACAAGGGGTGCAGACATCGACGCGGGAGACCGCCGTCACCACAGGACGCGACGCACGGCAGCCATCGGTGCGATCGGGTTGGGGAACGTTATCGTCGTGGCTCCATCACAGCCAGGGATACGCGCATCGGCGCGGGGAGTACCGTCCGCACGGGACGGGAGACGCACGCACGGCGCAGCCAGAGAACCAGCGCTCGGAGCAAGTGGGACGTGCGCCGCCGCCGACGGGATGGCCATGCGCACGATGAGATCGGTTGAGGCTGCCGCCACCTCCTTCATCTGTGGTGTCACCGAGATTTTTGTCGATCCAAATGGGGAGGATTAGAAGTAATATAGGACCGGTAGTTTCAGGCCATCCATTATCGGAGCCACTTAATTAATTGACCCGCTAAGCAACTTGACTCCCGTCATTTGTGCGGGAGAGGATAATACACGTGCATGCAGGTGGGAGTAACTACTCCTAGGGAAGGGAGTAGAAAAGATTTTCCATATATATATATATATATATATATATATATATATATATATATATATATATATATATATATGCAAATCAGCGCGGTCTTGAAATTTTCCCCAATTCTTTTGAACACCGCGCCACCAGTTCCCCGCGCAACCTGAGCCACCACACGACGCCGACAGAGCACCGCCGCCCACCTCGACGCCATCCTTCACGGCTTCGCCTCCATCGACGCCACCCACCTCGGACGCCGCCCACCTTGAAACCATCCTTCCCTCCATCGACAACGACTTGTTGAGCTACCTATTAAGGGGAGGGCTTTTACTTGGAGTAATATGCAGTCTGAGCCTTTGCTTGAGCAACTTGATTGGTTTTTTACTTCTGTTAATTGGACCTCAGAGTTTCCTAACACTACTGTCACTCCTTTGGCTAGACCAACCTCTGACCACACTCCCTGCAGGGTGTCTATCGGCACCAACATCCCCAGGTCTGCAATTTTCAGATTCGAAAACTACTGGGCCTCCCACTCTGGTTTCTTGGACACTGTCAAGCAGTCTTGGGAGAAACCTCGTCGAGAGCCCATAGTAGTGTTTCAACTTTATCTGAAAAATTCAAGAGACTCATCATATATGATCTTAAGAAATGGAGCAAGGGTTTGTCCAATATGAAACTTAAAATTGATAATTGTAATAAAGTGATTGTCTACCTTGATGCGATTGAAGAATTCAGGTCCTTATTTATCCCTGAATGGAATTTCAGAATTTTAATCAAGAAGCAACTCAGCTCCCTGCTTGCCCAGCAAACTCAATCTTTGGAAGCAAAGGAATACAGATTAACAGTGAAGTTTGGAGATGAATGTACCAAATATTTCCA
This sequence comes from Hyparrhenia diplandra, assembly GCA_015847255.1. Taxonomy (NCBI): domain Eukaryota; kingdom Viridiplantae; phylum Streptophyta; class Magnoliopsida; order Poales; family Poaceae; genus Hyparrhenia; species Hyparrhenia diplandra. The sequence continues at coordinate 84,075 of JADLZK010011701.1, read as the reverse complement.
TTCTATGGCCACTATATCCTATAGAAAAAAATCTGATTGCTCAAGTTCGGGATGATTATGGTGTTTCTCGATCCAGCATGAGGATAAGGCTAATCATTTTTGGTTCTCTTTCAGAAATAGAATGGGGTCTTCAGATGGAGTTAGAATGGAATTTGACTTGCCTGCCCTTGTTCCCAATCACTCTGATATGCTTGGATTCCTTGATGCCGATTTCTCTGAAGCTGAAATTGATCATCTGGTTAAAATCATGCCTTCTGACAAGGCCCCAGGGCCTGATGGATTTAATGGACTTTTCATAAAGAAGTGTTGGCCTATTATTAAGGGGGACATTTACAAGCTATTCAGAGAATTCTTTAGCTCCAATGTGAATTTATCCCCTATTAACAATTCCTTTATTGTTTTGGTGCGAAAATTAACACCCCATCATAGCTTCTGATTCGACAGGCCTATTTCCCTCCTCAATTGTTGTGTCAAGCTCCTTAGTAAGCTGCTGGCCGAGAGGCTTCAGAGAGTGATTTTGGCAATTGTTCACAAGAACCAATATGGATTTATTAAGCAAAGATCCATCGGGATTGTCTTGCTTGGAGTTTTGAGTACATCCATCAATGCCATCACTCTAAACAAGAGATTGTTATTGTCAAGCTAGATTTTGCTAAAGCTTTTGACACCATCGAACATTCTTCCATTATTAGTATGCTTCATGCATTTGGTTTTCCTGATAAATGGATTCAATGGGTGCATCTAATTCTCAATTCTGGATCTGCTTCTATCCTCTTGAATGGTGTTCCTGGAAAATCCTTTGCTTGTAAAAGAGGGGTTAGACAGGGGGATCCTCTCCCCCCCTCTTTTTTTGTTATTCTTCTTTGAGATCCTTCAGTTTTGTTATGAATGGGCTCTATGAGAAGGGGGTGTTCAAGCTTCCAATCCCGCAGCCCAGGGGACTTTCCCATAGTGCAATATGCAGATGACACGTTGCTCATCATGCAAGCAGATGCTAAGCAGCTTTTCTGCCTTAAAGCTATTTTGGGGACTTTTGCTAGCTCTACTGGTCTTAAGGTTAACTTTGACAAATCAATTATTGTGCCTATTAATGTTTCTCATGAGAAGATGGAAATTTTGGTGGCACCTTGGGATGTAAGATTGGCTCTCTTCCATTTACTTACTTAGGTCTTCCCTTAGGCCTATCTAAGCCTACGATTGAAGAGTTTGCTCCCTTGCTTGACAGAGTTGAAAGGAAGCTCTCTGCCTGCTCCTCTCTCCTCTCTTATTCTGGGAGAGCTGAGTATGTTAACACTGTCATTACTCCTACTGTCACTTATGCCATGTGCACGTTCAAGTTGCATAAAGGAGTGATTCAGGGGGTGGATAGAATTACTAAACGAAGGCACGTGGAGGGGTATCTTTTGCAAGAAAAAAGAGGTGGCAATTTAGTGGCCTGGCCTTTAGTCCAAAGACCAAAAAAGAAAGGAGGGCTTGGTGTGAAAAATCTCCTTCTCCAAAATGATGCTCTCCTTATGAAGCAGCTACACAAATTCTACTCTAGAGTGGACACCCCTTGGGTGCATCTTGTTTGGTTCAAATATTACAATGGCGAGTTCCTCATATTCAAAGGGAGATGGGATCTTTCTGGTGGAGAGACGTTTTCAGGCTCAAGGATCTTTATGCATCAATCACTTCTTGTCAGTTGGGTGATGGTTCCTCTATTCTATTCTCGGAAAGACTCTTGGGCTGGGCGAGTGCTTGGAGGATTTTCTTTCCCAACCTTCTTTGGATATGCGGATCTCCAAATATTTCGGTCCTAGAGGCATCCCATGCCACTAGTTTGGAGGAACTTTTATTATCCCCATTTCCCAGGCTGCGGCTTCTGAGCTTGAAGAATTAAGAGTTTTAGCCCATGGGTTTGTCTTCTCTGATGGTCCTGACCAGAGAGTTTTCTGTTGGGGCAATAGTCGTTTTTCTGCTGCTAAGCTTTACAAGATGGTCTTCTCTTATGATCATGTGCCAAGGATCTTTCAGCTAATTTGGAAATGCAAGGTCACCCCAAGAATTAAGTTCTTTGCCTGGCTCATCTTTCTTGACAGGTTAAATACCAAAAGCATGTTGGTCAGGCGTCACTTTAATGTTCAGCCGGACAGTCTCTGCGTTCTTTGTGCGAATAGAGAGGATGAATCTATTGAGCACTTGTTTTTTCTCTCCCTTTTGCTCGGGCCTGCTTTGGGATAAAATTGGCATGGTTTGGATTATGGCTGATCGACTTCACACTACATTGTCGAAAGAACCAGGTGGCATCGGGCAATTCTTTGTTCATGGAAGTTTTCCTTATCGCCGCTTGGGAAATCTAGAAGTTCTGAAATAGACAAGTTTTTGATGGCGTCCGGGCTTCCACCGATAGATGGCTTAACTTCAAGGATGAAGCTTAAAAGCGGGCCTTTAGACTTTCAGTCCGATAGAGTTTACGTGTTAGATTGGTTAAATAATTTATAATCTGTAATCTTTTTTTGGTTTTCTTTTTTCTCTTCTCTGCCCCCCTCCCCACCTTGGTCTTGGCTCTCTCTTGGGTATGTAAGTTGTCTCTCCTGTACTCTCTCTTTTGATTTATTAAAAGTCTTGTGTACCGTGGGCTCCTCGCCCGCGGTCTTTTCTCGTCAAAAAAAACGACCACCTCGACCCCGGCCTTCGCCGACCCTGGCCTTCGCCAACCTCGACGTCGTCCGTCAACGTCTCGTTTCTGCCCCCTTCACACTTTCGCCCACACGACCCCATGCGAGGACTTGGAGGAGCGCAAGGAGAGTGGCTTTCTCCACCCTCCCTAGGTGCTCTCTCTCACTACCCCTTACGTGTTCGATAGAATGCTTTAGCGATGATAACTGCACCCTCCCTCTTCGGTGTAGCACGGCCTCCATTCTTCGTCGTATTCCATCTCCAAATTCGGCTTCCCTCGTGCCATCCTCGTCCACGACGCCGGCCGAACGCGTGCCCCTCCACCTCCATGCCCGCATCTCCGGCCCACCCCCCGGGAGCGGCGGACATCGGGCTATTACCCACCCCCAAAGGTGAGTGCGACGCCATTTCCCCCACCTGTTTGCTCAAATGTGTGTTAGATTGGGCAGCAACTTGTTATTTTGTTTTCTACAACATTTGTACCAACCGTGAACACGCTTGTGTCACGCCCATGGTTCGTCCCTCGCAAGTTAGTCCGTCGTCAAGTTCAAATAGAACCGGCCGATAACCCCGGGGGCGGGAGAGCCGCATCACCGCAACCGCGGAAGCTGCGAATGAGGAAGAGAATTGGAGCCCGAGCGACATCTTTGAAACTGGATCAATGTGACCAAGGTGACCGGGTAATGTGCCCGGATTCATGTGACTAGCTAGGTTGCCATACACACGAAAGTTAATTGAGAGTGTCTTATCTTGCTTGGTACTGTTTGCGTAGCAGGAGCGTAGTGCCCCAGCAGCCAGAAGGTTCGGTAACAGAGAAACCCAGAACCAAGCGAGGCAAAACAAAGCTTCCTGAGACGAATATAACCTACCATATCAGTGAGGTGGATGAGTACGGGGAACCAACCGCACCCCCAATAGCTGTGTCGAAATACTCTAGTGTCTTGGGGTTACTTGTAAGGGACAACATCCCAATTAAGTTTAGGAAGTGGACTGGGAAGGAAACAGATCCGTGGAAGGTTCCTGACGCTTCGAAGAAGCTTGTATGGGTCTTGTTAAATGATTATTTCTCCTTCGAAGAGGGTTGTGACAAGGATTTGGTAATGAAAAAGGCTTATGAAACCATGTGTAGATGCTTCAGGACTTTCAAGGGGGATCTGTATAAAAAGTTTGTGCTCCAAGATAAAGAGCCAAATTGGGATGCAGGAGAGTACAGCTCATAGAGGATCTACTGTGAGAAATTCAAGGAACACAGACTAAGCAATGAGTTCATACAAGTGAGCATGAAGAACAAGCAGAACTCGCTTTGAAAAACGAAAATCCTCATCATCTTGGCTCTAGTGGCTATGCCCAAAAGATGCCGGAATTTCAAGCAGAACTGGATGACATGGAGAGACGCCGCACTAAAGGTTTACATGTTGACACTGTAGATTGGGAGACAGGATCGTTATTATACTGTATGGCGAGGAAAGTACGCCACTCTACAGAACACAGGAGCTTTAGTACTGAAAATCAACCCATGAGCAACCTCGTCCAGAAGATCTCTGAAGTAACTGAGGAGGTGAAGAAAGGGTCTCGCGCTTCTAGGAGGGAGAATGACGTGCTCACCCAAGCACTCAGAAACAAGGAGCACCCTGGTCGCACTAGAGGAGCCGGTGTTGTTCCTTGGAAACTAGCATTCCCGGATTACTCTTGAGAGTATCGGCGCCGCTCGATTAGTGTACAGGAGACTGAGGCAGAGTTGAATAGACATCTGCAAACGATGGTGGATGTCAGAGTTGAGCAACTTTTGTCTCAAAGACAAGCAGCAGTACAGGACCCTAATGATGCCTGAGCCTTCATGCCAAGGGCCGCAGCAGCTGCGGATCGACCCCGTTTGAGAAAGATGTGAATGCGCCTCATGCGGTGGACAACATCAAAGAACCTGTCAATGTCAAGTTGTACGTCCGTCAGCAATGGACGAAAGACAAGGTGGCAGTCGGCCAGGCCTGGCCGACCACTGAAGATGGGGTCATCAATGGCCAAACAATTCCACAGGGGTATGCTCGCGTCAGCATTGATACCATACTTGATAAGAAGTATAACAAGATAGTCATTGAGCACCCTACATTGGAAGACAGACCCAAACTTGGTCAGAACATCCACCAGCAAGTTTTTTGGCGCAAGCGCTACATTAAAATTTGGACGGCCGAGTTGTCATCGGATGATGAGGAGGACTATGAGTCTAATCCCTCCCATAATACTAATCTTAATAGAACTCCTAGTTCCCATGTCAAACATGTGCCAACATCCCCAGAAGACAGATTCATCCTTCCTCTTCATTACCCCCTGAACATCATAACCCTCCTAACTCTTCATCAGCCCCGCCAAAGCAGGATCCTCCTCCTCAAGTAGCGCCAATCACAAGATCAAAGGCAAAGGGAAAGGATACCTCTCGTGAACCAACCCTGTCATACCAACAAAAGGCCGATGCATTACGTTTTAGAAGTCCAAAAATAGAAAATTTCTCGACCCCCGGAAGGTAGCATGCAATACATTCGTCAATTTTATGGTCTCATTTGTGGAAAAACACGGCAACCAAATGGATCAGCGCCAAGTTCTGACACCAGAAGATAAAATGAAAGAAGCCGAGAAGAAGATAAAGAGGCTTGCCACTAAGAAAAACATGAGTATTGAAGATGCTTTGCAGACATGTATTATGCCTCGAGATGATCCCCTACCAATGGCAATGCAGGTTTGTAATGGGGCGTAATTTGGTTGAGGATGAGTCGGTGATGAACTTGACCCGACCATGCATAAATTGCATGACTATTACCTAGATGAAACAAGGGATCCAATTTTGGATGGATTTACGGTTATCATCCCTACAAAAGTCTGTTTTTCATTATCGAGAAGAACAAAAGATATTTGTTGGATGGGATATCTTGTTCCAACTATACCAACAACGCGCCCTCGATACACAAATCTTGACGCTATGGACGATGTAAGTACGACTCGCATGGCAATGCAATTAACTACTATCCAGTCACAAATTGTTAAGTTTTGAGCATTACCCATGGTTTTATGCAGGTATATCTCACAATTTTGTGAAGCCATCAACTTATTCCAAAATTATGGCTTCTTCGAACCCACCAAACTCTCTGAAGTCAGCGTCGGAGGACTAAACGGAGAAGACCCGGAACATCTGAAGAAAAATTTGAAGGATGTTATTGATGAATTTGTGTTCCGCGGGAAAACAGAAATCTTACTAGCCCACAACTGCGGGTATGTGTTCACCACTTTTAATTCATATGTACGCATCTTTCTCATTAAGATGATTCGATAATTAGGAATTTGTGATTGCAGTCACCATTTTGTCTTCGTTGTTGTCAATCTTACACGTAATGAAATCTTGGTGTGGGACTCGAAGGTTAAACCACTTTCTCTTCTGGATCCACTAGTAAAGTTGCTGAACAGGTAAGTGTCCCTAATAACGTATTAATTTTGACATCACGTGTGTGATGCAAGTTAGTTTCTCACTATTTTCTAACCCACAGTATATATTTGATGCTTGTGAGACTGGTACAATTGTATTGTAACTAGATTCTACTACTGCTACTTTTGTAACCCACAGTATACATTTGATGCTTGTGAGATTGGTATAATTGAATTCTAACTAGATTCTACTACTACTACTACTACTACTTTTCTAACCCACAGTATAAGCTCAACTCTCTCTATATAGGCCCTTTTGTTAGGTCTTTAGACCACTAATTTGAACTTGATATCATCATAGTGCATTCTAATTTTTTCCCTTTGCCCTCTTTTTAATGTGGCTCGGTGTCCGTGAAGCAAAACTCGGGCCTTCATTTGTCCCATTCAAGGTTGAAAAAATGGGGGAAAATAGTGTGCCTCGGTTAGATCGACCACCGCGAACGATCGATCGCGGTTTCTATGCAATGTGGGCAATGTTTAAAGTCCTCCGCGCGCAAACGAAACAACAAGATGAAACTGTGTGTATACTCCCCAATTCATTTGGTTTTCTTGAATAATTCAATAAACTGATCTACTGATTCATATATATTTTTCTGAATGACAAATAAGAAGAAACTCAACTACAACCAGATCCTACCGTCGGAGATTGCAAAGATCTTTGCAAGAGGAGCTGGCCAAATTCATCATAGATGAGGTATTGTCAAAAGCGGGGACGTTTTCCATTGCAAAGGCTAGGTTCTATAAGTGCCAAAATACACGGAACTTATCAAGAGACTAACAGTTTTGTTGTTGATGTTGTGAGAGAATTGAACATGTGAGCTACTCGATGTCTTGGTCTGCTGACCAAGACCCTGGCGTGATCTAAACTTGTGAGCTATTGCAATCTGTTACCCTACTTGGCTGCGACCAAGACCCTATGATGTGGACATGTGATTATGATAATGGTTTGTTGATAAACCTGACATTATACATTGCTGTAATTACCGGTCATTCTAATTTTCTAACGCTGCTGGCTATTACAAACCGGCACTATTGGCATAGCAATCACTGCCGGACGTCAAAAAAACGGTAGTGCCACTGTCTACAACACTGTAGGTTTCGAAACAACCCGGCGGTGTGGAAATAACAAACACTTTCAGTTGTAATGTAACCGGCAGTGTGATCGTAAACATCTTTGTCGGTTGACACAGAGTCGACAGTGTTCTTTACTATGGTACTGTCGGTTTCGATACACAACCGAAAGTGTTTTGTTCCTCAACACTACCGGCTCCGTTGCAAACCGGTAGTGTTATTTGAAGTAATTCTGTCGGGTCGTATTGACACCCGACAGTGTTGTCTCAAATCACCGCCGGTGTTTTGACCCGGTAGTGTTTTGAACCCCACATCACTACCGCTATGGTTCTGCTGGTTCAGTTTTTGGCAGTGAAGGGGGGTTGGAGCCCGGTAGTGATGGACAATTCTGTAGTAGTGGTGGGTTCTAGTTTAGTGTCTACTTATTGAATGAAAGAAGAACAAACTGGTCCATTCTCACGAAGAGAACACCTCACAAAGAAGGTTGTTAAGCATATCATGAAGATGAAATCCAATGCGCTAAACACACGTGTTGTTAGTGTTGGGTATGCAGAACAACAAATATTCTCTTGTTATGTAATAATAAAGCGATAGAATAATTTCACATTGTGAGAATATAGGGAGAAATAATAGTTGTCGACAATGCTACCTCTATAGTTGCAAATACCTCTTTTATGAGAACCTAGATCCAAAAAAAACAAAGTCTATACCAAAGTCGCCTATAGCGATTATATCGAGTAAATGAAGAAAGTCCATGAAATGAATGAATATATTATATGCACTTAATAAGTGGATTATGAAGAATCGTCACATAAGAAATTTCAATCTCCTATCAAGTATTAAGAAGTCTAAGGTATAAAATTCTAAGGGGTGTCCCAGGAGCTAAGAGAGTTTATTAACCGAAGAAAAAGAGATTTCTCTTTACTTCATTTTTACTTGAGTTCAATTGATTACAAACTTCTTGTATTTATAGTCCCTGAAGACTTGAATCCTAAGCAAACTAGAAGATCCTTATCGAATTGGGTTCTCCTTTTAACACTCAACCTCCCTAATCTCAATCTCTTATTTCCTAACTTATCTTGGACTCGAAAAGGTAACTTGAGGTGGCGACGGCAACGGCTCGGGCGCTTGTTGACGGTCGCCAACTACATATTTTATACTGTCAACATTAGTATAAATCTACCAAAACATAATAGCAATAGGGCTTTGAGCTAACCATTTCCACAAGTTTTGGTACTTCACTTGTTTTGCGAGGCAATGTTGGAAACATATACATTTTGGGCCAAAAGCAAAGGAAAACATATAAAAGATAACAAGGCCCTAAATGGCATAAGCAAAGCAAGGAGAAGAGAGGAGAAAAGCCCATAAAATATCAATATCCAAACACAAGCCCAAGAGGTCGAGGCCCGAATCCAACATGAAATGATAAACGGGCCCACGGGACATGGGTTCAATGTTTTGGGCATAACTTTCTCATACGAAATCGGTTTCAGCCGAATACTCGAAACGAAGCTAACTCCGAGGCCCACGTGCTCATGCAAAGTTTCAGCCCAAACGGAGATCATATTGGTGCGCGCACCCTAGGGTGCCCCCGCACCCTGTGAGGCCAAAACGGCCCATCTTCGCCCCGGCGGCCCATCTCGACCTGAAAAGTCCGGAGGTGGTGTTTGCTTGCCCAGAAGACGGTGCGGGATTAGTACCAAATGGCTTAGCCAAGATAGGGGATCCCATGGTGAAGGTCCTATAAATAGATGGGCACTCCCTCACTTGTAACACACACCAATTCCAAGGGCAAGAGTCTCTCCCTCTCCTCTAAGAGAGCTCTCCCCTCTACTCCACTCCTTCACTCCAATGGGCTTAGGCCCTCATTAGTAGTAGAGAGATCGGCGGAGGAGAGATGTGAGGGCCGGGAGCGGGAAGTGCTTGGGACTTGTCGGCGACTCCCCGACTTGTACCTCGGTGGATTAGGTGCTTAGCTCCTTCACGGGATCTTGGCTATGTAAGTCTCCACGGTTCCGATAATCTTTATTGTCTTTTGTTTATCCAAGATTTATCTACTTGGTTGCGGGATTGATAGCTAGTCATCTTTGGCGGTGCTCTAGTAGAAGGACCCCTGGGCGGAGTAAGCCTTGATATCACACTAGAGTAGCAATCAACGATGCAAACGTGGTGTTTGGACTAGAGGTTGCCTATCTTTTGTGGCGCATCCCACGGTTGAGGGGTAGGCGGGCTGGGTCGTGATAGCCTTGTCCGTCCCTTGTAATCCCCCCCACGTTCGGATGTGGCGCAGTGCAATTGCTTGGGACACCGTCCTTTGGGCGGCCGATGCCCGAAGTGAACAAGTAGCTCGAGGCCCGGCTAACCATAGACCATAAAGGTGTGCGAATCCTTCTCGATAATCCTCCCCATCTTTGGCCTTGTGTGTCCTTGGGCGAACTAGTTAGGAGAGTACATCCGTTCCTCGTGGAAAATACGATACCACTGAATATTTCCGGGTGAAAGCTACAACGACAATTAAATGCGCTTGCGGATTTCTTCTGCGATGTTAAGAAACGTCAACAAGCTTTTACGCCGTTGTTGGGAACGGTTGCTATTATCTTCGAACCTAGTGAGTCCTCGTATGTATCTTTAAAAAAACAAAATAGTTATTTGTTTTCTTTTTCCAAATTGAAGCCCACTACTCAAATTCAAAATCTTTTTTGCTTCAAGGGAGAGTTCACGCAGGCCACATTCTATTTAAAAAAAAATCAAATTCTTCATCCGGCCATGAACTCCGCCTAATTTGTAAAAAAGACTTTGGTTCGGGCACACTCCTTCTCTGGTTACCATTATTTCAAAAGCCAATTTAACCACCTATGAGATTTCAAGGAGTTAAGTGCATGCCTAAGCATTCCCCGGCATGACACGAGAAATTCTCATGTGGAAGTTGTTTCCGTTCTCCCTCAAAGGGAGAGCAAAACAATTGTACACTATTGTCGTAGGGAGTTTGAAAGGGGATTGTGAAGAACTTCGAAGACAATTTTTGTCTAGCATTCTTCCCCATCAACTCCCTACCAAGGACAATCCTTGATTTCGAATAGGATGAGAAGGAGTCCATAGGTGCAGCCTGGGCCCAGTTCACAATGTTGATACATGCCGCCCAGATTTGTCATTACCCGATAGTGTGCTTTTGCATATCGTTTGTTCGGGATTTGACATAGACACGCCTATGCCTTGACATGACCTTCGGAGGGTCGTTATCATGTAAACCTGCAACGGAACAGAGGAAAAACCTTCATCACATCCTAGAGACGAATGTTTCTCCCGTTGTAGAACCTACTCCCCTCCAAAACAAGGGCATGTCAAGTTTGAGGAGCCCTCATCGGTCGAACCATTCCCCATACCATCATTAGAACCGACTGTTGAGCCCTCTCCCGAACCACGAACACCGAAGGAAGGAATGTTTTGTCCTTCGGAGTTCGCGATTGAATTCAAGGATGATGACAACCTCAAAAGCCGAGGTGCGCTTAGACTTTCATATCTACCTCATCCTTGACTTCGATCCTCTCATAGGCTACCCTCTCGAAAAGTTTTTTCACAAAAACCTATAGAGGGGAGCCATGATGAGAAGTTGGGAAGGATTGCTTCGCTCTCACCTTGAAATCCCAAAAGCGAAGCATCTTCCCAAACCAAAACATGTTTGAGGAGGCGACGTTCATAATTCCATTCGCTTCACCCAAGTTGCTTTTGCATCTTAGTGAGACGAATTACCTATCGCCCCTCACTTTCGAACACAAGTCATGTCCCTCGGCCAACAAAACGTTGTTCTTGACAATGGTCGAGATTCAACGTTCGTCCTTCACACATGTGCCATGGACATGCACGAAGCAACAACTCTTGAGACCAAACAAAGAACCCATTGTGCATGTTAAGTTTTCATTCGAAACTTCTCATAATACATGCTCAGCTTTGGGTTCTCTAGAGTTTGTTTTGCTTCTAGCTGAGTGCTTCTACTAAGATCACAACCATCTCTTAATGCTCGTTGTGAAACTTTTTCAAGAGAATGGTTGCAAGTCTTGTGGTAGCACGATGACGCTAATCTTGTAGCTTGAGCGTGATGCTAAAACTCTTAGTGGTGAAACTGGGAACTTCACCACCACCAGCTACAAGATGTTTTCCCGCGGTCAAGCTTATGACCATAACTTAAGCTTTGCCGTGTAACACCCCAAATTTTGCTTCTTTTGAAAATAGAATAAAATAATTTATTTATGTATTTTTGTGCTCATAAAACATAGGAAAATAAATATTTTGTTAAATTAAAATTTATTCTAAGGTAGAAACATGTATGTGCATTCATGCTTTGGAGCATTGCTTTTATTGAGATGTTTAGATTTGTCAAACTTGAAAAGGGATTTCAATTTTGGTTTGAAAAGTATTTGAAATTTTGTTGAAATAAAAAGAAAAGGAATTTTCTTCTCCCTTCTTTGTTTCTCACTTTCGCCCAATGTCCAGGGCTCCCAGTGCCACGATGTTCCTCTAGTTGTGTCTATTATCCGAGCCGTGCCATAATCTCCATCACAAATAAGCCCACTAATGCAGTGATTTGCATTGCTCCTTTGTTCCACCTCGTGAACGTCTCCTTGGAAACACCGAGAGCCTCCCCATAAAACCCGAGTCCAGCCGTCTCGCCCTTTTCGTGACCCTAGCTCTAGAGCCGTATGTCTCAACAGAGACTACAGCGCCGCCTTGCTCCCTAGCTACGCTGGCTGCGATCTCGCCGAGCTCTCGAAGCACACACGCCGCTGCGCTGGCTTCAGACGCCGTCGTCACGTTGTCTGCATCTTTGTTTCATCCGGGGGCATCATCAACCACATGATCAAGCTGGCCATGGACATCTTGCCTCCGTCGGTGAGAAATCCAAATACATGCTCCTTATCTCTTTCTCCTATTCGTTATCTTGATCTGTATCGCTCATATGGTTCGTGCATCTATGCAAGTCCGCTTTGATCAATATCGACCATCTGTTGCTTGAGAGCATGCCTCCGTACAAGCTGCTCCGCCAAAGAAGTCTCCCCCGCCAACTTGAACACGCTTGGTAAGTTCTCCATGAACTTCTCCTTTATCTTGTTAGAGCCGACGAATTACTTCTAGTTGCTCTTGACGTGTACTTGTCGTGGCTATCACCGTGCTCTAGGTTAGCTGTTGCAAATCTTAGTTGATCCGATTCATCCTATTCCCAAATGACATCATGTCGACATCAACCTGATTTCTTGCCGGTTTCCTTGAGAAAAATAAATCTAGGAATACAATCTAAATACATATACACATCCATCACCCTAAGCCATCCAATCCTAGATCAAGGGTCAAGATTAGAAGGTACCCTTTCATTGGCCATTATTCTAAAGAGCCCTCGGCTTTCTTCATATTTTTGTTGTCGGAGTCCTCATCAGATTTAATTTCAAATTTCATTTATTTTATTTCGAAATCAGTTTCCGTTTATTTACAACTTTGCCATTGAACTTCAAATCATCATATCTTTCTCGTTTTAAATCCGATTTGAACCGTTCAACTTTTGTTAGATTCGTAATCTCGTAATCTATATGTTAGTATCACTGTTAATCAGGTTTTTGAACTTTTAATTTTCGAATTTATATTTAGTTATTTATTTTATTATCATTAAACTTGTAAAATTCATATCTTCGCCGTTCTAGCTCCGTTTTCGGTGATCTTTACGTCTGTGTGATCGTAGCAACGTGTAGATTACTTTTATAAGCTTTTCAAACTGTTTTTCCACTGTTGATGTATTGTTCTAATTTTAGTCTTGTTTGTTATGCATGATTGGATCCATGTATTTGTGTGTTCTTTGATTGGAGTCGAGTAGATCGGTGAGCTTTACGTTGTTGATCTCGAAGAAGAATGTGATCTATAAGAAGTTGTTGAAGAAGGTGTTTTTGGGAAAGCATTGGACTTGAAGAAAGGATCGATATTTAAGGCAAGTATAGTTTTGGGATATGCTATCTTTAAACCATGATCTTATGGCTTGCTTAATGTTTATGCACTGAACGTTAAATATGGATTGTTGATAACATGGTTCGACTTATTCATTTGTGATCATCCGGGATATACAGTACAGCTATGGGGGCTACATGGCTCTGGCTTTGGTTGTTCAAGGGGTCTACCTAACTTTGTTGGTGGTTTGCCAAAATAGCGAGAAACGGGGTGGGAAGCTCTGTTGGCCATTCAATATTTTTAGGAGGGCCTTTGAACGACTTTATATGGTTTTCATTTGTTTGGGGAGTCATGAACCTACTCTGGTGGAAACCATGACTCGTAGTGAAAGTGTACACCTCTGCGCAGAGTTAATTAAACTGACATGTCAGCCGTGTTCGCGGTCATGAACGGCCTTGGAGACATCTATGAATAGAATTACATGCTTATTAAAATGTTCATGGTTTATTGTTTCATGCTATTCATTATTTATGTTATAATGATCATGGGCCTTGGGGTAGATATTGCCTAGCTATATTTGCGGAGTTCGACATGGACTCACTCTTGCTATTCCCCACACATCGTGAAGTTTAGGCTTGTGATCAACCAGTCGGTCGTTCCACGTGGAGTCCACACCGTAAGATCGAGTGTCTTTCCGCCGATTTTGCTAGCCGAGGTTATGTCTTTTATATTATGTTCGTTATATTTTAAGCATTGTGAATTGATTACCATTCATTTGTAAAACTATATGTGAGATTTGACTTCGGGGCTCACATATGGCTTCATCTGGTTTTGTTTCTTAAAACCGGGTGTTACATCTTGAGAGATACCGGGACTATCAAAAAAAGTTGTTCTCTTATTAATAAAAGCAAGAACATGTTATCAGGCTAGTATGCACCTTCGGGTATTCTTGTCGCTAACCATTTCGGTGGAGATCGATTAAGAAAATCAAAAGAGGCATGCGATGCTTAAAAACATGAGGGCGACATCAACAACAAAAAAAAAAAAAAAGAAAAGAGAGACAAAACTTTGATGCTCATGGGAGATGGAACACACTCTCAAGGAGACCGGACCTTGCACGCTTGACTTTGCACAAAAAGTCTAAGTGTGGGGAAGATGGTGACAATCTCAAGTTCCATCCACCAAGGGGACATTCAAAAAATGATGGCAAATAAAAGATGATGTCAGCCCTACCTTGTTAAAAAAAGAGAAGAACAAAAAAAGAAAAGAGTTATGAAAAAAAGAGAATATAAAAAAAGAAAGAGAGAATATAGATAGAAAAAAAAGGATTGAGAAAAAAAAAAAAAGAAAAAAAAAAAAAAAAAGAGAGTGTTATCGAAAGAAAAAAACACACATATATATAGAAAAATATATAATAAGAGAAGAGAGGGGTAGGTTGGCCCCACATAGTCAAGCTACATACCAAAGTGCTTTTGACTCCACCCATCATTGCTTCAACAAGCAAGAAGGGTTTGTCTCTCATCCTTTGCTTGCTACCATCAAGACCCATGGCCCATGCACACGTGTGTGTGGCCTAGCCTTGAGGTGCACCTGGGTAGGGCCATCATGCAAACTGCAGCAACAACTTCGATGCTTCAACCGTAGATCTTTGTCGGTAAGTATATCCGGTATGCAAGGGAAATAAATGTTCACCAAACACTCTTACTCATATTTGTCTTCACGAAAATATAAATTCATGTTTCTTCATTTATGACATATGCTCTCGTTTGGATGTTTTCTCCTAGGTAACATCCATAGGCCTTTTAAATTGAGCATGGTGCTTAAGTTAAAGAGACCTCCTTTAATCAAAATTTGACATGGCGTTAGATTTTGATTAATGAACTTAGAGTTTTGTTGTCATGATCTTTGGAAGTATCTTATGATGGAGATGAATCAAGGCTATGTTATTCATTGCTTCTTTATGTTAGTCTTGCTGGAGTGATGATGAGGTGAACAAATAAAAAAAATTAAATAAAGTTCTTACAATAAAGGTTCCACGGTGTTCAAACCGGTAGAACCATGTGTGTTTGTTTTCTTTTGTTTTGTTTTCTTTCTTTAAATAAAACCAGGTACAAGAATAAGTGTGGGGGAGATCTCTCAAGCATACAATCACACCCATCTGAGATCTCCCCAACACAATGCACAATCACTAAGCAATTCACGATGGAGAAGGACGAGACGAACGACTACCATTAACTCCTTCCTCTTCAAACGGTAGTTTGTGCAAATCTCTCGCTCTCACATCTCACATAAGTTTTGAAATTTAAATATGAACATATCAAAAAGACAAAGCTTTTGAGGCCCCATCTCCATGCTATTCTTTGATAAAACATGCATACTCTTTATTCCTTGATAATATTCCTATAACTTGTGAGCTATCTATCATAGGGACCCCATGTTATCTAGGTAATTGGAATATGTGATATAGCTGGATGATTTGAACCTTGCTTTTTTTATATGAACTTGGGATTTCTTTTCAAAATTCAAAATTCAAATAGCGTGCTCCTCAATGATATGCAAATTCCTACCAGAGCCATATCAAGTTTATCAAGTGCAAAAACCTTCCACATGTATACGCTACTTATCTTTGCATTGAGCTTGTGTCAAGTCTTGTTGACCCTTGTTGAGATCGTTGTCATGCCCCCAAGATCAAGAATCACGTACACTCCACATATACCAGCTATTCCTACACTGGGAATACGCTAAAAAAATGCTTCCGTCCACCATACAAAAACCTCTGCTCCTACACTGGGAGTAGACAAAAAGATACATCTTAGAAATAAATACTCCATGTTCTACCAGATAGTGATCTCTCTCTATATATGTGTGGTTTACGAGACATGGCTATTGAAAAAAATAGGGACACATGAAGGTCCCATGACAAAAAAAAAAGTTGGACACATGAAGGTCCAAGTCTTCCATGAAAAAAAAGAGAGAAAAAATGATGAGCACATGAAGGCTCATGCAAAAAGATAGCCATGATCTCAAGAATAAAGTTTATCATAAGAGAGATCACACATATAAAGGAGTATAGTATAGGTTCCACTTTATAATATCCACACACACATGCACTTCTTTATCTAGGGGTATGCCATCCTTCTCCTCGGATCCGAGCTTTGACCAAGCAACATATGCAAAGTAAGTATGCCTTCATATCTTTCCCTACCCAAAGATCCGGATAAGCTTTTTAGAAGTAGGAAAGAAAGAAGGCAAAACCTCTCGATATGCCTTGGTGAGGAACCAAACACAAAATTGAGTGATCCGAAAGTGAATCATTCGAGGAGCTAAGCTATATTTACCTTTTCAAAATTAATGAAAACCCAAGTTCCTCGCATATTTGAAGCAAGGGATTTGAATCCGTGTTGTTCCATAATTCAATCACCCAAGATTAAACATGGTAGACACATCAAAAGTTCACAAGTGTAGGTGAAGCTTGGAATAACTTGTATGCAGGTTACATATCAAGGAGATGACCCATCTTAGTCCTCAACCTTTACTCGAGGACGAGCAAAGGACTAAGTGTGGGGGAGTTTGTTGACGGTCGCCAACTACATATTTTATACTGTCAACATTAGTATAAATCTACCAAAACATAATAGCAATAGGGCTTTAAGCTAACCATTTCCACAAGTTTTGGTACTTCACTTGTTTTGCAGGGCAATGTTGGAAACATATACATTTTGGGCCAAAAGCAAAGGAAAACATATAAAAGATAACAAGGCCCTAAATGGCATAAGCAAAGCAAGGAGAAGAGAGGAGAAAAGCCCATAAAATATCAATATCCAAACACAAGCCCAAGAGGTCGAGGCCCGAATCCAACATGAAATGATAAACGGGCCCACGGGACATGGGTTCAATGTTTTGGGCATAACTTTCTCATACGAAATCGGATTTCAAATAACGAATACTCAAAACGGCTAACTCCGAGGCCCACGTGCTCATGCAAAGTTTCAGCCCAAACGGAGATCATATTGGTGCGCGCGCGCACCTAGGGTGCGCCCGCACCCTACGGAGGCCAAAACGGCCCATCTTCGCCCCGGCGCCATCTCGACCAAAAGTCCGGAGGCGGTGTTTGCTTGCCCGTAAGACGGTGCAGGATTAGTACCAAATGGCTTAGCCAAGATAGGATCCCATGGTGAAGGTCCTATAAATAGATGGGCACTCCCTCACTTGTAACACACACCAATTCCAAGGGCAAGAGTCTCTCCCTCTCCTCTAAGAGAGCTCTCCCCTCTACTCCACTCCTTCACTCCAATGGGCTTAGGCCCTCATTAGTAGTAGAGAGATCGGGCGGAGGAGAGATGTGAGGGCCGGAGCGGGGAAGTGCCGGGACTTGTCGGCGACTCCCGGACTTGTACCTCGGTGGATTCGTGCTTAGCTCCTTCACGGGATCTTGGCTATGTAAGTCTCCACGGTTCCGATAATCTTTATTGTCTTTTGTTTATCCAAGATTTATCTACTTGGTTGCGGGATTGATAGTCATCTTTGGCGGTGCTCTATTAGAAGGACCCCGGGGACGGGTAAGCCTTGATATCACACTAGAGTAGCAATCAACAGTGCAAACGTGGTGTTTGGACTAGAGGTTGCCTATCTTTTGTGGCGCATCCCACGGTTGAGGGGGTAGGCGGCTGGGTCGTGATAGCCTTGTCCGTCCCTTGTAATCCCCCCACGTTCGGATGTGGCGCAGTGCAATTGCCGGACACTGTCCTTTGGGCGTGGGCCGGTGCCCGAAGTGAACAAGTAGCTTTGGAGACTGGCTAACCATAGACCATAAAGGTGTACGAATCCTTCTCGATAATCCTCCCCATCTTTGGCCTTGTGTGTCCTTGGGCGAACTAGTTAGGAGAGAGTACATCCGTTCCCTCGTGGAAAATACGATACCCTGAATATTTCCGGGTGAAAGCTACAACGACAGTGCAGACGCTTGCGGATTCTTCTCGGACGTTAAGAAACGTCAACAGCGCCTCTCTCCTGCGCCTAAGGCAGGGCGCATGGGCGTGGGGCGTGGTGGCGGCAAAGAACGTCCCCTCCTCGGTCCAATTGGCTCGCGAGCGTCCTACGCCCCGACCCTTATCGGGCGTGTGACAGTACCTCTCCCCTCCCCCGTCTTCTCCGCTCGGACGCCCTTGTCTGCTGAAATAGACACCATATGTGGAAGTTGGATGTCCATGGATGTCCAATGGATACCCTCTAGTTCAAAAGAATAAACTAGAAATTCATTTCCCCACCAAAATTTGAGTTCCTAGTTCATTTGCTAAAATCTATGGATGTCCAACTTCCGCTTTGCCTTCCACCTCTAGTCGAGCCTTCCCTAGGTAGTGCAAAATTTTCTAGGATGGCATATTGTTGATATTTCTTACACGATCCAAATTAGGAAGGCGAAAAGAAATATGTGAGGTATCTATCTAATCATGTTAGCTTGGATATGGAATTAATCTCATGATCCAACAAAGGCGAAGTTAGGCGGTGTTAGTTGTGGGGTGTAATCTTAGCATCATTATCCATAATGGAGTTAATCTCACCAGGATATATACTCAAGGTGTACCACTCATTTCTAGGCATTACCTACACACTCGTCTGTCACCCTAGCAATAACGCTCTAAGAAATGCAGGTATGGTATTCTTGATAGGCCTTGATAAAAGAATGAACATGATATCTGCAAGCGCACAGATAGAAATACCATCATAGCACTTCACCGGGAGTAATCCAGGTATCGTATTTATATTTTACCATAGGAAAGGTGAGTCTATGGAAAGTAGAGAGAGGGGTATAATGATTTAGATTGTGATTTACTTATGAGATCCACTTGTAGTTGTATAATGCAGAGTAGCCATATGCATCTAACAATACTCAACAGGATAAGTCACAAGATAAAGATAATTGAATAAATGATAACTACCCAAGTCTAAGATCATCATATGCCACTAGTATCATACGAGCTATTAGCATGTTATAGAAAGAATATTCCTAAGTTACTCCTAATCATATGTCAATGATTACTATAATTAGTGCAATAGATCTAGCTATCATGGCAAAGTTGCAATACATCTACACATGGTAAGCAACTACAAATGACAATCAAGGATGAAACTTGATTATCACCGTAATTATGGCTCAACTTGGCCTATCATTCGGAGGGTGGACTCCAAAGGACTCAACAGACTGTCATTCCCGCGAACTACCACACGTCCCGAATGTAGGGTGCAATTGCGTATAAACATTGTATAAACACCACGTTTACACATTGCTTATCACCCACATAGTGATCATCTACGTGGATGCTATACAATTCCATGCATAAGATATAAGATAAACTCACTAAACTAAATATATAATCATAACATGCATGGATACATATCAATAAGAATATAATCATGATATAGATCAAAGTCATATCAATTGTATTTCGATAATAATACTTAGAGATTGAATACAAGAGAGAAGCCACGAGAACGATGATCCCACTACTTCTTGACTATCAGGAATCAAGATGAACTTGACTTCCTCTAGAACTAGCTAGGTAGCTAACTACTTCTAATATGATGAACTAGGGCTTAGGTCTAGACTTGGTTGGACTTGACTTGAGATGAACTGGTATGAGTTGATAATGACTTGATAATGAATTAGGGTTTCACCCTAGGGTCAGGTGGTCTTCTTATATAGCACTTGGCGATGAACAGGGGCCCTTGGATCAAAACCACCTCCCGAAGAATAGTGTAGATACAACCTCAAGGTCGGTGGTAAACCGACATAAAAATGTGAGGCGAAGGTGGGACCTACCGCGGCCGGCCCTAGTTGGCCTCGGCGGCCGCCCCAGGGTGGTGTCCTCTCGATCTCTCATTTCTTCCGGTGTCTTCTCGTTTTTTTTAGTGTTTTTAGTCCACATTTCGGGTTGAGTTACTTCACGGTTAAGTCTTGTCATCGTATGGGATGTAAACTCTTCCGATTCTCATCGATCTTCTCTGTTTTTATCTGTTAGTCCCTGCAAAGTCATAGAATACCAAAACTCATGGAAATATATTAGTTAGACCCCTAGACTTATGTTGATACCCAACTTAAGCCCTTACTTCATGTTAATTGACTAATAATATTATGCTATAATAGGTGTCAACACATATCCTATCGGGCGGCCTTGTAGGAGTTTGGCGATGTGATGTTTTTGTCGTGTGCGTAGGGGTGGTAAAGGGGCCTCTAATTTAAGCTAGCAAATTTAAGGATCGGACCGGATTAGGATCGGCCATAAAATTATATAAATTTTGAACTAAAAATGAATAGGGCCGTGTGAAATTATAAAGGAGGAATAAGGGTCGGATCCATTACCACCCCAACGTGTGAGTAGAGGTCAGAACTCGAAGTAGTACTCATCCACCAATGTCCCCAAAAATAATATAGTAGAGGTACTCATCCACCATGTTGCCTCTTGATATTTGCACGAGCTACAAGAAGTAGTGGTCGTGGAACAAAAGTTGCTACCTCAAAGGTAGATAGCGTCCGATGAAAAAAGAATGCCTGTGAGCGTTGGGCATCAAACACGTCCTGAATTTTTGCAAGAAATTAGGTGACTGTTAAATAGCAATTCCCTTATTATATAGTGGTACTATTGACGAAGAACTAGGGTTTCACGCCAAGCACACTAGGAGGGCCGATGTAGAGCTCGGTTTCGACCGGGAGAACTTCTGAACGCACCTCCGGGAAGACCCGTCGGGAGGACGCACGTGAGGGGTGTCCTAGGATCGGTAAGGCCACCTAGAACACCAACAAAATTCACGAAGAACGCCGCCAGACAGCAAGGTAGAGGGGTTGAGAGAAGAAGATTAGGGTTTGAGGAGTTGGTAGTTGATCTTTGATCAATTGGATGTAGATGGGATCAAATCGGTCATGAACGTCTCATTACATAGAGGGGTGATCTTATCCCCTTAGGTAACCATCAAAACTTGTTTCCAATTACCAAAAACCAACCCAAACGCAATTTAGGCAATAATCGGTCTGCGCACGCTCACCTTCTCACAACGTCTTGGACGCGGCTAACGTCGCGCGCGGACGTGGGACAAACGCCTCGTTCGCACCGGGCCGTGCCGCACGCGTGGCGTCGAACGCCCATGCCCGGCGTCTGGCGCCCGCAGATGCTACCGGAACCCCCGCGTGACGAGCAAGAGCGTCGGACATGGCGGCTATCGGCGTCCGTCCCCGGACGGACGGGGATAGTGGGATAGAGCCTCCCCGGACACGGCGATGCCAAAGATCCCGCGGACATCAATGAATGCGTAACCGAACTATGGCCTCCGTCGCCGGGTTTTCAAGCTTTTTATTTGATTTGTCTCCTTGGTCACATTCTAGGGTAAATTTGACACGCTCATAGCATCAAAATAACGCCTATCCATTTTCGGTGTCAACATATGCCCCCGTTTTTAGGTGAGAGGTACACGAATCTAAAAACAAGACAAGAAAAAACTAAACAACATGAATATCCATCATATCGGTTGCTTAGTAACTAAAGACGATACCAAGTATCGGCCATTTTGTTCTAAGGGCGATGCATGCATTGACCATTGTTTGGAGAGCACTAGGCCTCTTGCCAAACACTAGAGAAATATTCTTTCAAATACCTCCCGCTAATTTCTTCCGTAATCTCTCATCTTTGATTGTATTTGGCACATATAAGTTCCCATAAATCACTTTGATCACACTGTAGGGACTTTCTTGATTGTCCTCAATTTCTAAATCGACTAGAATTACTAGAAATAATTTTTGGCCGATTTGAAACTTCATTGGATAAAATTGTATGATCATTTAACAAAACATTGGCTGAACCGATTTGAACAATCGGTTGAGCTAATCGGCTTGCCGAAGATCTCTAGTTTGGTTTTGGCTAATTAGTGGCATCCTAGGACTAATCTCTCTATGCTAAGTGTTTGATTAGTTAGAGATTGGTCAAGCCAAGTGTGGTGCATGATGGTCATGATGGAAGGGTCGTGGTGATCCTAAAGATGATCAAGTGCTCAACTTGGAGTGGTTTCGAGGATCAAAATGGGCTCAAGGCAAAGGTATATTCAAAGGGCCATTTTGATTTTGCACTCAAGACACTATAGAGGGTGTGGGTGATTTAGGATTGATAAGTCGTACTATAAAGAGGGGAAAACCTCAGGAATCGATCCTCATGTGCCTCTAGGTTCAACAATCATATGCATGCATTCTAACCTAGAGAGCTAACCCAACCTTCGAAATTGATTGTGAAAATGCTAACACACGAGCACATGGTGATGTACACGTGGTGGTGTTGGCACATTTGCGAAGGCGGTGAGGGTTGCAGGGTTGAGATGGGTTTGGGTACCACTCAAGCTCGGCGGGATTCGGCGCTTTTGAGAAAATGAAACATGTATTTTCTATTGCACCGATGCAAGTTGGTTGGAGCAACAAAGAAGGAACGACAACGAAACGACGATCAACACCGGTTGCTATGACCGGACGCCGGAGATGTCGGCCGGCGCATCCAAATCGGCGAGTCCGGTTGATTCCAAGAAGGTGCGAATCGCCGGGCTGGGCCGACCGGGCGCGTCCCCAGCCATCCCCGCGTCCGGTCACCCCCTCGATTTGAACTAATGTTACCATTGGATATTTTGGCCGTAGCGACCGGACTCTGGACCGGCGCGTCTATTCAGCTCACAGAGTTGGGGTTTTTGCGCCCAACGGCTACAACTCGAGTGGGGGCTTATAAATATGTGTTTGGTCGGCTCTTGGAGACTCTTGGTCATTTGAATCATTTCTAACACCCTTTGAGCTGAGCAAACTTCTCCCCACTCTCCTCTCTTGCTTGTGAGCACATTCTTGAGAGATTGGGTGAGAATCAAGTGCATTGCTTTGTGAGTTGCATTTAGAGGCACTTGAGGTTTGTCGTTGTTGGTGGATTTCTTGTTGCTCTTGGAGAGCACCACTCCTAGCTGGCTTGGCGATTGGTGGAGGTGTTGGCAAGAGTTGGTGATTGTTCTTGGCCACCTCCGGTTGATTTGTGAGAGGACCGTGCATCCTCGTCGGGACAACAAATTGCAAGTAATACATTGCTCGTGTCTTGGGTACCTCTCATTTGCTTTGGGTGCAAGTAGCCTAAAGGCACTTGGCTAGGAGTGAGCTCCACCTTGCCCCACACGTGAGAAGGTCGGCACAACGGAGAGTAGCTTGAGGGTGCTCAAGTGAACTTCAGGTTAAATCGTGTATCTCTCCATTGTGTGATCATTGTCTCCCGGTGATTGGCATCATTGTCTATATTGTGATTCTATCTCCGGTGATTGGGTGACTCAGCTCTACACGTTGGTATAACACCTCCTCACTACCTTGCATTAGTTTGATTACATATCTTGTATTTGTGTAGTGATAGTTGCATAGCTTGTTAGAGTAATTAGCTTATTCACCTAGTTGGTAGGGTATTGACTTAGCCAATTGTGTGAATTAGAGACTCTAGTAACTAGTATTATGATTAGGAGGCTTGCCGACAAGTAGAGCTAGAGCAAATGCATTTACGCTTTATTATTTACTAACAAGTTGTTCTAGTGATTTTGTAGAATTTTTATTAGGCTATTTGTTGGCGTTTCTTAACGTTATTACTACGAATAGATTTTAAACCTATCCCCGGCAATGGCGCCAGAAATGCTTGTTGGCATTTCTTAGCACAATCACTAAGAATAGATATTATGATTAATGATAACGTCGGGTGATAGATGAATTGAATATTGCAAGGGTCAACCCACATAGCGCACGGATCTATCATCGTAGCATTTCACCCGTGAGTAATCGGGTATCGTGCATTTATATTTTCCCATGGGAAGGCAGGTTTAGATTTAATATGATGATGATAGCCCACAATGTATGTATGGATAGCCACTAATCATATACAGGGGGTAAGTGATAATAATATTGGAGATAGTGGTGACACACACACTTCTTGAGCACTAGAAGGAATAAATAGAAAATAACATAAAAAGGAAAATCTATGTTGAGTTGGCTATTCTAATATCACCAATGCGTTAGACTATAGTGTACATATGTCATTCATGGTTCATAGTAGAGATGGGCTAAAAGTGATGAGGAGATGCCCAGGCTATATGCCGGCCGGTTGCACTTGATAGGACTCCAACCCAACACCGGACGTGGAGGAGTGCAAAGGACGACAGAGAGTTGTCACACCTCTCGCCGCCTACCTCACTACCGTGGGATGCCGGCATTTCCCGGATGATTCCCTATAGACCTAAGCACCATGCTTACATTTATAGAGAACTACCTAAACTCCCTCAAATTTACCCGACCCTACGGATCGACAGAAAGAGTAAAGGTAAACCCGAAGGTACACTGGACCATCACTCGAACTTAGTTCTACTACGTTCCAAGAATAAAATATGATTCAGTTAGCCTAAAGTTAGTCATGTTAATTATCACATTATACTAACTATACTCTAGTTGGCACAATATGAATATAACATGAGGGTAACTATACTCTAGTTCATATGCATTGCGATATAAATAATGAGACTTGAATAAAGGAAAGAACTTCATAGTAAATTACCAAAAGATCCTTCCAAGGAGACAAGCCCTCCTTGAAGCTCCGCCTAACTCAAATACTAACACTAAACTAATGAAGAGGAGAGAGTGGTGCTCAAGGTGAGGATGTAACAATGTGTAGTGTGTTGTGTTGTGTCCGTGTGTGTGTGAGGAGTGCCTCTCTTTATATAGTGGAGAGGAGGAGGGAATGGAGGGCTCTCCCTTGCTTCGAGCTCTTCTTGGTGGGAACGAAAGTTTGCACAACATGCAACCCCGCTTGAAGTTCGCACCAAACCGCCGCAGAAAGGGCGGGAGCATTGGCGAATTTACGCCGACCGCCGCAGGTGGGCCGGCCGGCCTGGTGGCCTCTCGGCCCCGCCTTCTCTGTCGCGTTTTTGTCACTTGTATGTTGGGCCTATGGTGGTGCATGGGCCAGTTTATGCGGGGTTTGGTCTCCTTGCTCAATCCACTCCTTGGCGTCTTTTATTCAAATGCGCTTTCTAATTTATTTGGCAACTTTGTACCTGTTTTCACTTTTATACCCCTTCATAATTTCTAGAATACAAGTGGAACTAGGTTAGAAGTAAAGGTATATGCATCATAAGTTTGCCTCTTTCTCATGAATTGGATATAAGTTGGCGGTATAATATACTCAATAATGACCGCCAACAAGTCCCCCAAGCAACCTTTGCTCGTCCCGAGCAAATAGCTAAGTGTTTGGTTGTTGATCGGGAGTTGCTACAATGCCGATATATTTCAAAATGTACCATGCTCATAACAAAATATTCTTCCGTTGTTTAAATAAATTGGCATTTCTATCTATCCTTGTATACTTAAATCATATGGGGCTTCTAACATTTTTCAAACTCTTGGGTCATTGCAAGATAGAATGGTTTTATAGAAACACCAATCATTCGTTCTTGATTGATCATTCATGCGGAGAGAGAATTTTTTTTTTTTTTAATGATTCCTTAAATCATCTCGGGTGTGCAAACCATAAGGAGAAACAAGTCATAAGCCCTGATCAAGATATGCAAGTGAAATTTTATTTCTTTTTGATAAGGTATGGGCTAGCTCTTATTTCTTTTTAGAGAAGTGGGCTCTACTCACCCTCGGACACTTGTCCATTATTCTTCTCTTTCTTCTTTTTTTTTTTTTTTTTTTAGGCGGGTATCGAAGTACCCATTGTTTTATTTTTCGGACACGCGTCCATTTTTTCTAGCTCAGCCCATAACCTATTTTTGGCAATGTGAATCTTGATCAAAAGCGTATGACAGGTGTCTCACGAGGGCTATCATGAGAATTTTGATAATTAAGGAATTTTGAAAATTATTCTCCGAATGATGAATCTCTCTTAGAACAAAATCATAGTAGATTCTATTTTTACCATATCATATCCGGCAATAGCTTAGAGAAGAATCATGTGTTTGCATACCCCACAAATCATTAAGTTTTAGGACAAGACAAGTTAAGCCAATAAACTTAAACACTGGGGAATACAATTTTATGAACTAGGTGCAAATTGAACTATAGACAGAGCAACTATTCATCATTTCAACTTTAGAGAAATTTAAGCATCCTTATACTACATATTGGAGTGGAATTATATTTATTTTTTTTTTTCATTTTTTTTTATTTTATTGAATAAAGGAAAATGAAAATGAGAATTGAAGGGATAAAATAAAATGATAGGGAGGTAGGTACTTACCTCCATGGGGGTCCTCCCCAAGCTAGCATGGCTTATGGGTTAGGGGTAGTACCCCATGTGGCGCCCACGCCATCTCGTGCCTCATGCTCTGCCGTCTCCGTTCCGCCTCTTACGCTTGGTGTTGCGGTGCTGGCGATGGCGTTGATCGGAAACACACCAAACCGGTGAGTGATCTGTGCAATCTCACCGTGCGGAGTTCCACATTCCAGAAGTCGGGTGTTGATCTCTTGGAGCGCTGCGGGATCCACCGTAGAGTGGCGTGGTGGTGGCATCCCTTGGTCGGAGGACACCGTGTGTGTCTCATGCCATGTTGACCCTCCCGCTTGGTGCGGATGAGGTGTGAACATCCCTTCATCTTTGGAAGGTGGGTGTGAGCCCTGGGTTCAAATAAGGTGTAAAAGAACCCGGGCGTGGGCACTGCGGGTGTGTAGGTCGTGGCATCCGGGAACCACCGGCCTCGTCCCGTAGCTCTCCTTCGTGATGACCTGCGAGAAACGGGAACTCCTGCGTGCTTCGTCTAGCTCAACTAGAGCGACATGATGGGGATTTATATAATGAGAGTCCGGGTTAGGGAGCGGAATCTCATTTATATATCCCGAAAAATAATAAATAATCTTCTCATGGTCATTCTCATCAAATTTTATTATGTGCCCTTGTATCGGTGTGATATTGAAATTTCAGAGGTGGAGTATCTAGGTATGTGACATTTTCGCCTTCAATGCACCAATGTTACTAGCAATCCTTGTCACAAGAGAGGTACAATAAACAGGTGTGGATTGTTTAAAATTGCTAAGCATGCATTTTATGATTTCTTTTATAGGAGCAATCTTTCTCTTGTGAACCATGGCATAGAGGCATTGCATCTCAACATCTAAAAGACGATGAAATTCATGCCTAGGAAACAAAGTTATGGCAATCCATTTTTGCATGAATTTTAATGTTGGATGATGTATGTTGGCATTAGAAGGACGAAACCTAGGATCTCAAGGAACTATGGTGGAGATTTCGGTGAAAAAAGGCGACACGATTAAAATCCGGTAAAAACAACAGACTAAGTTTGTGCAACATTTCTTAGCATCAAAACCTATGTGCCTAGCCATTTCTTGCCATGTGTAATAGTGATATTTACCAAAAAGTCCGAAACTAACACCACGATCATGAACTTCCAAAGATCCTAGAAATTGGATGGTGAGGAGGCGAGAGCCCGGCTCCGAGGGGAGCAATCCCTAACCATCCGACGCTTTTCCAAATGATGGGGAATTCGATATCCATACCTAGTTTTTCGAGGACGTCGTTGGGGAAGCGAGGAGCGGGAGCGAAGTCTCGGTTCTTGAGGATGTTGTAGGCTTGCATCTCCCGTTCTCCTTCCGTGTCGAGGTGCGGTGCATCGGCTTCCTCGATCGTCATCCCCGTGGGTGCTTGTTCTTGCTCTTGCTCTTGCTCTTGCGAGGGTGTGTCTTCTTCATATGCTTCGGTGTTGTCGAAGTGTGTACTCGAACTTCCTTGGGAGAGCCTCGCTTCTTCTCACGCCCTTCTTGATCGCGCTTGCCGCTTTCACCGCAACATGTTAGCGAACAAAAGGCGAACGGAATGGAAACAAGTGCTTACTCTTGGAGAGAACTTGGAAGAGAGAGCTTGTGAGAGAGAATGTCTTTGTGTTCTTGCACTAGAGCTTGGAAATGCTTCGTGGAGTGCAAGAAGTGAGCAAGTAGCAAAATGAGAGAGTGAGGGAGTGAGAATGAGAGGGGTGGAGAGTTTTCCTACCACCTCACGAATTTATAGCTCGATGCACCCCGACACTTTCGGACGAGGGCAACGGCTAGTGCTCGTGACCGTTTGGCCCGTGACAGGAGGCGCCGCTAGCGAAATGCGCCGATCGGCCCCACCCCAGGCCCTCTGTCGCCTGACCTTTGGCGGTGCGTTCAAGCGGTCGAATCCGACCGTTGTGCGGTGGTGCAATCGGTCGGCCCCAAACCTTGTTTTTTCATTTTCTCTCATTTTATAATTTTTTTTTTGGAATAAAGTTTTATTCAGAGTATGAAATCTTATCAATCTATTTTTTATTTATATTATTATATTTTAATTGACATGGAAAATATGGCAATGGGATTAAAATATAAAAAGGAATTCTTTTTAATATTAAAGAATAAAAAGGAAATGAATTAATTTAAAGAGGTTTTGAATTCAAATAATTTAATATGAGGAAAATAAATTTATAGAAGGAAAATATTTATTTCTTACCTTTGGTGAGAAGCTTACCTTTAGGCTCGCTTCACACGCCATGCCTTCTTCGTATTTTTTTGGATGGTGACATGGTAGGTGATGGCGACTTTATTTCTTCTTGAATCTTTTCGGGGGTTGCGGGGGTGCGTTCCTCCTCCTTCTTGGTAGGGACAGTACGGCTTCCTCTTTGGTTTTGTCTGTCGATCCTGTTCCCGGGGTTCTTTTGCTTCACACCTTTGCTTGGGGTTCAACCTTTTTTCTTTTTTCGGGATTTCTTCCTATTGTATCCATTGAATAGGCATTGGACCATCTGTTCTTGAATTCGAAGTCGACCCTTCCCTTGCCAACATGGATGGTAGCGTTTGTTGTGTAGAGGAATGGTCTCCCCAACAACAATGCTACGTGATCTTCTTCTCCCATGTCCACAACGATGAAGTCTGTGGGGACATAGCTATCCTTCACCCTTACCAAAATGTCTCGAAGAATCCCTTCCGGCTTTATTACTTTGTTTGATCCGCCATTCCGAGTTTGGTCTTGGTGCGGGTAATGGGAAGTGTAGGAGTGTGTCATTGGTCTTCTTTGACATGATGTTGACACTTGCCCCTAGATCACAGTAGGCGTTACCGAACGTGTATGGGCCTATTGAGCAGGTGATTGTTGGGCTCCCTGGATCCTCCTTCTTTTCTGCAAAAGGTGAGTCCACAACAACATCCGGTATAACCCGTTTACAGGCGCGGTTGTTTATTGTTACCATGTTAACGGTTCAATGGGGCCCCTCGGCTTCGGTGAGTCCTTTCCCAAGTTGGGTGCAAGCTGCAGCCCGATTAATTGAGCTATTTGGGTTTCTATCATTTTATTAAAGCTCAACCGATTCTTTTACTTAGAAGATAGGGTTTCTAATTTTGTGTTTACATTTTCAAGCATTTTGTCATTGAAAGATAATTTCTTGTTTAAACTTTCATTAATTTTAGCTTGACCATAAACTAAATCTTTCAAGGAGGGTTGATTGGAATTGAAATTGGAATTGTAAACTTAATTGTAAATGTTACCTCCTTGTGGGCGATTCGATTGTTCCACCCATTGTTATTACGGGCGAAATCCGTTGTTGACGAAGGCTACATCTTCTCGTGTTTGGGACAAGAGCTTCCCAATGTCCAACCTCTCCACAGACTTCACATGTCATATGTGAGTCCATGGGGAGTGTAGCACGCTTGACGAGCTTGGTCGTCCGATCTTTTCATCGGAGATCGATCTTTGCGAAGCGATTAGTCTCCTTGACGTGTGCATACCTTTTTGTGTTTTTTTCGAGGGCCCGTTCTTCTCCCCAACCTTGGTTCTCGATCATCTTCTCGATGAGTGCTTACGCTTTCTCAACAAAGGAGGGGTAAGAACGCCCCTCCAAAGGCAGCATCTATGTGGCCCTTGGACATGGTCGTAAGACCATTGTAGAAGTTCTCAAGGGCGAGCCACTTCTCCATGCCATGATGTGGGCGGCGAGGATGTACTCTTGCGGCCTCTCCCACGCCTCTAGTATGGGTTCCATTGTCGTCTGGCCGAAAGTTGGAAATTCTTGCCCGCAGGGCATTGGTTTTGCCCATTGGGAAGAACCTTGCGAGGAATGCGGTGGAGCATTTACTCCAAGTGCGACGACCTCCTTGTCCTTGTAGAACCATTGCTTCGCCTTCCCCACAAGGGAGAAGGGAAACAAGCGAGCCTGATTGCATCCGGCTCAACGCCCTGATGACGATTGTGTCGCACAACCCAAGAAGTTCGAGATGAGCATTTGCGTCCTCGCTTGGCGGTCCACGTAATGGACTTGCTTGTACCATCGTGATAAGGCCAGTCCTTATCACAAAGCTCTTGTCGCCCAAGTTGATACGGGGGCCAACTGGGACATTGCCCACGACAGGGACAGAGTAGTCACGGAGTGTCTTGGTGGCCATGAGTGTTGATGAAGATGGTACTTGGATGACAGGCGCAACCTCCTCAGGAGTGATGACAGGAGGAGTGGCCTGAGCTCGACTCCTTCTAAAGCCTCTCCGGATCGTCGGCGAAGTTTTTTTTTTGGGTTGCGACCAATCATACACTATCTCTTTTTTCGTCCCACAACAGAAGAAAACAAAAAGAGTTAACCCGCAAAGATTAGGGCTATCATCCATACATGTGGTTATGATCATCTTTATTAATATATTTTTTTTTTTTAACCTTGCCTTCCCCTAAGAACGGCGCGAGAAAATGCTTGTTGGCGTTTCTTAACGTTATTACTACGAATAGATTTTAAACCTATCCCGGCAATGGCGCGAAAATGCTTGTTGGCATTTCTTAGCACAATCACTAAGAATAGATATTATGATTAATGATAACGTCAAGAGAACGTCGGGTGATAGATGAATTGAATATTGCAAGGGTCAACCCACAAGCGCACGGATCTATCATCGTAGCATTTCACCCGGTGAGTAATCGGGTATCGTTCATTTATATTTTCCCATGGGAAGGCAGGTTTAGATTTAATATGATGATGATAGCCCACAATGTATGTATGGATAGCCACTAATCATATACAGGGGTAAGTGATAATAATATTGGAGATAGTGGTGACACACACACTTCTTGAGCACTAGAAGGAATAAATAGAAAATAACATAAAAAGGAAAATCTATGTTGAGTTGGCTATTCTAATATCACCAATGCGTTAGACTATAGTGTACATACGTCATTCATGGTTCATAGTAGAGATGGGCTAAAGTGATGAGGAGATGCCCGCGGCTGGTATATGCCAGCCGGTTGCACTTGATAGGACTCCAACCCAACACCCGGACGTGGAGGAGTGCAAAGGACGGACAGAGTTGTCACACCTCTGCCGCCTACCTCACTACCGTGGGATGCCGGCATTTCCCAGATGATTCCCTATAGACCTAAGCACCATGCTTACATTTATAGAGAACTACCTAAACTCCCCGCGGTACCCCGACCCTACGGATCGACAGGAAAGAGTAAAGGTAAACCCGAAGGTACACCAGACCATCACTCGAACTTAGTTCTACTACGTTCCAAGAATAAAATATGATTCAATTAGCCTAAAGTTAGTCATGTTAATTATCACATTATACTAACTATACTCTAGTTGGCACAATATGAATATAACATGAGGGTAACTATACTCTAGTTCATATGCATTGCGATATAAATAATGAGACTTGAATAAAGGAAAGAACTTCATAGTAAATTACCAAAAGATCCTTCCAAGGAGACAAGCCCTCCTTGAAGCTCCGCCTAACTCAAATACTAACACTAAACTAATGAAGAGGAGAGAGTGGTGCTCAAGGTGAGGATGTAACAATGTGTAGTGTGTTGTGTTGTGTCCGTGTGTGTGTGAGGAGTGCCTCTCTTTATATAGTGGAGAGGAGGAGGGAATGGAGGGCTCTCCTTGCTTCGAGCTCTTCTTGGCGGGAACGAAAGTTTGCACAACATGCAACCGCCGCTTGAAGTTCGCACCAAACCGCCAGAGAAAGGGCGGGAGCATTGGCCGAAATTTGGCGCCGACCGCCGCGATGGGCGGCCGCCCTGGGCTGGGCCTCTCGGCCCCGGCCTTCTCCCCGCCGCGCGTTTTGTCACTTGTATGTTGGGCCTATGGTGGTGCATGGGCCGGTTTTATGCGCCGGGTTTGGTCTCCTTGCTCAATCCACTCCTTGGCGTCTTTTATTCAAATGCGCTTTCTAATTTATTTGGCAACTTTGTACTGTTTCCACTTTTATACCTACAAGACATAATTTCTAGAATACAAGTGGAACTAGGTTAGAAGTAAAGGTATATGCATCACAAGTTTGCCTCTTTCTCATGAATTGGATATAAGTTGGCGGTCTAATATACTCAATAATGACTTGACCGCCAACACTATTCACCCCCTGTCTAGGGAACCAAGCAAATTCCCAAGATAACAAGAATCTCACAGCTCCTCCAAGGATCAAGTGCCTCTAGATGCAATCAACAATGCAATGCACATGGATTCTCACTCAATCTCACTAAAGATCGAAGTTAGGCAAGAGAGATGAGTGGAGGGGAGTTTTCTCAGCTCACAAGAGAGTTGGAATGATCAAATATGCAAGAGAGAGCTCAAATGACCGGCCACACACATATATATAGGGTGATGCATCTCGAATTTAAATGCCGCCGGTAGAGATGAACTGCTTTGGTGCGGAAATTGTTGATGCTTCATTCGCCTCATCACCATCGAGTTAGAGGGCGAGGACGCGGGCGCTCGGGGGCGGACCGCCGTTAGAGGAAAACTCAGCCCGCCGTCGACGAACCAGCCAACGAAGAACGCCGGGAAGTAGGAGAGTCGATGCGGCGGAGGACGCCGGTCAGTTCGACCCGGAGGTTGGGGGGTCTACCCCAAACCAGAGGTGCGTAACCGCCTTTTCTCGTCGTTTGTCGAACTCTGCGTTCGTTTTGGTTCTGCAGGCCTGAGTAGCAGAGGTCGGGAGGGTGCTGCGTTCATCCTGGTGACCAAATCGAAGGCTACTGCTTCGCGCACCATGGATAGAAGGAGACGCTTGACTATGGCGCCTTCGGCATGGCCCAAGCTGCTGGGCGATGCCGCCGAGGAGGGGGTTTACGATGAGGGGGTTTTCGATTGTTGGTGCCCGGATGAGAGATGGAGCGAACCAATTAGGGGGAAGCTGAGGACCAAATGGGAAGCCAAAGCCCAGAAGAAGCGACAAGCGGAGGAGATTCGTAAATCAATCTTCAACTTCAGATCATATCAGGAACAGGGGGCTTCCGGAGAAATGAAGAAGCTATCGAGGTCCGCAAGTGCCACCAATACAAGCAGTAACACGGAGGGGGGATGACCCAAGGAAAGCTGTCGAGGAGAAGGATCTCAAGGAGCTCGAAATGGCGGCAATGGCGCTGGAAGAAGCCCTAAGCCGGTTGCCGGAGGTGGGGGAGAAGTCAGCGGTGGAGAGACAGAGCACGGGGGAGAAACAGAGCAAGGGGGAGAAACAGACAAGCAACCCAGCTGGGCCGACCAATCACATTGGGCCAGATAACAAGCCCGACTTTGGGTCATGTATTGAGGACCTCTTTTCCCACTCATACCAGAGGCCCATAGTCACTCGCACCGTTTGGGTTCCAAAGGGTAGGGTTTTGGAGGCAGCCGTCATTGGCATCACTGCCTTAGCGGCGGAAGTGAAACGCTTCGGTGCCCCAGTAAAGAAGATCAGGGCGGCGGCGGCGAAGACGATCGATGAGAGATCGTTTGCGCAAGCCCTTGGGAAAGTGATGGATCGAGGCGGTGGGAGAGGACCCGGAAGAGGAGACCGAGGAGAAGACTGGCGCGGTCAAGGTTGGGGAGATCGGTACCGCAACAACTCAAGAGAGGGGGATCCTGAACGCAACGAAAGGTACCAATCTAATCCCAACTACTACCGCTCAGATAGGAGGGAGGGAGGAGACAGAGGGCAATGGGATCAGGGCAGATCTGAGTACAGAAGGAGGGAAGATGGCAATAGAGATGGCTATAGGGGGAAGGATGTAGGAGGTCGTGATGATTACAAGGGCAGAGAAGATTTTAGGAACGGAGGAGTTCAGAGGTAACAAGCGTAAAGCATTTGAGGGTGGCCCCAACAACTATGAAGAAGAAGATCTCAGGCATAAGCTGAATAGAGACCAGAGATACAAAGGGGGTTCTGGTGGTGATGAGGGGGAAGAAAAATGTTTCAGGTGTGGTCAGCCTGGACACAAAAGCTACAATTGTCCTAATCCACCAGTCTGCTACAGCTGTCATGAATCTGGTCATACCCACTGTGCATACCCACTATGCATCAAGACCACTACCTACTCATACCCACTGTGCATCAAGGAAGAACCTACGGCACTCGGCGCGGATCCTACACTCCTCGCTGCAGAACAGATTGTACGACTCCCATACTCCCGGCGCCCAGCCATCGATGAAGCCGCACCTATCTGACCATCTGCACCGATGCCCGTCCTGGCGAGGCAGCGGTTGGGCCAGAGCAGGAAGAAGTTTCCTCTCTGCATGGGGCATCACCAAGTCGTCGCCGCACTCCCATTACCCGTCCGCGGAGCTTTTACGATTCGCGCACTCGAGGGTGCGGCCATCGCCGCCGCCGTGTTGCCTTCGATCTCCCGCAAAACCGCCCGCACGCGGTCGCCGGCGGCGGCACGGTGTTATCCCTTAGAGCACGAGAGCAAGGACATACTTGGTGGCCTTATGCTCTGACGTGGCGGCGCGCTGCAGCATCTCGAGCGGCGGCGTGACGGTGCAACGGTCACTAATGACGACTGCATACAAGCCGGCTTTGAAGCACGCCTCCGGGTTGCCAACGGTGAGCCTGGCGATAAGACTCTCCTAATACTCGCGCGGTAGTGGAAGGTCTCCCATACCCCAAGACAAAGACCTTGTCCAATGCGATGCTCCGTCCCACTATGGGGTCGCCGCACGCCGCTCTCATCTGTGAATAGCTGCTCCGCAGAATGTGGAGGGCCTCTATGGGATCCGCTGAGACCTTGGCGACGCGAATCGCAATCTCTGCAAGCATGTCAACTGGGAGGTTTTCCATGGCGCGAGACGCGGCGTGGCGCGGAAGCTCTGAGCGCGCTCTAGGACGTTTTGTGCGGCGAAGAGAGGTGAGCACTGAGCAGCAATGATGCGGGTGCGTAGCCCAATGGCACTACAGCGGGGAGGTCGAGCGACGGACATATATACCACCCGCGGAAAGCGAAGCGTCGAAGGAAATGGGCAGACGCCCTTTCAACCATAGTAGTACGCCGTATCCCAGTGCGCGTATGTAGGAATAAAATGTTTCCAAACTTACATCTTAAAGCAAAAGGTTGTAAACTGTACAAAGTTTCATGGATATCTGAGAACTACAATTGTTATATTGGTGGTTTGTCTAACTGAGGTCACTTAAAACATTTAAATATCAATTTTCAATCTTTTTGAAATTGAGACGTAATTTTCCTTTACAAGATAATGTCAAATCAAAAAACTTTTAAGCTAGAGAGTTTCATAACTTAGCAAGATCGACAATTCTTATTTATACCTGAGCAAAACTAGCTCGGCCTGCGGGCCTGGCTAGAGCCCGACGTGTTTTGGCCCGCCCACGAACCTTATTGAACAGGGGCCCGGACAAAGTTCTTGAAGCCCCTGTAATTTTTTTTTTGGCCCGACCCGCACAGAAATATTACATTTTTAGCTATTTTGTAGTGGAAAATGCGCCGGTAGCCCCGCCCTCGGGGCGGCTTGAGCCCGGCTCGAAAAATCTAGGCTTGACTTGCCCAATGGGATGTCATGGGCGGGATTTTTTTGGCCCGAAATAACCGGGTTTTTCGGCCCGGCATGAAAAATGCTCGGTATATTCTTATTTTGGTTGTTTCCCCATTCGACATAGTGCTAGTGACATTGTTCACAAATCTTAGAAATCTCTCTCGTAGGCCTCGGCCGCCCACTAGCCTTTCTTCTTCCTCGCGACACCGCCGCTCCTCTGCGACCCCACCGCATCTCCGCCCACCACCATCGCGGAGATCGAGCGACGCCTCGTTCCCCTAACCCCCATTATTCACTCACCTCCCCCAACTGCCGCCATGAAAGTTGTTCGCTTCTCGGCGCCGCACCCGCCATCGCCGGAGATCCGAGCTCGATGCCCCCGCCAACTTATATCCAATTCATGAGAAACCAAAATATACCTTTACTTCTAACCTAGTTCCATCTATCTTATCCAAATAAATTAGGCGCCCATTCCCCACCATCGACCACCATAGGCCCACCTATGAGTGACCTCTAGTTCGGACATTCTATACCCGGGGAAGGTTGGTTGGAGGCGGGTGCAAGGTTTCGACCCGCCAAGAAGACCTCGAAGCAAGGAGAGCGAGAGGACTTGTGCACACACACAACACACTCGGCGTGGGGTTAGGGTTCTTCACCTAGTTGTACATTTTAGAAAAGAGGAAGAGAGAGGAGGGAAGAGCGGCGGCGGGTTTTCGGCCTCGGCGTGGCGATGCAAGGAAGAAGACATTGTTGCCGCGACTAAAGTTTAGTGCCGCCTTGGGCGAATGTGTTGGGCCGGCCCAATTGGAGGGATGGTCACGTCGATCCGCGCCAACTGGTCGGCACAAATGATTTCCCGGTGTGAGGGGTGTCGTGTGGGGGCAGCGGCGCGACGTGGGCAGCGGTAGCATTGGGGCGGCCATGTATGTGCGCGAGGGAGGAGAGGGCAGGAGGCTAGGGTTTGAGAGCAGGAGCTAAGAGAAATTGTTAACCAAAGGCCCAAAGTAAAAAGAGCTTTCGCTCTACTTTAGTTTTACTTGAGTTCAATTGATTACAGATTCCTCGTATTTATAGTCCCAGGAAGACTTGACTCCCAGGCAAACTAGGAGATCCTTATCAAATTATATTCTCCTTTTAACACTCAACCTCCCTAATCTCATCTCATATTTTCTAACTTATCTTGTACTTTGAAAAGGTAACTTGAGGAGACGGTAGGAGCGGCCTAAACGCCTCTCTCGTGCGCCTAGGGAAGGCCACGCAGGGCGTGGGGCACGGTGGCGGCGGTGGTGACCCCTCCTCGGGCCCAATATGGCCCGCGAGCGTCTCCGAGGGATACGGCCCTTATTGGGCGTGTGACAAAAATATTCCTAAGTCTCAAGAAGAGCACATTCTTGAAGGAATAAAATCAATGGATGACTTTATGTCAATTGTCGAATACTATTTGATTGTGTGTAACAATGTCACATGCAGTAGAGAATATGTCTCATACAAGAGAAATATTAGTCACTTAGATTGAGAACATCCTTGAAGGAATTAATCCATAAAGAATTTACTAGGCAATTCTCAAAAAAACATGATTAATCCATGAAGTAGGAATCATAAACACCATCAAGGTGTCATATAAACACTTAGAAAATGTATATTAAAAAGCTAGCAACGAAGGATGATATCCTCTAAATACCACTTACTTTGGTAATTGAATTATCCCACTAAATGCTAAATGCAAGAATAGATTTATTATTTCACATCTCCTATAGTTCAGGTGCCTGGGCTCTCAGGCGATGAGTCCAGGACACCATCTACTACTTTGGTGCTTTGGTGCTGAGCTCATGAAAGCAAGCAGAATGCCTGTGAGCTTTGGCCATCAAACGTCGCCTGAATTTTTGCAAGAAATCAGGCGACTGTTAAATAGCAATTCCTTTATCATTTAGTGGTACAATCAAAATCTTGAAGATTTGTGGAACATATCAAACTATCTAGAAAATATTGAATATTGTAACTTATTTACCCTCATGTTCATTTGAAAGGATTTTTATACCTAAATGTAAAATTTATTTATTCTGCAAAACTAATAAGTAGTAATTAAGCATATTGCCCGTCAAGCCATCCGTTGCGGTCTCTGCTCGGACTCCATGCGGAATAGGAAAGAAGAGAGAGACCGTGGAACCGTGCATCTAGAAATAGCTTATGAAACTATGCATGAAACTACGCACTAAGGAAAAACCACCACCAAGAAGTGCAGGAACATGCGGAGGCACTTAAATGGCAGAAGCAGGGGCGGATCCCATCTGAGCAAAGTTTCAAGTTTTTTAAAATTGGAAGGTAAAACCTTTCATTGAGACTAGCCTTTATAATCACCGGTATTCGAGCAATAAAGAATAATCTCAGAGTAAATAATAGTCTCCCTTCTCCTGTATCTATTTGTTCTACTTTCAACTACTATCCTCGTTTAGTTGGCAAGTTTTTTAACTCAAATTCTAAATTTTTAGACTCTCTCTCCATCACATCACATTAAATACACCAAAAGACATATATGTTCGGAGCAAAGAAATGTAGGTAAAAAAATAACTAATTACACGGTTACATTTGTACATCACGAGACAAATCTTTTAAGCCTAGTTAGTCTATGATTGGACAATGTTTACCAAATACAAACAAAAATACTACAGGAGTGCTACAGGAGTTCTAAGTGTTCTTGGCAAGTTTTTTGCCCAACTAAAAGGCTGGTGTGTTTAGAGCCCAAAATTCCTTCCCAAATTCCACTATGCAAAAAGAAGATTCCCCATCACATCAAAATGCCGGCATATGTATCGAAGTATTAAATGTAGGTAAAAAAATAAACTAATTACATAGTTTAGATGTACATTCTTGAGTCTTTTGAGCCTAATTACGTTATGGTAGGATAATATTTACCACTAACAAACAAAACGTGCTACAGTGTACGATGTGACATGCATGTCCCATCCGTCCAAAATTTTGGCCAAAATTTTGAGTGCTAAACACACCATGACTCAAACAAGAGATAAGAGGAAAAGGTCCTGACAGCTGGTCACGTGTTTCACCGCAGGGTGGTCGCAAACCATATGCAAACCAACCCGTATTGCCTGCCTTTTTCAAATGCTGTTTTGCCTGGGTTTAACCGGACCATGTAGAGGGCTAGTTCCTGCTGCGTTCGTCCACGCAGTGTACGATCGTAATTCATGACCTCTTAAGCTTTACTTACGACCTGCAGCCAGATGGGAAGCGCCTCCGATCTAAGACCCTGGGCCAGGTCCGGCGGAATTCAAGTGATGATTGAGATTTCACGCCGTGCGTAACATCGCCTGCCGCATCACGCTATGGGCATGCTATTGCTATCTAGCCACACGAGAACACGAGGGCGTGGTGGTAAACAACGGCCAGCCAGCATGCAGATTAGAAATACTATTACCCATTGCAAATAAGACCGATTCTGTATTTTGACATAACCTTAGGATTACAGAAGATCCTGAACGCGGAACAAAACAGCGGCTGCTCCTTTGATTCAACCTCTAGAAGTCCAGATGCCTGGCGCTCGGTGCAACTTGAGCCGCCAACAAAGCAGAGATGACCACCTTCCAAAGGCCCCACCAAAATGTAACTGATGGAACATGCTTCTCCAGACATACGCTGCTAGCTACATATCTTCAACACAAAACGAAGTTGCTGTGAAGGTCATATACGTGTCAGTGAGTAGCAGAAAGAATGTTTTTTTTTTGACAATCAGTAAAAGAATGGGTAAAGGACGACCCCCCTGATTTTATCATATACCTCTATCCTAAATTATAGGTCGTTTTGTCTCTTTTGTTGTACGTCTAGATATATATGTCTAAATACATAATAAAAGTTGTATATATCTAGAAAAGCCAAAACAATCTGGTCGAGGTTGCTTACCCTTTTAGACTTTCTGCACTTTTGTAGTAGTAACCTCCTTTGGCTTACCGCCTTTTACACAATCCACTTCCTGCAATGAATGAAGTACAAAGGGCATCAAAAATCCCTATGCTCAGGGTAATTGGTAAGTAATTTTTCAAAATGGACAAGTACAATGGGCAGCATACTAGGCACTACTCCGCCACCAGACTAGTTTCCAACACATTTTAAGATGCCGATAATAAACCAGGAAGTAAGCATACTTATTTAATATTGCTCATGGTAAAGAACAATTTCATTATCAGATTCTGTAGTTGGAACAAAAGCTCATGTGAGACATCACCTTAAATGTATGTTTTTTTAGCATCACATCAGCTTAATTGTTGTGTTGAAACAAATTTAAGTAAACAAATAGGTAGATACCACGAAAGTTAAAAGGGTGACTGATTTAGTGAGCTCATCGGTCATCACAATTAGATGAAAGATTAATCCCAACAAATATTGCATCTGAATTTGTAAGCTAATTGCCATGTTTAGGCTACAGTACCATGTGATCTAGAAATAGCAATGGAATGTATATAATATTAATATAACCAAGCTGGATGCTGATGCTATTTTAAATCAATGAAACAGGGAAAACACAAAATAAATTTATGCCATACCAGCTTAACAGTAAAACTCAAGTGGAAAAAAAAAAAAAAAATCGGTAACATAGGAGAGCTGTGTTTTCTTTGTATTAAGAAGAAAGGGGAGAGGGTCCCGTAAAGACACCCCAACCCAAAAAGGCAGATTTGAGTTGCATGCTACATTTGTTGCAACTCAAGGATTCTGTCATTTTTCTAAAGTCTCTAACAGTATAAAATATATGAATGTTTTATTGATGTTGTAACATCATTCCATTAGATGTTCCCAGTTCCCTACACTTAGTACATGTCATCCAAAACTCAAAATACAAAAGATATAAAGCTCTAAAATATCCTATTCTTCAAAAAATATTGTTTTGCTTTGAATTTCCAAGCGATAAAGTGCCAATGAGAGATGAAACATGTAAATACTATGCAATGATGCAATAACGCAAATACAATATACAAAAGCGATCCAATTCAAACGTATCAGGATTCCACATTGAAATACAGTACTAAACCAGCAAAAGTAAATTCTATGAAGTGGTAACATAAACTAACTATCACCTAGTGCTATCATTGTATCATTGACCCATTGAATCACCACTACGAGAACTCTTGGATAAATCAAGTGAACAATGCAGACTGAAAAAAGCTTGGCTCACTAGATAAAGAGCTATCAATATTTCCAAATCCAAATATACTATGCATCAGTGAACTGAGATGTTAATGGTAGAACCAAAAGAAGGTACATAATAGAAATGGGTGGAGCACAAAGTTCAATAAAAATGTTAAATACAGTCATGCTGGATCCCAGTTTAATTTTTTCCAGACGAGGGCAAACCCCATTTCCATTCATATCAAACAGAGCTGGATCCCAGTTTATAACTGGTTCAATCACTGATATTGACTAAGCTAACAGAACTAGACCATCCAGGTAGAGTAAGTGAATTCACTCACACACAGTTCAAGTTTGCAAATTCATCTCAATTTAGTACTCAACAAAAATGCCTACTGAAAATTGTACCAAATGTTTATTCCAGTTTATATGTTTCTGCACCACAATATTTTTTGCAGAACACATCAATTGTAGCACATATTTATTATAATTTGGGAGTAAGCTACTCAATTTACATATTTTCTGCATCACAACAATACCCAAATTCCTTCATTGTGCTTTGGCCAGTGTTTAGTAGTAGACATTGCTAAAACGGTATTAAAAACTACAATACTAAAACGAGTGACATTGCTGCTTTCAAGAACATAAATAGCAATATGTCAAAGAAAGGTTTGTTCTACGCCCTCTACTGATGATTGGAATTGTTAAGAGTTCATCTGCGTGTCGAGACAAAAATGAACAAAGACAGCAGTGCACCAAAGTTAAAACCAAGGGGGCACTTTTTTTAACTAGTCCCACAACATTTTGGATGCCTCAGAGTGTGCTACTCGAGACAATGACAGTCCTGGTGCATATTTTGTAGCCCAACACAATGTCCCATCATTCTTGCAGTTGCTAAAATAAGGGTCATTAGGCATCTATTCTTGTCTTGTGTTTTAGGGCCATCTTTCGTTCCAACTTTACAGATACTGCAAGATAGGGATCGACCTGAGCTTTGTTGAACAGGCAGCACCACCACCACTACCATCTAGGCACCCTTTGCATATATTCCCCAATACAAAAGCCTTTGCGGGACCAGGCAACACCTAACACACACACTCCAAGACCCTCTTAGCATCTGAAGTGGCAGCGCCAAACCTAGCACCAGCATGTAGAGCTCACCAGGCCGTCTAATAGAATGGCCATAACACCCCGCATCTTACCAACCAACATCCACTGCCACACAAACATCAAATGCTCCATCCACCTCCAGGCATCGCCGCAAAACAGGATCTCATCCCAGATACAGATCCAGATCAGAGTACCGATAGCGGAGAGGAAACGACACGGATCGAACGCCATTCCCCCTAACTACACGGCCATTCAGCGAAAGTTGAAGAGGAGCGAAGTCGAAGAGCATTGACCTTGCCTGTGGCCTCGTAGTAGTCGTTGAGCGCCCACTGGTACTTGGACTGATCCAACCCGAACCAGGTAGCCACGTACTCGTCGAGGCTCGCGTGCGCTGCGACGAGAACGGAGGGAGAATCCAAGCATGAGAACCCCCAAATCTCTGGACGGAAAAAAAATCACGAAATGCGGTGCGCTCACCTTCCTGGACGCGCGCGACGGCGTCCCAGAAGAAGCCGAACGCCGATCCGTCGTGCTTGCCCCCGCGGAGGGCTTCTCGTACTGCGGCGGTGGCACCTGCACCGGGGGCGGCGCGACCTTCACAGGAGGCGGCGGCGGGGGCGGGGTGAACACCACAGCAGGCGACGCGACCGGGCTCTCGTGGTTCCGCGGGCAGGGGAGAAGGGGGGGCGACGGGGCTGCCCTCTGCGGGGTTGGTGTGGAGAAATCCGAGCGCAGGGGCTCGGGCGGCGGCGTGCGCGAGGCGCCCCGGGGCGTGCTAGCTGGAGACGGCGGCGTGATGAAGACGGTGAGGTTCCCGGCCCGCCCGATCATGGGCGGCGGCGGCGGCGGCGAGGACGACGACCCCATCGCCTCAGCTGGGGCGGGAGATAATACTTGGGCCGGCGGAGCGGCTGCGGGAGCGCGGCGTCTAGGAAAGCGAGAAGGGCAGGGGTGCGCTCGTGGGAAAAGCCCCAGACGCCATTGCAGACAAGGCAGTGGAGCTTTTGTTTGCTTCCTAAATTTCCACCTTTTCTATTTTGCCCTTCAAGTTAAATAACGCGACTTTTGGCGTTGGACCCGGATGGTGCATGCACCGCGCCTTCCAAGGCCTCGTTGAGATCTCTCCAGTTGGTCCCAGTGTCAGAGGTTCATAGCTCGTGAACCCAGCGTGTGTCTTCAGAGAATGATAATGCACGCGCCCAAGGTTTGTCGCGTATTCTCCACCTTCTGTTTTTTTTTTCTCAAAAATCAAAATAAAGTGCCCTTTTCGCGTTGGCTTTGCCCCTGCGCGCGCCTGCACCACGTCTATGCACCCCGGGTTACGGCCTTGCGGGAGCGTCAGGTGTGGGGCCACGCGACAGAGACGAAGGTTGTGGCGAGCTCGGATGGGGTATGTGAAGACTGGGTGTATGGGAACGTGATGACGTGCGAACGGTAAAGGGCTTGTCCTTGGATCCACTGTGCGCGGCGATCTAACCGAAGGGCGTGGGGCAAGGAAGTTACAGTTTTGCCCCTGGGTTTTGGTTGGATTAGCAGTGTGATGGCACTGTAGTGGATCACTCTATGACTAGGCAGCTTGGATTAGGTAGTACACACCTGGAGACAATATCCAAGCGTTATAGTAAAGTCAAATGTATCCATGCATATTTTAGATCATATATCAATTTGGTTGCAAGTTCTTTGTGCACAAGATCTAGAACATTACATAGTTGTTTAAGCATCCCTTTTAGGATTCCGGCCATTCCTTCTTAAGGACCCTTTTGTAGTGATTGTAGTTTCAGCTAATCTCATAACGAGATTTCTATTAGGGATACATTGTCACACCCTGAAATTTAGGACATGGAAAGTTTACACTACTCATAACTTTTCTAAAATTTTCTAAAATTTGATTAACTTGTGAAAATGATGCCTATGGAGTCTGAAATTTTCTAAAATTCCAGCATGTCTTCTATAAATGATGTTGTTAGAAGTTGGTCACCGGAGCCAAGGTAGCAGCCTCTGCCATGAATACTGAATGTGCTTGAGTTAAGAGCACCTTCACATAGATGGTTTGCACCGGTTGAACCTAGTCTAGTTGTTAACAATAAAGACTCCATGCTCAGTTGTTCTTGTAGATGTTGTAGAATGATCCGGTGGGGTCGAGGTGTCTGCATAGCATCTGATGATGTCAGGCAGCAGAGCCGACATTAGTATCAAGTACCTGCTCGTTAGTGTAGTAGAGAACCTATGCGCCTGTTGATGTGACTGATGTAATCCTGCATTAGAAAGGTTTATACGTGATGGTGTAGGTTGATCCACCAGTGTTGTGGTAGAGCAACATTGCTTTGCATTTGCCTGATAATGTCATGGATTTCTTCCAAATTTGGAACAGTATCGAAAGGCAATAGGGTTGGAAGGATCGTCGTCCTGGACACCAGCCCACCAAAATCTACGGATGATAGCAGTAATTTTTTTCACAAAGGTTTTATAAAAAAGACGTAGATATGTAGTAGACTAGGATAGAGGTCAGGACAGGTTTAATGTAGGTGAGACTGCTCACATGATTTAATTTATTAGCCTTAACCATTGACCATACTAAGCTTAGAACGGAATTTGTGAATGATGAATTGATAGGCTTTGTTCCTATCTCTATGGCTGAAAATTCATCTGATGGCCAAGGGAAGTGAATTTGGAAAAGGAAAGATATCTCTAATTTGGGATCTGGTGGTCGCATCAACACTCTTACTAAACAGGCTAAAAAATTTATGAAGATTGGGAACCTGACCAGATAGAAGACAAAAATCATCTAAGATGGATTTGA
Source organism: Hyparrhenia diplandra (assembly GCA_015847255.1). Lineage (NCBI taxonomy): Eukaryota > Viridiplantae > Streptophyta > Magnoliopsida > Poales > Poaceae > Hyparrhenia > Hyparrhenia diplandra. The sequence goes on along the minus strand of JADLZK010011701.1, from coordinate 39,113 downwards.
TTGACGCAGTCTCCACAATAGAGGCATGATCGTATAGATTTAGGTTATCAGCGATTGGAGCACATCAAAGGAGGTAGGGATGCTAGATTGAGCGGGATTATGGATAGGGAAATTTAGGGATTTGAAATTAGGGAAAGGGTAAACGGTGGAACACCACTCTTCCTCACTATGGAGTTCTCGACCTTGCCGACATGTGGTTGAATTGCTTTTCTCGTTGTGATCAAGTGGTACGGTTTCAAATACCAGATAGAATCTCAAAGACCCTACACGCAGGATACTAGTGATTAGTGCAGGTTTGCATCACCATTAGCTTAGATAAACAAAGAGAACTCTCCCCAGGCCCCACTTCAAATTCGACTTGTGCATGGTCACAACCATCAGCAACAACGGGCCGCGGTCAAGAGGGACATGGGATGGAGGGAAGCGCGAGAGCTTTTCTTTTTACAAAGTGTACATGTATTACTTAAGGAAGACAAACAGTACAAATACAAGTAGACTGTAGAAGGATAAAAGGACAGTTGTCCCACCAAATTAGCAGAAAGGACCCTAGAAAACAAGAAAATTACACTGAGGTCCTTGGACCTTCTGCTTTGCAGGGAGACCAAATCCGCTGACACCGGTCCCCGCCGGAGCCTGCAAATCCGGCCACCGCCACCATCCCAAGGTTGGAAGAAGCTCCATCACCCTGTGGATTTGAACTGAGCCGAAGTAGACACTCGAGAACTGAGATTGGCCGTCGCTGATCGCCCAATTGGTCGGGCCGCGCCCCAAGCAGCTTCCAGCTTGAATCGAGCATGGCCGTCGACGACAAGCACCGCCGCAGGGATCTCCAGCTCGACCCATCCTCCAACCAGCCGCCGATCCACAACCTCCTCTGCTTCCTTGCATCAAAAGGCCAGCTTCCGCTTCACCTCGCCGATGATAGAGACGAAGGAGAACCGACGGTAGACTCTAGTACAGGGACCCACAACGGGATACCCACCCCCACGAGCTTGCCACCAACGCCGGAGCGGAGCGCCAGCAGGGCGCGGATGAGCACAAAGGGACTTATCTCATGCCGGTATCACCGCCGGCGCCTCGGCGACACCGACGAGGGAACCAAACCTAGACCTAGGACACCCTAAACTAGGACTAACACCGCCAGCCAGCAAGAGGACGATCGTCTCCGCCACCTCCCGATGCCCTAAGGGCCATCAGAGGTACACTATGTAAAAAAAGGCTAATAACCGCCCGGTGAGCCCGTAGACGTCGCTAATAACGAGCGTCTGTGTTGTGACATTACCGACGCGCTGGCTGGGCGAGCGTCAGTAATAGGCGACGGATGGTCCCACAAGACCAATACGCGTCAGTAATAGGAGGTCATTACAGACACGTGTTCATGTAACGCGTCTGTGTTCCTAATCCAAACGCGTTTTCATTGGGCATCATAGACGCACGCTGCTACGGCAGACGCTTTTTGAAACCGAAAGTGTCTGCAGAATTCAACGTATCTCGGACACACGTTTCATCACAAAGCGCATTTTCGAGACCGATCGACCGTGGATGCAACCATAATTCGACGCGCGTTTTTGCTTACGTGACACCTTTTCGCCGCCGCCCGCTTGTACCGTTACGGTATTACAGACGTGCGTTGATTCACGACTCGCGTGGTCGTCGAACCGTCCGTGTTGCTTGACACCGGCATGCACGCTGCGTGCCGCGGATAACGACGCTTGGAACATACAAGGGTCCGTAACGGTCACTTAAATTAAAGTCGCACGTTTATTTTCGACGAGTTGTGTTAGCGGTGTCCGTACATGTCGCGCCCACTACCGACACGCGTTTATTTGCGCAGGAGTTGTGTTAGCGGTGTGTCTGTACATGTCGCATCCACTACCGACGCCGTTTATTTTCGAGGCGAGATGTGTTAGCGTGTGTCCAGTACATGTCGCAACCGCTACCGACGCGGTCATTTACGACGCCTATTGTCGCCACCGTATGCAGGCTTGTTTGGTCGGTATTGCGGACACGTGTCGGTGAACGACGCCGCCAGGTCGCTGCGTGTCGATGCGTCGATGTTACGATCGTGCGTTGCTGCCGTAGTCCGCAGGTATCCGTGGGTGTCCGAAAAGCGTTGCGACACATGTCGCTGAGCGACGCGCGGTAGTGCACGCACTGTATTTGTCTCGAGTCTTACGATCGCCCGCCCCGCTAGAGACGATGGATGTTGACACGCGTCTGTACCGCATCGAATTTGGCCGGGCCTCGCATCCGGTTTTTGAACGGGCCTCGGCCGACGGCCTTCCTTTAGGGCTGAATGTTAGGCCCGTTCTCATGTGGTACAACGAGCTGGGCCGTTTTCCGCTGCGTTGCCACACACTTCAACACCGTCTCTCTCTCTCTCTCTGGTGGCGGCGGAGAGGAGCGCGACGCCTGGTGACAGCGGCTGCGTTGGTTTGTGCTCCGCCACCACCATATCGAGCTGTAGGTACTCGTGGGTGTGCTTAGAGCTCTCCTCCTTTGTCACCGGCCTTCCTTTGGGCCTGAATTTGGACCTGGATGTTAGGCCCGTTCTCTTGTGGTACAACGAGCTGGGCCGTTTCCCGCTACATAGTTACAGGCACGCGTCTGACTAGAGATGATGGATGTCGGCATGCGTGTGTAAGTGACTGTCCTGTCACAGACGCGCGCCACGTTCGTTGGGTTACAGGCGCGTATGTGGTACCATGTGTCTGTAACTATAGTACTCCTACCTAGTAAGTAGTAAAGCAGATATGCGTTTGTAAGCGTACCGGTTAGGGTTATCTGTTAGCGACGACTCTTTAGTACGTGCGGCGCCGTACCTTGTACGTGCGTTCGGGTTAGCTGCTGCCGGGTTACTACGGATATATATAAGGCGTTGCTGCCACACACTTGAGCACCGTCTCTCTGGCGGTGGCGGCACACCGCAGGGGGGGCGGAGGAGCGACGACGCCGACGGGGGGCCGCTGCGTTGGTGTGTGCTCCGCCATATCGAGTCAAGTACTCGCGGGCGTGCTTAGAGCTCTCCTCCTTTGTCACCGCGTTCTCCGGCATTATATTGGTGCTCGTGGCGTTTCAGGCGAAGCGACGCAAGAAGGGCGTCTGCGTGCTCCGGCCGCCATCTTCGTGTCGGGCGTGCTCGCCAGCCCTCGCAGGGGATTTCGCCGGTGGCGGGCCGCCGCTCCGCCGCCCGGCTCCGGGGGGTCGCCGGTACGGTGGTCGTCGCCGATCTCGAACTGTAGGTGAGCAAACCTAGCTACGACGCTTCTAATTAAAATACAATAGTGCTTCCGCATCGATTAATGCATAATGGCTGAGATAGAATTAAAGCATCTAGTTGTTGGCAACAATATCTTGACTTAAATTGGTGAGGATTTCTTCCATTTCCACCATGCTTAATTTTGTAGACGATGGGGGATCAAAGCCACCGGATGTACCGGGTGAGACGCGACGGTCGTGAGTACATAGATGGGTTGCAATCTTTCCTAGTCTGCCGCGGAGGCCGATATCGCGAGACCCGTGATGCCGGGTTTGTGGTGCCCATGTGTGGACTGCAAGAACCGGATGCAATACTCGAAGTTCGTTTACGGTCCATGCCCACCTAATCCTTCGAGGTTTCATGGCTGGGTACACAAGTTGGAACAAGCATGGAGAAGGTGTCAACGACGGAGAATAAGCGCAGGTTCCCGAAAGTGGTGCCGGTGGGCGAGGAAGAAGCGACATTTGAGGATGAGGAAATAATTACTTCGATGATGAAGTAGCAGAGCTTGTCGCGAGCCCCGTCCCCTACCGTTGAGGATATGGACAAGTTGCTTTGCGTGATGGCATGGGCTACGATGAATACACTGCTGAAGAGTTGAAGAAGCCGGAACAACTCTTGAAAGATATGAGGACACCACTGCTTCGACTAGCGTAAAAAGTTTTTCCAAGCTATCTAGTACACTAAAGCTTCTCCAACTCAAGGCGCGAGAACCATTGACCGACAAGAGCTTTAGACAATTGCTAGGGGTGATTGGGGATATGCTTCCCCACAAAATGTGTTGCCAAAGACGACATATGAGGCCAAAAAGATCATTTGTCCACTTTGGGATTGAAGTTCGAGAAAATTCATGCTTGCATGTATGATCGCATCCCCGTTCCGGGGTGACTATGCAAATCTTGCTGCATGCCCCAAGTGTAAAACCTCTCGTTACAAACGAACAACTGATGATGGTGAAGAAGGCGGGGAGGTGCGCCGTAAAGTTCCTCGGAAGGTTGCATGGTACTTTCCAATAATTCCTCACCTAAAACGTCTTTTTGCAACCTCCGAGGACGCACGATCCGATGACATGGCACTCGGATGGCCTAAGCGTGATGATTATATAAGGCACCCAAAGATGGTATTCATTGGCGGGACATTGATCACAAACATAAAACTTTTTCTGATGACCCAAGGAATATTCGGTTTGCACTGAGCACAGATGGCATGAACCCCTTTGGTAACATGAGTAGCACACATAGTGTCTGGCCGGTGCTATTAACTATCTACAATCTTCCACCGTGGCTGTGTAACACGAGGAGGTACATGATGATGTCAATCTTGATCTCTGGTCCTCATCAGCCAGGTATTGACATCGATGTGTACCTGAGGCCGCTTGTTGACGATCTCAAGGAGCTCTAGAAAGAGGGTGGTGTCAGTGTGTACGATGCTTACAAGAAAGAGCACTTCAATTTACGTGCCCCCCCCGCTCTTCACCACAATCAATCGATATTCCAGACACCGTAGCGTGTCCGGGCAGAGCAAAGGAGAGAAAGACTGCTTTCATTGCTTAGACGACACCGAGACCTGCTTTGGTCAATAACTCAAAGAAGAGGGTTTATGTAAAGCACCGACGCGTTTCCTTCCTACAAAGCATCCATACCGTGAGATGAAACGTCGGTTTGATGGGACGAAGGAGAAAGCAAAATGCACCAAGGCATTTCAATGGGGAATAGGTTTACGAAAGGTGTGGTAAAGGATACGACCGCCCCGCCCGCGATGAACCAAAGGAAACAAAGAAAAGAGAAAGAGAAAGAGAAAGAGAAAGCAGCTCGAAGAGCCGAAAACCGCAAAAAAGCCTCCCGCCGATAAGAAGAGGTGGAAGAAAATGTCAATCCTATGGGAGCTACCTTCTTTGGAAAGACATAGCGGTTCGCCACAAAGATAGATATCATGCACGTGAAAAAGAACGTCTTTGGAAGTTTGCTTGGGACACTCATGAATGACAAATGGAAATCGAAGGACCATGATAAAGCAAGAGCTGACCTAGAGGAGATGGACATAAGGCCCGAGCTCCTTCCTAACGACGAAACCAGTGCCCGTCCACCTTTGTCTGCCGTAAACCTGACCCGTCGAGAGAAGCAGGAGTTGTGCGACTTCTTTCGTAGTGTCAAACTTCCCTCTGGATACGCAGCCCAGGTCCGAAACTTGTGCCTGCTAAAGAGAACAAAATGCTTCCGATGAAGGCTCACGATTGCGATGTCATGCTCACGACGATGCTTGCAGTCGGGATCCGAAACATATTGCCGGAAAAGGTCCGAAAGGCTATCATCAGCCTCTGCGCCTTCTTTAATGCAATCTCTCAGAAGGTGATCGACGAACGAAAACTAAACGATCTTGAAAAGAACATGTGTGACACGATGTGTCTCCTTGAGGCTTACTTCCCGCCGACTTTCTTCGACATATCCGTCCATCTCATGGTCCATCTGGTTAAGGAGATCAGGTATCTTGGACCAATGTACCTCCACCACATGTATCCGTATGAGAGATTTATGAGTACTCGAACAGGTTTTCAAAGAGTCGGGTTCACCCCGAGGGAAGCATGGCACGCTGCTATTCTATCGAGGAGGTGGTCGATTGGTGTCTCCGCTATACGACCCTAGTAATCCAATCGGCATCTCCAAGTCTCGCCATGACGGAAGGCTAGCGGGGGACAGGGTTTCTTGAGGAGAAGCAAATTACTCAAGAAGAAAGACGACTTTGACAAAGCCCACTCTCTTGTGATGCTACACGAAAATGTAGATAGATCCTTACATCGCAGAGCATTATCGGTTGTTGCGGAAGAAAATCCGGATTGGACCGAGTCTCGCTTAACGAGGGCGCATATTAGACGGTTCAACATCCGGATCGAGACCGACTTGCCGATTCGCACGACTCTTGCGACAACGAAAAAAAGCACGACATACCGGCAAAGGGGCCTTTCTTCACAAATCACAACTTATCGGGGCTATGACATAAATGGCTACACCTTTACACCGCCGATCAAGACAAGAAAAGTGTGTACCGAACTCGGTGTTCATATTGTTGCAACCGATTCGAGGACGTGCGGAAAACCATACTACGGCGTGATTGAAGAGATATGGGAACTCTCGTATCCGGGGAGACATGAAGTACGCCGTTTTTTGGTGTAGATGGGTTCCCGATAATCAAAGGTGTCTCAAGAAAGGCAAATACGGCTACACTTGCGTTGACCTTGGACAGGGCCGGGCACACGCAAGAGCCATTTGTACTCGCAAATCAGGTTAGCCAAGTCTTCTATGTGCGCGACACTAGAAGCAAGAACCTACAAGTGGCTCTCCCCGGGAAAAGCGGGTTATCGGACTTGAAAATCCAAAGGAAGAGGAAGGTATCTATGAGTTCGGTGAAATCCCTTCTTTTGATGCAAAAATCATCCCTAGGATTCTCGGCGACCGAGCGACTCCATACCTCGAGAGATGGACATAAAGAGAAGGAGGGCCCCGTGGCAAAAAGGCTCGAAAAAAATCCAAGACGCAAATGAGTATGCATAGCTATTGTTTGTTGTTAAAGCTCATGTGACATGTGCGGGTTTATGGTGTGGTTTGAGTGTTTGAACTGGTTGTTGTTCTTTGTTATAAAAGTACCTCTAGCTTTTTATTTTCTCGGCTTTATGTGGTGACATATTGGCCTTGGAGGTTGATTTGAGATGGCATACCATCTCTCAATGCCGTAAAACCGAACATGGTCTCGTCTTTGTAAAACTCGAACATGGTCTATCTTTGTAAAATTATATAGCTAGCTATATATGCGAGGCATATGTATGTGTGGTCAACAATTTGTACGAACAAGCTACTAGCATCATATATTTTTATCAAATTGAGCAAGCAAATCATCGAGTTTGCATCGATCATCACACATAGTTTTAATACTAACTTAGCTAGATAGTACATCATCAACAAAAGTAAGTCAAGACAAAGATAAGATCGATCACATTAATTAGTGTGGTGTCGGCATCGAATCGAATGGCACCCTACACCCCTCGTCACGAGCACCGTACCTTCTCGGCCTTTTAATTACGCACGTACTCAACAAAGAGACTCAACACCCGAAGACTTGGTCGAGCCTTTGCATCATGAGCCTCTCCTTCTCGGCCTTCCCTTTGTTGAGATCCTCAATAGCCCCGAAACTTCCCGAGCTTCCGCATGATGGGTTTCACAACCACCACCTCCGGGCACTACATATATATATATGCAAGAAACAATTATATGAGGGGTCCGGATGAGATCGTGTCAACAAAAAACAAATCACAATCCTCAAATCACGCTTCGAGAAGAACCGCAACAGATGAAGAAAAGTGAACTATGCGAACCGGTGGCTAGAGAACTACAAGATTACTACGTACCATTCACGTAACTATATATATGCCAAAACAGCTATTGGTTTCCACAATTTTGAGTTTTAAACAAGTACTACTCCCTCCATCTCAAAATAGATGTCACTATGGGATGCGTCTTTGGTCAAACTTTCTCAACTTTGACTAGCTAGGTTTGTAGAAAATACGTGCAACATTTAAATCTCCAAATAAATTTGTTAAAAAACTAGACTTAAAGATCTTTCCAATGATATTTATTACTTAGCATAAATATTTATATATTTTAATATATAATTGCCGATATTTTGAAAATGTTGATTTCTCGGGAAGCGAGAATGACATCTATTTTGAGACGGAGGGAGTATATATATATATACCGAAAAGATGGCGGGATGGAAGATAGGCTAGATGAATAGAAGCCGGGAGTTGTTGCTAAGTTTCGGGTGCTCGGGGAGAGGGCTTAGTCTACTTTTTGCCGCTTGTTTCGCTACCGCTTTGAACTAACGTCGTTGTCCGATTGCCCGTGATATATGGTTCAAGAGAGGTTACATTGTGTTCGGTTTTAAGCTCGGTAGAGTCTATGTCCCGCGTTTTTCTAGCTTCTCTTACGTAAAACTTCTAATGAATGCTTGTTTCTCTTCTGTAAAACTTCTAATAGGCTAAATGAGGTCATCCCCGAGTGGAAAAAAAAGTTTTAAACAAGGCATTATTACCTGCGCCAACGACGAGCTTGCTTCCTTCTCCTTCGGGCGTCGCCTTCGCCGCCCGGCTTCCCCCCACTTGCCTCGACACCGCCGCCGAGGACTTCTCCTTCGCCCTCGCCTCCGCCCGACTTCTGGCGCGGCGCTAGCCGCCTCGACGACGCCCCGCCCGCCGGGAGGCGAAGCACAAGGCCCTCGGCAACGGTAGCGGTGTCCGCGCCGCGCGATCGGCAGATGTCGTGCCCGGCCCGGTGGCGACTCCAACCCGATGTTGCCGGACGCAACTCCTCCAACGCCATCTCGCATGCCGCTTCCGCCTCTCCATCATCAGCGTCGCTAGGGTTTGATGCCTCCTAGTGACCACGGAGCTTCTAGTCTTCCACAGAGACAAGGACGAGGCGGCACGGATGCCCAAATTTGTTGTACCCCGTGGAGGCGGCCGGGCGCCCTTGTTGAACCTTGGCGGTGTCGTCACCTCCGTCTTCACCTCCGTCGACATCGCCAGGGGACAAGGAACCGGGGATGAACCTCCCCGTTTTTGGGTCCCTCTCCTATGCCACTTCATCTTCGATGGCAGCGGGGAGGGGGGGGGCGAGGAGGAATGGAGGCGGCGGCGCGCGTGGTGGGCGGGGAAGAGGCTAGGAGCGCGGGCGGCAAAGCGCCCGGGCGGGGAAGTGAAGGAGTTGAAGCAGAGTGGAGCACGCTTTCGAAAAAAAGCAGAGTGGAGGGAAGGAGTTGAAGCAGTACGTATAGGCTACGACGCGGGCATTTTATAGTCGCATGTATCCAACACGGGTCTGAAGTATAAAAAAATGTCAAGAGTTATTGAACCCTGATTCTCTCGGTCCAAAAAAATTGGGATAGACGACGCAGCGCAAGGCTGGTCAAAAAAAAAAAAATGGCAGCGTGCAATTTGGTCAAATTAGATTTTAAAAAGTCAAAGAATTGCGTTTTTTTGTTGGACACCTCAAATAAGGGGGTGTTTGGTTAGAAAAGTCCTAAGACTTTTTAGTCCCAAAGACTATTAAAAAAAGTCCCTTCATGAAAGTCTTTTTGGGACTAATGGAGAAAAAAAATCCCTAATAGTCCCTCTCTGTTTGGTTAATAGGAACTTTTTTAGTCTCGGGGACTAAAAAGTCACTCAAACCAAACAGCCCCTAAATCTCAACCCCGTCAAGGCCCGGTTAGATTCGAGTCCCCATTTCCCATGGAACAATATTTTACATGAACAAATCGTGACAACCTGACATGTTTGAACAATATTACAAGCATGAATAAATATATATTCTTTTTCTTAGAACCAATAAATAAATATATATATATTCTTTTTTTAGAAGAATAAATACATATTCTAGGAGGCTCCACGGATGATGGGGTGCGGCGGCAAAATCGACCGCCAACCGCGAAGGGGGAAGGGTTTTCCGACGGTGTCCGCCACACCTTTTAGTTTTTTTCCCCGAAAAGGGAGGGGAAGAGTTCAGGCTTGCCCCCCTCCCTGCGCGGGTTCACTCCACTCTTCTCGTAGTCCGTTCCTCTTCCGCACCCCTCATCTTGTACCACTCCGATGGAGGGTGGTTCTACGGCCGGAGCCGAGCCGGGTCCAGGCGTCTGTCACCGCACCTCGGCTCCCCGCCGCCGCCACCGCGGGACCCACCCTCGGGTTGTGGCTCCCCGGCCTCCACGTGCTCCGGCTCCGTCTCCTCCTCCCCACCCGATCGGCGCCGCCAGCACCTGAATTCCATCGATGACTGGCTGCCGCTGCTCGAGCGGGATATGGCGCTCCTTCGCATCCGCGGGGAGAACGCCGACTTCCACCTCGCCGGTGAGTCGCTTGATTGCCCTTTTGTGCTTATGCCGGTTTCCCTAATCCCCGTTGTTTGCTTTGCGCAAAGACGCACCCGTGAGTTGGAGGCGGAGCGTAACCGCACGCCGCGTGCCGCGGTGGTACGCCGCGCCGTCGCCGCGGGCGCCGTGATGGCACCGGGCGATGGCGGAGTCGATGGTGCAGCGGACCTCGGCGGGGTGGAGGGGTTCCCGAAGGGCGCGACTGGCGAACTACGCAGATCTCCTCGACGACGGCTTACGCCTTACGGCGGACGCGATGGTCCACGAGGTCGACATCGACGCCCTTATCAATGAGGGAGATGCTTAGTTTGTAGTACCCGGCAACACCGAGGTGAGAAAGAAATTGGGCGAGTTGGGAGATCAAAATGGATGTTTTTTTGTATGGTTCGAGTTTGGTGAACTCGTAGGTCGTTAGAAAGTGCCCGTGATGGTGTTCTTTTTGGTTGCTATGCATGGTACGGGTGAATCGAAATGTAAACATTCTTAGTAATGGGGTCATCCTCGGTAGCTGAAATGCACAACCGAGATCTCTTGATCACTTCCATCGAAACCGCATTTCTATAAATAATAATCTGCCGCAAAGTATGTTCTTCCGTGGTTCGAAAAACAATAAAAGACCCTACCAGCCAAATTGTGAAACATAGGTTTAAGCCAAGTTGAAAAGCTATTTTAGAGGCAAGAGATACAATCATACTACAATGTAAGGAATTTTGATAATAATAACGTTGCAGAGAAACGGGTTGTTCGCTAACGATTGATTAATTAGTATCCCGTGAGACAAAATAAGATGAAACAAGATGAAGCAAGAACAAGCAAACATTGTCGAAGAAAGAAAGACCTAAGCTACGAAGACAAATATGGACGTAGTTCTTTGTGGTTGTACCAGGATCAACCCGAAAAAAGGTATTTAAGACAACACAATTTTTGTACAAGTTAGATAGCGAGGAGTCACATAAGCTACGAAGACAAATATGGACGTAGTTCTTTGTGGTTGTACCTGTAGATTGTTCGGTCGCGAACACCATGGCCCCACGGGCACCCGGTTTTCGAGACGCAAGTTTGCTAGTAGGGGCGATCAGAACTTGTGTACTACTAGTATTTGGAATTTGAAACGAGTTTGGAGTTAGGAGGGAGAAAGACTAGGCTTTTGGCGGCACTACGGCACTCCCAGATTAAAAATAGAAATCGGGGTTTTTTTCTTTTTGTGACGGGTCGAGCGAGGAGCCGAGGACATTGGCGCCGTGCTCGCCCGAATTTCAATTTTGAGCGGAGGGCGGGGAGGAGTGGAGAAAGCGAGAGTTGTTTTGTTTCGTTTCACTTCCAAAGGGGGACACAAAGACCGAATGAGTTTTTGTAGTGAGCGTGGGTTGGACTTCAAAATGTATTCAAATTAGAAAATTTGCCAAACTTTGTATAGATAAATACTCTCTCGATCTTAAGTTATTTATTTCAAGATTCTTGGAGAGCTAGAGCATTCCAAATTTGAACAAAATTTTGATAATAATAACATTACAGAGAAACGGGTTGTTCTGCTAAAGGCTGATTTCGGCTGATTTAATAGTACCCTGTGAGACAATATAAGATGAAACAAGATGAAGCAAGAACATTGTCGAAGAAAGACCTAGGGAAAATATGTAGTGCAAACCACCATCTTCGTGTAAACCCGTGTAAACCATGGCAAAAAAAGTCATCTAAATTCACCAAAAAATTCACACATATAGATGATATGATGATACACAACCTTGTAAAATATCTTGTCCAAACTCGACTTCGTTTGTGAGATATAAAAATAACAAATTTCAATCCAGAAAGTTGTTCAGTCAATTTGTTAGAAATTTGTTATTTTTATAACTCTCAGTCACAAACGGAGTCGAGTTTGGACATGATATTTTACAAGGTCGTATCATCATATCATCTACATGTGTGATTTTTTTGATGAATTTACATAATTTTTTTGCCGTGGTTTACACAGGTTTACACGAAGATGGTGGTTTGCACTACATATTTTGCCGAAAGACCTAAGCTACGAAGACAAATATGGACATCCCTCGGGTCCAGACTCGAATAAAGATGACAACACCATCGAGACGCTTGTGGCCCTCAACAGATTATAATCTCCAACGTAGGTCTTAAGCGCTAACCATGGCCATGACCGGGGCTCGAGACCTACACGGGAGATTATAGTCCTACGGCCACGAGCCCCTCTCTTAGATGTTAAAAGGGACGATAGAGAGCTACTGGCTGGCCGTATTCACTTGGACAAAGACCACAACTTGTGCCCACAACACAAGATCCATTATCTTCAAATTGCTCCGGGAGGATAGATAGATGTGTATATGATCTTCTCTTTGATCCTTTTAAAATCTTCTTTGTGGTTGTACCTGGATCAACCCGAAAAAGGTATTTAAGACAACACAATTTTTATACAAGTTAGATGGCGGAGTCACATAAATTTGTAACACAAGAAGATACCTTTCCCGGCGTTCGCGGGATCCGATGCTAGAAATCGCCTCCAAGGTCGCCCCTCATGGTCCGCATCAACAAAGACAATGAGGGTGACATCTCCTTGACAAGGCCTCTCCCTCCCCCCATTATGGGGCAATAGTACTTAGGTGTGAGCGAGGAGTGTTAATATTATCGGTGAACATGGAAGAATTATTTTCTTCACCTTCCTCCAACTTTTCATCCGCTTTTTAAGCCTGAAAAATATAGTCAACAAGATATGAGTATGATAGAGAGCTACTAAACCATTGCTTCAGTAGCAGCATCATGTACTACAATTAACAATAAAATGACAACATCTCTGCCGCCGTGTGTTTGGTTGCACCTCTAATTTTGCGGGCGGAGTCATCTCCTAGAGTTTGCTGAGCATCTCCAAGAGTTTTGCATTCATGTTTGGCATTTGCATATTTTGCCAAAGACCTCAAAAATCACCCTCCAACAGTTTTGCATTCACGTTTGGCATTTGGGGAGAGTTGGCATTTTCTCCGGCAAATGGCGCATTTATCTTGTGGCGCTACTACGTTTGGCATTCGCGGCGCATCGTACATATTAGAAGAGGTGGAAGGGCATAAACATAATTTTGTTTGTCTCAGGGTTCCTGACATAAGTTTTCAAGAGGTGGAAATATAATTTAGTTTCACTCTCAGGGTTCCTGACGTAAGTTTGCTAAAGTGGGAAGTTTATAGATCTGGGATTGGTTGGTTAGTGAAAAATGAAATGCACTTTGGGATTAGATTCGGGGTTTACCTAAGAAGAAATGTGTTTTTTTCGCGTTTTCTTAGGCCTCCTCCCACACTTTTATAATCTCCCGCATAGATCTTTGTGTTTATACCTGAATCAATCGGAAAAAGGTATTTAAGACAGATAAAATGAATCACACAGATATGCAAGACAAAACAAAACCTTTTTAGAGCCATTCAAAAAAAAAACTTCAAAAAAGGGTAATGCACTTTACAATTTAGATTTAGGTGTTTACCCAACAAGATGTGCTTCTCTTGCGACTTTTTCTTCGGCCGCCATCCCCAACCCACAAGTAAAACACCAGAGATCTGAGCGGCCGGGACTTCGAGACGACGGCGTCGGCAATTCCTGTCGAACGCCGCGATAAACGCCTCGTTCTCCGCCGCGCTCCCACGCCGGCCGGGATCCCCGGTCAGGAAGTCAAGACGATGACGCGACCTCACCATAGCCGCTACCAGGGACACGAGGCCCCCGACGGATCCTAGATCTGCAACCACCCAAAAAAAACTTCTGTATTTGCTGTTTCGAAAACCACATGAAAAATCATATCTAGATCCATGGGTGTGATAAAGAGGTGCACCTGCCAAGGATGGAGACGTGAGGCATCGAGGACGAGGCAGATCCCTATGTCGGACCGCTCTCTACTCTTTATTTGGTAAGATTTGGTGAGAAGAGTTTGGAAGTCAGCAGAACAGGCGAGAAGAGTGGTGGTACTACTAGTACTAGTATGGGAGGAGAAGGAAGCGATGAGAGTGACGAGAGACTGGGAGAGAGAAAGACAAGAACTTTTAGTAGAGTGTTCGATGCGGACACCATGGCCCCACTGGCACCCTTTTTCGAGCCGCAACTTTGCTAAGAGCGACTATAACTTGTGTAATACACGTACACCTAGTATTTCGAATTTAAACAGAGTTTGGAGGAGGGAGACAATGTTTTAGGCTTTTGGAGCCACACTCCTCCGAATTTCAATTTTGAGCGAGAGGGTGGGAGGAGGGTGGAGAAAGCAAGAGTAGTTTTGTTTCATTTCACTTCCAAAGAGGGGACACTTGTAGCGAGTGTGGGTTGGACTTCAAATATGTATTCAAATCAGGAAATTTGCCAAAGAAAGGAGGACAGACCTAAGCTAGGAAGACAAATATGGACGTCCCTCGGGTCCAGACTCGAATAGGGATGACAACAACACCGTTGAGACGCTTGCGGTCCCTCGGCAGGATTATAATGTCCAAATAAGCGGGTCTTAAGTGCTAGCCATGTCCATGACCAGAGCTCGAGACCTATATGGAAGATTATTAATTATTATAGCCCTACGGCCACGAGCCCCTCTCGTCGATGTTAGCAGGGACAATGAGTACCAACTACAGCTACTACTACTATTCACTTGGACCGACTAGCGGAAGGAGGCACACCAGCTCTACCAGTTGTAGGGTTAGATCCTTTTGAGCACCTGTAACGTTGTGGAGAGTCTTAGCATCCAGTTTTACACCTTGAAAAATAGAATAGCCAACAAGATATGAGTACTACAGGGAGCTAATAAACCATTGCTTCTTCATGTATATAATTAATAGTAACTAAAGATGTACATTTGGCCCGAAGCCCGTGGCCCGTCGAGGCACGGTCCGGCCCGAGATGAACGGGCCCGCGGGCGGCACGGCCCGATGGCGGACCGGGCCATTGGCCGCGAGCTCGGCCCCCGGCACGGGGACCGTCCGACCCGGTGAGAGAAGCGGCCTGGTGGACGGCCCGGCCATCTTTGCCATTTCTTTTTTTTTTTAACAAACCGGCCTGCTAACACCACTTTGGCCCATAGTATGCTAACTCCACATTGGTGGCCCATCGGCCTCGCTTGCTGCCTTTGCAAGCTAAGCTAATAGGTTCTGTGTACTGGTTCATTCATCTTGTGTATGTCCGTTCGCGTGTATCGAGAGGCAGGGCGGCGGGCAGCGGCGGCGGCAGCGGCGAAGCGGCGAAGTGGCGGCACGTGGAGGCCCGGCAGTACGCGGTACGCGCCAACCCAGGCCCAGCGGAAGGCGCGCGGCGGCCAGCGCGGCGGGAAAACAGCAGCGGCAGCAGCAGCCAGCGCGCCCGCGCGCGCGGCGGCGGCGCGGCGGCGCGCTCCTCATCGGCTCCCGCTGCGCCTCCCTCGGGGCTCCGGCAGCGACTCCGGCGCGGCGCCCGGCCATCGTGCGCGTGCTCGCCCGTGCCGCCCGGCAGCACGCGTCGTGCTCTCGGGCCGGCCCGACGGTCCGTGGGCGTGCCGTGGGCGCACCCTCGGCCCGTAGCACGGTGGTGGCCCGGTCCGGTCGGCCCGTGGCCCGACGTAGCCGCCCCCCCCGTGCCGTACGCCCCCGCCCGTTGTACATCTATAACAAGAACATATGTTACCTCCACAAGTTGTCAAGAAAAATGTCTTTTCTTCACTTTCATTGAGTTTTTCACCCTAAAGAATAGAATAGCCAACAAGATATATGAGTACTACGAGGGAGCTAAACTATAGCTTCCTAGCAGCTTCATGTATACATTTAACAATAAAATGACATAGCATCTACAAGAGTTTGCTAAACTAGTTTGCCATCCTTGGATTTTATGCAAAAACAAAAAAAAGTCGGCTTATCTTATTTCAAATTTATAATACTATTCAATCAGCCCAAAATCAGCCAAACATATTCAATATGTAGTAGTAGTGCTTGTAGAGTGTTTGATGTTGACACCATGGCCCCACCGGGCACCCTGTTAATGTAGGGCGACACATTTTTGCTTCTTAAATCTTGCTAAGGGCGATCAGAACTTGTGTACTATTTCGAATTTGAAATAGAGTTTGGATTAATAGGAGGGAGAAAGACTGTTTTAGGCTTTTTTTTTGAGTTGCCTCTTACTGGGTACGGTTGTAGTATCTGTTCATACACACACACACACGCTACACGCACCCACGACACACACTACCCATGTACAACCGCACCTAACTACAACTAGTACACACACTATCCTCGAATCGAACTAGCGTCCCGGTTGCTTGCTCACCGGCGAGCTAACCAACCGAGCTACGCTCGGTCCTCGACCGTTAGGCTTTTGGCGGCACTTCCCGTTAAAAATAGAAATCATTTTTTTCTTTTTTTTTTTTGTGAAGAGTCGAGCGAGGAGCCGGGGCAGGCCCCATGCGCCCCGGAGTCTGATAGTACTCTGTATACCGTGCATGCGAATCCTTGTTTAGTTGGTGAAATATTTTGGGTTGAGCTACTGTAGCACTTTTCGTTTGTATTTGATAATTATTGTCCTATCGTGGACTAACTAGGCTCAAAAGATTTGTCTCGTACTTTTCAGTCAAACTGTGCAATTTGTTTTTTTATTTAACTACATTTAGTGCCTCATGCATGCAACAAAAGATTCGATGTGACGGGTACTGTAGCACTTTTCGGGTTCACTTTTCACCAACTGAACACGCCCAATAGGGCCCACGCTGCCTATCGTCGTTCCGTCCATCCTTGGTGCAGGTCGCTCAGTGTCATCTGCACCTGCACTGACTCCTTTTTTCCATGACCGGTGTTGGCTTTTCTTAACGCAAAAGCGAAAAGAGTTCATAAGCGCACGGAAATGCCGCAGTAGCTTTCACCCTAAGTATTCGTGGTATCGTATTTCCACGGGGAAGGCATGGTGTAAAAGTCTCTAACATGAACATGGACAAGATAACACAACTATGCAATAGACCACAATCCATAATAGGGATAAATCAAATGGTATGATAACTTGACACACACACTTGAACCAGTCTCAAAGGATAAAAAGAAAACACGCTAGGAGGAGGATATCCTATATAGCTTTATTAAGATAGCAGATATACATGCATGCCTTATACCGTCGAGATTCTAACTTCGAGATAACCTCAATTACTATTGGTTTACTTCAGGGGCACCGGATAACGCTTTTGGTCTCCGCTTAGCGATGCCGCCCAATAGCCCTACTCGAAACACCGACGTGGGGAATACAAGGGCCGGACAGGGCTGTCACCACCTGCCGCCCTACCCCTCGGACCGTGCGCTGCGTTCGAGGCAAACGAAGGTAGATGATAACCTAGACACCACGTCTATGATATCTTCCAACTACTCTAGCGTGAGCTCAAGGGTGACCCGACTGGCGAGGCCCTTCTACTAGAGTATCCCCACAAGGGCGGACGACGAACCCGTAAACCGACAAGCAACCAAGAATTATCTTAAGAGAGATCTCATTATGGTCTAATCATGTATGTATAATATGTTTACACATAAAGTTCTATTTGACAAGATCATGACATGCAAACTATATACTAGTTCATATGTTAAGATCATATCGCATGAACTTGTGCTCTATTTAGCTATTGATAATAAGAACAAGAATAATGTGGAGAGCAAAGTATTGATCAACATAAGTAAAACTATATTAATCATACCAAGTACCTCCAAGAAGATCTTGATCTTTACATTGTGCCCAACTCCTAACTAAAAGGTAGAAGAGAAAGTGAAGAGAGAAAAGCTCTAGTGTGTTGTGTGTGTACAAGGGAGGAGTGCCCCTCTTTATATAGTGGAGAGGAGGAGGGAATGGAGGGTGCTCCTTGCTTCGAGTGCAATTTGGCGGAACGAAAAGTTTGCACCGCATGCAACCGCCCAGCGTGAAAACCGCTCCATACCACCGGGAGAAAGGGCGGGAACAGAGGGCGAAAATTTGAGCCGGCCGCCCGGGGCCGGCCTCCCGGCCCCCCCGCCTTCCTTCCCCTGCGCGCGTTTGGGCCCTCATATGTTGGGCCTATCTTTGGTGCATGGGCTGAATTCCGTGCGGAGTTTGGTCCTCTTGTTTGATCCTTTCCTTGGCGTCTTTTATTCAATGCACTTCCCGAACTTATTTGGCGACTTCGCACTGTTTCCACTCTTATACCGCAAAACATAATTTCTATGAATACAAGTGGAACTAGGTTAGAAGTAAAGGTATATGTAACATAAGTTTGTTCCTTTCTCATGAATTGGATAAAGGTTGGCGGTATAATATACTCGATAATGATCGCCAACAAGTCCCCAAGCTTAACCTTTGCTCGTCCCGAGCAAATAGCTAAGTGTTTGGTTGTTGATCGGGAGTTGCTACAATGCCGATATATTTCAAAATGTACCATGCTCATAATAAAATATTCTTCCGTTGTTTAAATAAATTGGCATTTTTATCTATCCTTGTTTACTTAAATCATATGGGGCTT
Source organism: Hyparrhenia diplandra (assembly GCA_015847255.1). Lineage (NCBI taxonomy): Eukaryota > Viridiplantae > Streptophyta > Magnoliopsida > Poales > Poaceae > Hyparrhenia > Hyparrhenia diplandra. The sequence goes on along the minus strand of JADLZK010011701.1, from coordinate 20,481 downwards.
ATAACATTCTCCAAACTCTTGGGTTATTGCAAGATAGAACGGTTTTCATAGAAACACTAGTCATTCATTCTTTGTTTGATCATTCATGCGGAGATTTTCGTAATGATTCCTTAAATCATCTCGGTGTGCAAACCACAAGGAGAAACAAGTCATAAGCCTTGATCAAGATGTGCAAGTGAAATTTTATTTCTTTTTGATAAGTTATGGGCTAGCTCTTATTTCTTTTTTTAGAGAAGTGGGCTCTACTCGCCCTCGGACACTTGTCCATTATTCTTCTCTCTCTCTCTCTCTCTTTTTTTTTTTAGGGTATCGAAGTACCCATTGTTTTATTTTTTCGGACACACGTCCATTTTTTCTAGCTTAGCCCATAACCTATTTTTGGCAATGTGAATGTGAATCTTGATCAAAAGTGTATGACAGGGTGTCTCACATAGGCTATCATGAGAATTTTGATCATTAAGGAATTTTGGAAATTATTCTCCGAATGATGAATCTCTCTTAGAACAAAATCATAGTAGATTCTATTTTTACCATATCATATCCGGCAATAGCTTAGAGAAGAATCATGTGTTTGCATACCCACAAATCATTAAGTTTTAGGACAAGACAAGTTGAGCCAATAAACTTAAACATTGAGGGAATACAATGTTATGAACTAGGTGCAAATTGAACTATAGACAGAGCAACTATTCATCATTTCAACTTCAGAGAAATTAAGCATCCTTATTCTACATATTGGAGTGGAATCATATTTTTTTCTTTTTTTTTTTTATTTTTTTCTTTTTTTTTTTTTTTTGGTTCACTAAACAAGATTTCATCCCCATTGTCATCTCAAGGACTTACCCTTATGAATTTGACAAACTCCTGCATGGATTAGTCCATATGATCAACCAAAATCTATACTAGCAGACTTTTAGTTCAATAATCAAACTCGACTCCATGTCTAATTTGATTAAGGTAGACTTAGCTAACCTAAGCACCATGCTTAATTTAGCAAGCCTATGAGAGTATGATCATCAATTTCATGAGATCAAAACTTCCAAACAAAAACATGCCAACATAGATTGAGGAGGTATGAAGTAGTAATCAAGATTCATCCAATGGAAAAGAAGATTTTGAATGGTGAACAAGATGATTTTTTTTTTTTTTTTTGCAAGGTAATGAACAAACATGAAAGTGTAGATTTCACATTACCTTGTTATGGTCCTCCCCAAGCTAGCTCAAACTCGATGGATCGGGGTTGTACCCCGTGCTTTCTTGGCCTTACCTGCATGGTTAGTGTATGGTAGATTCACGAGTGGACTTACCATCCTTCGTGATTTCCTCGGTTTCAAAATGTATGCAGGAGGGAGCAATTGAGCAAGCTTGGTTTTTTTTTATTATCAAAGGAGGACAACTTCACCAACTTTTCATACTCAAATAAGGCTAAGATAAATATGTAAGGTAAGTCTAGCCTTGTTTTATCTCCTTCATAAAGTAGCTCTATTGTTTATGATGTCAGCCCAGGTTCATTAATCAAACTTCAACGCCATGTCAAAATTTGATTAAAGAAGGTCATTTTAACCCAAGCACCATGCTTGATTTAAAAGACCTATGTATGTACCACATGTGCCCATGTAAGTGCATCCAAACCCGGATCATGTTTCATGAACAAAGGAAACAAGAATCTTTTATGGAGACAAAAGTAAGAAAAATGATTTGGTGAAGAATTATCTTTTAGCTTACCTGTAGCATCATTAAACTTTTGTGGCAATAGCTTGATTGTCCACCTCAGGCGGGCCACAAGGCTTGATCGATCATCATTCACAATTTTATGATTGAATTGTGAGTGATGAGTGTTGACGGTCACCAACGACATATTTTTTCCGTCAACTTACTACCATAAAGGGAGTAAAACTATACCTTTTTATACTCATATACATTTATCACTAATAAAATTCCACTTGTAGTGTCTAGTATTTTATTTTGCAGATTTATAATAAAAGCAAGTGGAAAACCGACCAAAAGTACGCCATCCGGAAAGCGCATTATTGCAAAATACAAGCTCGGGGAGCAAAACGACCCAAAACATCAAAATTGGGCGAGCCAAGCCCGGCCCACAACTTTTCAAGACGGAAGATGACACCCCACTGAGACCCGGGCCAGGGCCGAGCCCGGGGGGGTGCGCTACGCACCACCTGTGCGGCCGCACCCTCCCCGAGGCGGTTTTCGCCCAACCTCGGGAGGCGGTTCATGCACTTACCAAATGGGTGTTACCGCCGTGGGATGGTCGGTTTGCTCAGATTAGGAAGGTTTACCAGGTCGGTTTTGGTGTAAATTAGCACTTAGGCCCCTCCTCCAAGTGTATAAGTAGCCCCCCTCTCTCCCTCTCTCAACACACACCACTTGGAGTCCAAAGAAACCAGCAATCTTCCTCTCTCTACCACCTCTACCTCTCTCTTCTTCTTCTTCTTCTTCTTTCTTCTTCTTCTTAGTTCTTGGTTAGCACTTGGAGTAGAAGAGCTACAAGGAGGGCTTGTCTCCTAGAAGAAAGTGCCTTGGTAATATATCTTCTCAATGGAGCATTCTTCTATTTACAAGTCTTATATCTATGTTCTTGGCCTAACTTATGAACTAGAGTATAGTCTTGTTCATGTTCTTGTGTTGGTATATGAACTAGCATATAGTTTACATATCATAATCTCGACATGTTCATCACAGTTCTTCATCGATCATCATATGCCTAACTTGATTAGAGGTGGGATATCGGTTCGTTGTTCCTTCGGGTTTGCTCTTGTTCTAGTCCGTCCATTCGACGAGTGGGGATCCCGGGGGACAAGAGTAGTGCTCGATATGCGGGCATGGTGCCGGGTATTACGACACCTGCTAATATGAGTGCATGCCACGGTTGAGGGGTAGGCGGCTTGGTCGTGACAAGCCTTGACCGTCCCCTTGAAATCCCCCCCACGTTCATATGTCTTTGTAGGAGTTAAGTAAATGCCTCGGTAGGAAGCGGACTTCCGGATGGGGTCTCCCTGTATCCTAGACCTAACCATGCCTAGATCGGTTTGCATATGACCCTAACTATTCATTTGTATGGCCATGACTAGATACATTAGAATTACTCCATTAGGTTATTCATTTATTCTTTATCTATTTTCTAATTTATCCTTTTGTTGGTGGATTCTTAAGTGTGTGTCACACTATCCAACAACCGTTATTGCTTACCCCTGTTATGAACAATTTGGTCTAAGCAAACACATGTTCCTCTATTCGGATGCCATGCTAGCTTATTAATCACATGCCTTCCTTTGGGAAAATATAAATAACGATACCACGAATACTTCCGGGTGAAATGCTACAATGATAGATCCATGCGCTTGCGGATGAAACATCTAAGATGGCAAGATCTATCCCGTTGACAATCCCTTTCGGATCACCGACATGGTGGTTTTACTTGGGAATGTCAGCGGCGCATTTCTGGCGCTGTTATTGGGGATGGGTTTTATACCTGTTTCCTTTGATTGCGCTAAGAAATGTCAACAAGCATTTGGCGCCGTTCTTGCGAGGAAGGCATTGTGAAAAAAATAAATAAATAAACTAGCTGGCTATGAATATGAACTGTGTGCATGGCTACCATTTGCTCATACAGGCTAATCTTTCATGTTTTCTCCTATTGTGGATGAAAATAGGATAGTGTATGTCGGGTTTCCTACTGCGCGGAAAACTTCATCTCCGATCCGAGGGCACTCCTAAGGAAGAACAGGTCTCGTGCCGCTTCTTCTTCGGCCGGAACCCCGACGGTCGAGACCGACATCCCCGCACCAACCGCATCTCAAGCCATGGCCCGGAAGTCGGCTGCGCGATTTCTCTACTCCCCATTGTCACCAACGTGCCCATCGGGCCGGTGGTGAATGTGGCGGACAAAAACTTTGAACTGCGCCTAGGGCTGATCACCATGGTGCGAGCCGGTCCCATTCGTGGGCGCGCCCTAGTGAGGACGCCAACGCTCATCTCCAACACTTTCCTTGAGCCGTGCGACACCATCGTCATCAGGGCGTCGCCGAACCGAGGCGTTATCGGGCTCCGCTTGTTTCCTTTCTCCCTCGTGGGGAAGGCGAAACAGTGGTTCTACAAGGACAAGGGGAGTTGTCGATGCGTGGGCCAAGTGCTCCGTGGCGTTCTGGCTAAGTTCTTCCCCATGGGCAAAACCAATGCCCTAAGGGGAGGATTGCCAATTTCCGGTGACGACAATGGAACCCATTCCCGAGGCGTGGGAAAGGCCGCAAGAATATATTCTAGCATGCCCGCACCACGGGATGGAAAATTGGTGGTGCTCCAAAACTTCTACAATGGTCTCACGGCCATATCGAAGGGGCACCTCGGCGCCGCCGCTGGTGGCGCATTTCTATCGCTCACCATAGATCGGGCAACAGCCCGATCGACAAAATGGTGGCAAACCCGGCTGGGGCGAAGACGAGCCCTAGCCAAAACACAAAAAAGGCATGCATACCGTGAAGGAGGCGGATATGCTTGCCGCAAAAATGGATCTTCTCGAAGAAGCCGGAGGAGCCGCCAGACTCTACTACCCAAAAAGCGCCCGGTTTACGCCACGGATGCTCACATGACTGTGAGGCGTGTGGTGGAGTTGGCCACTCGTGGGGATAACCGCCTCGAGACCCGTGAAGAAGCCGCCATCATCAACAACAAAGAACGGGTATCGCCAACCTCGGCGGGTCGGAATAACCATCCCAGCCACCATTCCAAGGCAACCAGGGATATAACTCCAACTACAACTCGGTCGAAATACCATCATTGAAGGACACTGGTACTAGGCCAAGCCAAAATTAACGAAAATCTCACCAAAAAGATGAGCCATCAAGACAAGATCCTTGAAGGAGTAAATAATAAACTCGAAGGATTGACATCACCGTGAAGAATCAACTTCGGCTTCAACAAAATGATAGAAACACAACCGGCCCGCATTGTTGCCCAAGTGCCGCTTAACGACTCGGGAAGGATCCTAGGGCAACCCGAGGTCCCGCACGAAGTCGGTTAACATGATATCTCCGAGGCTCGATCAACCCAATGAGCTAAAGAAGATCCCCTGTGAGCTCACCATTCATTGCCAAGAAGGGCGACCACCGACGCCCGCTTATCACCGCTTATTTGTTGGCCCCCACACCTTCGCCAATGCATTCTCGTGACCCGGGGGCCAGATCAACGTGATGTCCAAGGCCACCTTCAATGTAATCCATGGAGGAACACTTACTCCCCGCCAACCGTCCTCCAAATGGCGATCAATCAACAAGGCGGCCGAGGGAATACTCAAGACGTGCTAGTCAAAATACGACGGAGTATATCCCCGCAGATTTTGTGATCCTCGGATATGGGCCCATCGAGAGGATACGTCTCTCCTCCCGGGAGACCGTTTCTCTATACCCAAAGCCGATATCCGCATGGGGAAGGGCTTCATAGTCTTCCACGCCGAGTAAGGCGGTAAAGTGCTCATTCATCGGGTACAAACAACAACACACCCGGATATCATCATCATCAAAACCGGTGTGGAGTGTTGAAGGATCGACTCGAGACCCCCGGAGCGGTGTGCTTCCCGCCCGATAGCGAGGGGAGAGTCGACAGTTACTATAAATAAACTGCCCTAAAAAAAAATGGGGTATATTTCAAAAGAAAAAAAAAAGGGGTATATTTAAAAAAATGTTTGATAAAATATTTTATTATCAAAATTAACAGAAAAATTTTATTACATAAAAACTATAAGTAAATATTTTTGAAAACTAAAATAAAAAGTCTTTATAAATAAAATAAATTCTTCCATGAAAAATATAGAAAAATATTTTCTACATAAAAAGTATAGACAAAAATATTTTTAGAATAATTTTTCTATTTAAAAATAAGTTTATATTTGAAAATTTTTGGAGAAATTCAAAAAGGGGAGAAAACGGTCGAACCAAATAAGAAGCAAACAACGACCCACGAACTTTTAAGTGACCGTTGAGCACGCCCGACCGGCGCAGCCAGCAGCCATGCCTCGGGTAGGGTGCGTACGCGCACCCCAAGGTGTGCTTTCGCACCCCTGGCTTGGCGCCCGCCGGGGTCCCGCCGCCAACGGCTCCTAGCCGCTGTGTGGACCGACCCTCGGCTGTTGGCTCGGCTATAAATAGCCCGAGCACCGGTGTGAGAGCACCCACCTCTCATTTTCACTCTCTCTCACTCTCACACTCTCTCCCACTTGTTCTACACTCCATTTTCTCCACCAAAAACATTGTGCCGAGCAAGAACACGGGTGTGAAAGTTCATACTTTCATCTAACCCTTGCACACCCGAGGTCTTGCTCAATCGTTTTTGCAAAGAGCCATGAAGAAAACCGGGAATTCTTGGCAGGTTCAGGCGGTCATCAAGGCGAAGCTCACAAAGATACAAGCACAAGCTCCGCCCTCAACCCGACGACCTCAAAGGCTCCCCCATGCAAGAAGACGCCGCACCCGTCGGGAGGAAGAAGCTCAAGCTCCCCGACAATCGACGAAGCCGACGCCTACGTACCTCGACATCCGTGGAGATCGGAGATGCAAGCATATCTCCTACTCAAGGACCGTGTGTTCCGGACACGCCGGAATCGACTCCGAGCTCCTCGAACAAACAGGTATGGATGATGAATTTCCTATCCTTTGGAGAGTGTTGGTGTTTCTTAGCGTAAGCAGAATAGTCCGCAAGCGCACGGAAATACCGTTGTAGCACTTCACCCGGAAGTGTTCGGGGTATCGATTTCCACGAGGAACGGGTGTTAAGTCGGGCTCGACTAGCTACCGGGAGGAAGATGGAAAGGGTGAACGGGTAGTGAGTTTCTACTACAGCGGATTATCCTAAAGCCAAATTACTTCTTTTCTTATACGTTCACGTAGCCACCGGCTCTCCTCAGTGCCGCCAAGGGTCCGGCCTCGGACTACCGCACAACCGGACGTGGAGGAATACTAAGGTCGAACAGGGCTGTCACCACCTGCCGCCTACCTCACTACCGTGGACTGATTGGTAAACGAGGGTGACGTGTAGTTTAGACACCACGTCTACACTACTTATCACGTACTCTAGCGTTGGCCAGGAGCATCCGTCTTCATCAGGAGTCCTCTACTAGAGCATCTACCGTTATGGTAAACAACGAACCGGTGAACGTATAATTAAAGTAATAATTTAAACTCAAAGATAATTGTTGTAGATAGAAAACGGATCTCTTACTCAAACCAGTAGGATGATCCGTAGAGGTACAAGTGCGGAGACGGGAGCCGACAAGTTCGGAACTCCGTCTGCCTGGGGCAGAGGGGTCGCTACTCCTCTTCTCCACACTTCCTCCTCTCTCACTCCCTTCTACTTCTAACTTGGCTCCTTTCCTCTACTCCAATGTGTACTAAATGTGATGGAGTGGAGTGTGTGAGTGAATGGAGTGTAATGATGTGTATGATGATCAATGTGATGCTTCATGATGAGGGGTGCCTCTCTTTATATAGTGGAGAGGAGGAGGGAATGGAGGGCTCCCCTTGCTTGAGCTGTTCTTGGCGGGAACGAAAATTTGCACCGCATGCAACCGCCGCTTGAAAGTCGCCCGAACCGCCCGAGAAAGGGGCGGGAACATCCGCCGAAAAATCTGCGCCGACCCGCCAGCGGAGCCGGCCGCCCCAAGTTTGGCCCGGCTTGAGCCAAAGCTTTCGCGTGCCGCCTTTTGGTCCACTTTGTTTCACCGTCACGTAGGTGCGTTGGCCCGTTTTCGCCGATTTCGGTCTGTTGGCCTTCCCTTTGACAAGGCGCAATCCTGGTTTTACGCTTTCTTTGTTGATTGGGCGTATTTGTACTAGTTTCCACTTTTGTTCCTACAAAATATGTTTTTTGACAATACAAGTGGAACTAGGTTAGAAATAAATGCATATGCACCATGAGATTGCTTATTTCCCTTGGAATGAACCCGAGTTGGCGGTATAAAATGCTTGATAATGGCCGCCAACAGAGAGCAGTCGGGTGGCAGGATATTCCCCCTCTCGAGGAGGAAGGTTCTCGCCTCGACAATTCAATTCTTGTGCACACTAGTAGAGGACCAGCTAGGAATTTCTTTCCGCCTTTTTTGGTACACTTTATCATGTCACGTGGGCGGACCTAGCTCGTCACCGGGGTTTCAAATATAGATGCTTTGCTCTTCCCAAATTTGTCGAAATCACTTTTGGGAGGAAATATCCGGTGCTCATGAGGCCGGTACTTTCAAACCTCACCACTCACGAGATCCAAAGACCCATCACTTAGATATATCCATCATTTGGATCTCGTTGACTTTGTTTCCTAGACACGGGGTTAGATGGGTGAATGAGGTTGAATTAAAATTACTCTATGCTATTGTCCACAAGGAGAAAGTAGCTCTAGTGGTAGAGATGTGCGGGAACTTTTTACATATTATCACAAAAGTTGCTTTGTTCTGTCACCGCACATCTCTTATCACACGCCTCGCTTCGCGATTGGAGCTTTGGATAATCGGCAGATAGAGTACATTTCCACACCCCTGGGGATTTTTGGACGGTTCTTGCTAAGCTTGTGCGGGGGCACTTAGTTAAGATTTTACCATCCGGGCGAGCTTGGTCATCTTTTCCCTGGCTATGCAACTATAGTTCGGTTACCTAACCCGGACTTACAGGTTGTATAAAAGCCGGGCACTAACATTTGAGCTCGAGATCTGGCGATAGCTTGCGCAGAAAGACACCCCCATCAGTTCTTCACGTAGTGTCGGGAGACCGGAGGTCGGATCCTCCTCCTATGAGCCCTACTTCACGCCCGCGCCCACGCCCACAGCCTACACCGATGTTTCAGCAAAGATGGCCTCATCCTATGGGGACCCCGGTAATACCCTGGTATGATCCTAGGTGGGAGCCGCGCCTCGACACCCGGCACCATCGAGTGGCCTGAAGGAGATACAAAGCGGCATGGAGGGCCAACAGATTTGACTTTGATGACAGCTCCGACGATATGCCCCCACACCATCCCGGCCTGAAGACGGCGGCCACCACAAGGGGTGGAGGCTATCGGTATCCAAATTTGCGAAGACCTCGGCGTCCGCACTAGGAACATTGAGCACACGCTCAATACCCATGTGCAAAGTACCGAACATGCTGGCGCGGGGCGGGAGCGGCGAGTCGGCAGAGATGGACCCAATTGGAGTCCAACATGGCTACTCAAGCGCACGCGAGGAAGCATTCTCGAGGTACCAAGGCTTCGATCCCGATCGAGGGCCTCCGATGATAGCTTGGGGGAGGACCCCCACGGGTATCATTGCATTGCATATTTACTTCCATCAAATTTTTATTTTATTTTAGCATGTTTAAATTCCAGCAATCTTGCATCGAAAAAAAAAACTAAAACTAAAAAAAAAAATATCCAAAAATAGAATAAGTAGCTCTTCTATGTGCCTTAATGTTTATATATATGAGCTATAAAAATGTTTAGTCTTAGTCCCTTGTTGAAATGATGAATAGTTGCTCTGTCTTATGCTTTGCACATTGCCTAGTTTATAATTCGAATTTCTCTAAAGTTTGGGTTTAGTGGCTAAGTCTAAAAACTCATCCCGAAAAACTTGATTCATGTGGGTTGCATAGGCTCTATCTAGTCTAAGTTGTTGCCAAGTATGATATGGTACAAATGGATTTGCTATGATTTCGTCCAAAAAAGAGAAACTTGACATCCGGGAATCTACTTTGAAAGAAAAGAGAAATGATATGGGCTATTCTAAAAAAAAAATGAGATGAAAAATGGACAAGTGTTCGAGGGCGAGTAGAGCCCACATCTCTAAAAAAAAAAAAAAGAAGAGAAAAGAAAAGAGAGGAAATAAAAGACAAAAAAAGTCTAGGGCGAGTAGAGCCCACCTCTCCAAAAAAATTATATAGCAATAAAGCCCATTCTTTCTCGAAAAAAAAAATAAATATTATCTAACTAAATAAATCCCGATAAAAAGTAGATAAAAAAGGATGAATGATAAGCATTTACATTTATAACCGTTCTATCGGCAACCGCCAAGACTTTGAGAAAAGCTAAAAAGCCCCGCTACGATGAAAGGTAATAAAGGGTGGGAAAAAAGATGTGCCATTTTATTCAAACTCTAGTAGAAAATCTTATTATAACCCCGGCACTTGTGAAATGTAATCGGCATAGTAGCAACTCCTGATCAACAACCAAGTACTTATCTCTTTTGCTCGAGGACGCGCAAAGGGTAAGCTTGGGGGAGTTTGTTGACTCGGTCACCAACGACATATTTTTCCCCAACTTACTACCATAAAGGGAGTAAAACTATACCTTTTATACTCATATACATTTATCACTAATAAAATTCCACTTGTAGTGTCTAGTATTTTATTTTGCAGATTTATAATAAAAGCAAGTGGAAAACCGACCAAAGTACGCCATCCGGGAAAGCGCATTATTGCAAAATACAAGCTCAGGAGCAAAACGACCCAAAACATCAAAATTAGGCCGAGCCAAGCCCGGCCCACAACTTTTCAAGACGGAAGATGACACCCCACAGAGACCCGGCCGCCGAGCCCGGGGTGCGCCACAAGACCACCCTGTGCGGCCGCACCCTCCCTGAGGCGGTTTCGGCCCAACCTCGAGGAGGCGGTTCATGCACTTACCAAATGGGTGTTACCGCCGTGGGATGGTCGGTTTGCTCGGTTAGGAAGGTTTACCAGTGTCGGTTTTTGGTGTAAATTAGCACTTAGGCCCCTCCTCCAAGTGTATAAGTAGCCCCCTCTCTCCCTCTCTCAACACACACCACTTGGAGTCCAACAAAACCAAAGAATCTTCCTCTCTCTACCACCTCTACCTCTCTCTCTTCTTCTACTTCTTCTTTCTTCTTCTTCTTAGTTCTTGGTTAGCACTTGGAGTAGAAGAGCTACAAGGAGGGCTTGTCTCCTAGAAGAAAGTGCCTTGGTAATATATCTTCTCAATGGAGCATTCTTCTATTTACAAGTCTTATATCTATGTTCTTGGCCTAACTTATGAACTAGAGTATAGTCTTGTTCATGTTCTTGTGTTGGTATATGAACTAGCATATAGTTTACATATCATAATCTCGACATGTTCATCACGTTCTTCATCGATCATCATATGCCTAACTTGATTAGAGGTGGGATATCGGTTCGTTGTTCCTTCGGGTTTGCTCTTGTTCTAGTCCGTCCATTCGACGAGTGGGGATCCTGGGGGGACAAGAGTAGTGCTCTGATATGCGGGCATGGTGCCCGGGTATTACGACACCTGCGAATATGAGTGCATGCCAGGGTTGAGGGGTAGGCGGCTTGGTCGTGACAAGCCTTGACCGTCCCTTGAAATCCCCCACGTTCGTATGTCTTTGTAGGAGTTCATAAATGCCTCGGTAGGGAAGCGGACTTCCGGATGGGGTCTCCCCGGTATCCTAGACCCTAACCATGCCTAGATCGGTTTGCATATGACCCTAACTATTCATTTGTATGGCCATGACTAGATACATTAGAATTACTCCATTAGGTTATTCATTTATTCTTTATCTATTTTCTAATTTATCCTTTTTCGGTGGATTCTTAAGTGTGTGTCACACTATCCAACAACCGTTATTTCTTACCCCCGTTATGAACAATTTGGTCTAAGCAAACACATGTTCTTCTATTCGGATGCCATGCTAGCTTATTAATCACATGCCTTCCTTTGGGAAAATATAAATAACGATACCACAATACTTCCGGGTGAAATGCTACAATGATAGATCCGTGCGCTTGCGGATGAAACATCTAAGATGGCAAGATCTATCCCGTTGACAATCCCTTTCGGATCACCGACATGGTGGTTTTACTTGGGAATGTCACCGGCGCATTTCTGGCGCTGTTATTGGGGATGGGTTTTATACTGTTTCCTTTGATTGTGCTAAGAAATGTCAACATTGAGTGTAGTCGTTCCGTCATATAAGATGATCATGTTTTCTCTTGATGATGACTTTCTCTCCATCTTGCATAGAGTTAGTGTGTATACATATATATACTTATCTATGAGATAGTAGGGTGGAGGAATTGATGGTTCATTATTGATTTGTCACCCTGGGCTCGTGATGATATTTTTTTATATTGTTTTTTTTTAGCAAGGCAAGATTAACATCAATTTTTTTTCTTCTTTTTTTTTTTTCGAGTTGATGTTGCTCCATGCCCTCAAGCATGATATGTCCTATGGTCTTCTTGATCTTAACCTGTAATGGTTAGTGACAAGCATGCCCGAAGGTGCATACCAACTTGAAAACATGCCCTTGCTTTTATCAGTAGGATTTTTTTTTTCAATATAAACCTGTCATGAACAATGGTTACTACACATGCATATCATCATGAACATGTTCTAGTAGATCATTCCTTTAACCAATGCCTTCCTAAGAACGGCGCCGAAAAGCTTGTTGGCGTTTCTTAACGCAAGCAGTAAAGAGTTCCCCGCAGCGCGCGGAAATGCCGCTATAGCTTTCACCCTAAGTATTCGGGGTATCGTATTTCCACAGGGAAGGCATGGTGTAAAAGTCTCTAACATGAACATGGACAAGATAACACGACTATGCAATAGACCACAATCCATAATAGGGATAAATCAAATGGTATGATAACTTGACACACACACTTGAACTAGTCTCAAAGGATAAAAAGAAAACACGCTAGGAGGAGGATATCCTATATAGCTTTATTAAGATAGCAGATATACATGCATGCCTTATACCGTCGAGATTCTAACTCGAGATAACCTTAATTACTATTGGTTTACTTGAGGGCACCGGATAACGCCGATGCATTGCGTGCCGGCCAATAGCCCTACTCGAAACACCGACGTGGGGGAATACAAGGGCCGGACAGGGGCTGTCACCACCACCGCCTACCCCTCGGACCGCACGCGTTCGAGGCAAACGAAGGTAGATGATAACCTAGACACCACGCCTATGATATCTTCCAACTAATCTAGCGTGGGCTCAAGGGTGACCCGACCGGGCGAGGCCCTTCTACTAGAGTATCCCCACAAGGGCGGACGACGAACCCGTAAAACCGACAAGCAACCAAGAATTATCTTAAGAGAGATCTCATTATGGTCTAATCATGTATGTATAATATGTTTACACATAAAGTTCTATTTGACAAGATCATGACATGCAAACTATATACTAGTTCATATGTTAAGATCATATCGCATGAACTGTGCTCTATTTAGCTATTGATAATAAGAACAAGAATAATGTGGAGAGCAAAGTATTGATCAACATAAGTAAAACTATATTAATCATACCAAGTACCTCCAAGAAGATCTTGATCTTTACATTGTGCCCAACTCCTAACTAAAAGGTAGAAGAGAAAGTGAAGAGAGAAAAGCTCTAGTGTGTTGTGTGTGTACAAGGGAGGAGTGCCCCTCTTTATATAGTGGAGAGGAGGAGGGAATGGAGGGTGCTCCTTGCTTCGAGGGCAATTTGGCGGAACGAAAAGTTTGCACCGCATGCAACCGGCCAGCGTGAAAACCGCTCCATACCGCCCGAGAGAAAGGGCGGGAACAGAGGGGCGAAAATTTGAGCCGGGCCGCCGCAGAAGCGCGCCGCCCCCCGGGCTGGGCCTCCCCGGCCCCGGCCTTCTCCCCGATGTTGCTGCGTGTTTGGGCCCTCATATGTTGGGCCTATGCTGGTGCATGGGCTGAATTCCGTCGGAGTTTGGTCCTCTTGTTTGATCCTTTCCTTGGCGTCTTTTTATTCAATGCGCTTCTGAACTTATTTGGTGACTTCATACACTGTTTCCACTCTTATACACGCAAAACATAATTTCTACGAATACAAGTGGAACTAGGTTAGAAGTAAAGGTATATGTAACATAAGTTTGCTCCTTTCTCATGAATTGGATAAAGGTTGGCGGTATAATATACTCGATAATGACCGCCAACAACCGCCTAATAGGGTCACATATGAAGTCATTTGACAGGCCTGTTCGATGCAAGATCTTGGGAGAAGGAAGAGACAAGAGGCGCATAAAGACACCGAGAGAGAGAGAGTTTGGCCAAGCTCCTGCATCTCCATTTGATATAGGGCTGCCAAATTTGTTTCGACACAATTAGTTGGTGAAATATTCGATTTGTAGCACTTTTCGTTTGTATTTTGTATTTATTGTCTTACCATAGAGTAATTAAACTTAAGATTCATCTCGCTCTTTTCAGCTAAACTGTGTAATTAGTTTTTTTTGTTTCTCTATATTTAAATACTCCATGCATGCGTTAAAAGATTTGATGTGCCAGGTACTGTAGCACTTTTTGGGTTGCATGGGAACTAAACACCCTCCATTTGCACAAAGGCACCATCGATCTGCACACCTACTCCTACTACTATTCACTTGGACCGCACCACAAAGATGTAGTATTATCTTCAAATTGCTCGAGCACCATAGATAGATGGATATGATCTTCTCTTTAATCCTTTTATAATTTCTTGCCCACTAGTTCTTTGTGGTTGTACAGGATCAACCCGAAAAAGATATTTAAGACAACACAATTTTTGTACAAGTTAGATTGAGTCACATATAGAGTAGATTTGTAAGACAACACAACAGAGACTGTTCTAGCGTTTGCGCTAGATCCGTCTTTGGATCTCGCCTCCAAGGTCGTCCACATGGTCGCATCCACAAAGATCATGAGGTTGGTAAGACAGATGACAAGGCCACCCTAGGTGTGGGCGGGAGTGTTAGTATCGAGTTTTTCATCTAGATTTTTGCCCTAAAAAATACGACGGGAGTCGCTTGTAGTAGAGTAGCCAACAAGATATGACTACGAAAGGGAGGCGCTTAGTAGAGTAGCCAACAAGATATGACTACGACGGGGGAGCTGCTAAACCATTGCTTCCTAGCAGCTTCATTTATACAATTAACGAGAAATTATGAAATTTAACCCATTATCGTGTGCCGCTAGAAATATGACCCGAAATTCGCATGCCTTATGAAATATGACCCTTGTCGCGCGAGTTGTTATGAAATCTGGATTTTTTTGGGATTTTTGTATTTTCTATAAATTTAGAAAATTTCTTTAACTGTTTGAGAATAGGAAAGGACATCATTACCCTTTCCTCAATTCCTCTTGAGCCCGTCGGCTCACGGAGAGTCGAACCGAGCACGACCTTCGTCTTGAGTTCGCGAGTCGTAAATAGCGCCGTCGCCGCCCGAACCGCCGTCCGTGCCCCAAGTCTACACGCCACGCGCTCTCCACTTTGCTCCTCCCGGCGCCTCATTTGCCCACCCACATCCATAGGGTGGCCGCGCGTGGCAAGCTACATGATAGTCGGCGGCGCGTTGGTAGGCTGCCCTGATGCCCTAAACAGTGAAAAATGGCCCCAGTAATTATTGAAATCTGGAAAATTCGAAAAGTCTAGATTTCATAGCAAATCGCACAACATGGGTCATATTTAAGTAAAAAGCAAGCGAATTCTGTGTCATATTTCTAGCGGCGGGGATTAAATTTCACAATTTCTTACAATTAAAAGTAAAATGACAAGGTGTCTCCAAGAGTTTGCTAAACTAGTCTACCATCCTTGGATTTTTGTAAAAATGAAAAAAAAATTGACTCACGTTCCTCTATTTGCTTCCTTTAGAAGGAATATTACTCGTCCTAGTCATCAAGATTCCCAATTTCTCTGCATTCATCATGTGGGCCCACTTGTAATTTTCTAAATACGTATATCCATGTGACATCTTGTTTTGAAGAATTAATTGAAACAAATTTAATGGTGTAATCGAATTTAATTTAGATTTTTGGTTTGTCGGTTAAAACATTTTTTAGGTATTTTTTAAATTGTGGGGCCCGCTGGTGGCCATGCTCTCTCTCATCTATAATTAATCCGACGCTTCTCAAGATAAGGAACCGAAGCGTTCACGTTGGCATGGCCGGCCGGCTCTGCCTCTGCCCGCAGAGTCCCCATAGTATTGTTGGAAAAGGGTTTGGGTCAAAACTTTTTTGGGAATATAAAAACTTCGTCGTTCGGTCCATCCACGCGAGTGTCATCCGCACCCGGACGGGTGCAGAGAATCGTAATCATGATGATGATGACATGCTCGAACACCGTGTACGATGGGTGTACTGTACATCAGGGGTCACGTATGGAGTCATTTCACATGCCTGTTGTTGACGGTAACCAACTACATATCAAACACCGTCAACATACACCAAAACCACCTAGTGATAGGGTTTATAAATTAACAAATTCCATAGTTTTGGTGTATATTTGGTTCTTGCAGGTACAAGACAAGACATGTGCACTTTGGGCCAAAATACAAGGAAAAAGAACAAATAATCAAAAAATAGAAAACAGCCCAAAAGTGACAAATGGCAAGACCAACCCAACTCACCTCGGCCAGGCCACAAACTCAGGCTCTCCACGTCCAAACCAGGCCCAAGACAACGAAACACGACGACCAGGGTGCGCCCTCACCCTTCTTCTGACAAGTGGGGCCGGGCCTGTGCGTGGCGGTTCAATTACTCCAAAGAATGACGGTGGCGCCGTGGACCGGTGCAGTGAACCTCCAAACCGCCTATTCTTGGTCGGTTTGGACATTATGGTGGTGGAGGCAATTTTCCAAGGACCCCCCTCTACTCAAGCTATATAAGGAGACCCCCTACCTCTCTTCCAACAACACTTCAAAGGAGAATTCAGCACATTTGAGCAAGAGAAGTTGATTAGTCTTCTTCCTACCTTGTAAATTCTAGAGAGTGAGAGAGGGAAAAGCTAGAAGGAAACTTTGCTCCTTCTACTCGGAGTTGTCGGAGTAGCTTCGGTGATCCGCGGTTCCTAGGAGGTCGGAGTGCCGGACTTGTCGGCACCACGACGCTTGTACCTCTACGAGCTTCTTACAATTTGGTGAGCAAGCTTGTGTTCATCTCTCGGCTTATTGTCTTTCTGATTATATTTTCTTAACTTGTTATAGTCTTACGGGATCGGTAGATTGTCTCGTAAGAGCGTTAGTTCTTGGTGAAGGAACTCTTTGACCGGGGAACCTTGGCCAACATCAAGAACTGTGACCAATAGTGCAAACGTGGTGTTTGGGCTAGCGTTCACCTACCTTTTGCGAAGCATCCCACGGTCGTGAGGGTAGGCGGCAGGGTTGTGACAGCCTTGTCCATCCCTTGTAATCCCTCCATGTTCGGGTGTGACGAAGAGCTAATTGCCGGACTCTGCCCGGTTTGGGCGAGGGCCGGTGCCCGAAGTAAGGAGATAACAACGCGAGAAATCCCTGTCCGGAAATCTAAGCCCATAGAGATACCTCATTACTTGTAGAACCTAACCTTGCCTTGGGTAGGCATAGGCCTAGGAAGCCCTCAACGCAACCGTCCTTGCGAATTATACGATACCCTGTTTATCACCGGTGAAGTGCTACAATGGTATTTCCCGTGCGCTTGCGGACTTTGCTTTGCTTTTAAGCTAAGAAACACCAACAAGCATTTAAAGCGCCGTTGCGGACGGTTGTCGTAGTTGTATTTCTGGACCTAGTCGACCCATGTGTCTAGAATATCTCCTATAAAACAAAAAACTCAAAAACAATTCCTTACCCATGGAGCAACCCACCATCCAAATCCTATCCGCTCCCTAAGGGCGAGCTCAGAACCACTCCGATCTGCGAAGCCAATCACGACTTCGATTATGAGCTCCGCCTCGGCTTTATAGCCATGGTTCAGGCCCGAGCCTTTTTCGGGCTCGGAATATGAAAACCCATATCATCACCTACGGGAGTTTGAGCGGCTCTGTGGATGCGACTATTGCGAGGCATGACACATGACACGCGTTGAGGTGGAAGTTGTTTCCGTTCTCTCTCACAGAGAGGGCGACTCAATGGTACGCCCACAATGTAGGGTTGGTAAATGGAGACTGGGAAGAATTGCGACATAGGTTTTGCCTCGCGTTCTATCCTTTATCCAGAATCGCGGCCCTACGACAAGAGATCCTCAACTTCCAACAAAAAGAGGGTGAAACCATAGGTGCAGCCTAGGACCGTTTACCATTCTTACCCGGATCCGGCCCGGATACGTCCATCCCAAACCATGTGTTGTTGCAACACTTTTGGCTAGGTTTGGATAGAGCAAATGCACTACTTGCTTGATTTAGCCTGGAGGAGGGTCGTTCGCATAAAACCACAAATGAAGGAGAAGCTCTCTAAACCATATTCTTGAGAATACTCCTCCGCTAGAACCCATCCGAGTAGAACCCAAGCGAAAACCGGAGGAAGTCTCTTCGACTCTTTGCCAAACCCGAAACATCTTTAGAGAGACCCTCGCTGAACCAGAACCAAAGAAGACCGCATGGTCGGATCTCCCATTTTTTGAGGAAGACCCTCATCGAGCAATTCGGTAATACCTCGAATTACGAACAATGGAAGAAACCACCCCGTCCCGCTTGGCCCTGAACCACCCCCCTGGACGAACTCTTTCTCCGTGAGTCTATTAAGGAGCTAACCGCTATCATGAGTATGGAATGGCTACGGGAGGAAGGGCCCTCTTTCGAAGAAATTCGATTGAACCATCCATCTACGCCTATCATTTGCAAATATCAAGGGGACGTAGTGGAGGTCATGTATAACCTTGCCGTGGGCATAAACATCATGTCCAAGTCCTTTGCACGACAATGTGACAACAAAGGAAGGACCTTGGACCCCATCGTAAAATGCACAAGGTTATACATGACCCGTTTCTTCTTCATAGGAATGTCAAACTTTCTTTGGATTTTCATAGCACCTCAAACCATCATAAAAAGATTCTTGATCTACCATAATCGTGAGGTTTTAGATGTTCAACCGGGACAATCATTGTCCATACCGCTTACTCGAGCCAAAAAAGTCGATGACACGAAGATTCTAGTTTGGTTTTTGGCTTCATAGGGTGTTGGTGATCATGGAGGATGGATCAAGGTGATCCAAAAGATGATCAAGCATGTAACTAAAGTAAAAAAGTCCCAAGGGGTATAAATAGGGCTTTTGATTTCACACCCAAGACACCATAGAGGGTGGGTGATTATAGGATCGATAAGCCGTACTATAAAGAGGGAAAAACTTTCTTACATATCGATCCTCATGTGCCTTTAGGTTCAAAATTCATATGCATGCATTCTAACCTAAAGTGCTAACTCCGGCCTTGTCGAAATTGGTTTCAAAAATGCTAACACATGGTGTCGAGGTGTTCTTCAGCGTGTCGGCAACAAGAAACAAGTGACGGAAGTCGGCTTGGAGCAAAGGCGAAAGGAACGACGGCGAAAACGACGGATTTTCACAGCTAAAGCGTGACCGACGCACCGACCCGAAGCGACCGACGACCGGACGCGAATTTGACCGGACGCTCCGTGGGTGCGTCTGCGCAGAGAGCATGTTTCCGGGTTGGGCGTCGACGGGTGACCGGACGCACCGACCGGAAGCATCCGTGCTGACCGGACGCGATCGACGGATGCGCCGACCGACGCACCGGTGCGGCGGGGTCACGGGCTGGTTCGGCTTGTCGGTTGTGATCGGACCCACCAACCGGACTCACCGGTGAGTCCGTCAGTCTTGTCCGTCGGCCCGCCGAAAAGTGTGTTTTTCACCCTTTCCACCACATTTCGTGGTGTGGCCTATATATACCCCCCATGGCTGTCACTTGCTCTCTCTCTTGGACATTTGAATCATTCCTAACACCTTTGAGCAAGCAAGCAAGCCTCCCTCCTCTCTCGTTCTTGGTTTGAGCTTTATTCTTGAGAGAAGAGTTGATCCAAGTGCATTGCATCGAGTTCTTGCATCTAGAGGCACTTGGGGATCGTTGTGAGACGGTGGATTTCCGTTTCTCTTGAGACACCGCTCCTAGCCGGCTTGGTGACTTGGTGGAGGCGTTGGCAAGATTTGGTGATTGTTTCTTGGCCACCTCGGGGGCGAAATTGTGAGAGGATCACGCACTCCTCGTCGGGAAGACAAAGTGCAAGGAATACATTGCTCGTGTCTTGGGTACCACACTTGTTGAGTGGTGTGTTGAGGCTAGCAAGGGCACCGCCTAGCTCAAACACCATCCTTGTGTTGGTCGGCACAACCGGAGACTAGCTTGTCGGTGTACAAGTGAACTCCGGGTGAACAAATCGACTTGTTCATTGTCTTGATGTGTGGATCATCACCTTCGTGTGATTGATAGCTTTTCTTCTTCCCGGTGATTGGTTGACATCCTCTACACGTCGGTATAACAAGTTTCTCACTCTTGCATTACTTTCCTAGTTTACCTTGAGTAGAGAGCTAGCACTTGCTTTGTGTAGTTGTTCTTGCTAGCATAAGGACCATATTAGGATTGCTCATTAGCTAGAGTAGTGACATAGACTTTGTGTGGATTAGAGATCATAGATATATTTAGTCTTGTCACTAGAAGGCTTGCAAGACCACTAGAGCTAGTGCAAACCACTTTACGCCATGTTTTTATACTAATCGGGTTTGTTTAGTTGAGTTTGTA